>WAAD01036307.1:151118-221645 GCA_013389945.1 Fregata magnificens | reverse complement strand
GGGCAGCCGCTGGAGTGCTGCTGAGTGCCGGCTCCGCGGAGCCCGAGCCTGCCGCTCGCCCCGCCAGCCCTTCCCGTACGGGTTTGATGCGAGATGCTCGGGATAATGCCGCTGTTGACGCTTTTTTCCGAGCCGCAAGTGTATTTGCTAACCGGGGACCTCTGCTTAATGCAATTAACTCGGTTGCCGGGATTTGTACCTCTGGAAAAGCCGCTCTCCGGCGAAGCGCTCCCACCCTTTCGCGGCGCGGGGCCGGTGAAGGCTGGCCAGAGGGTTTTAGTCTTTTCCATCGGCGGACCTGAGGCTATCTTGAGGGAAGGGGGCACGCAAATGACACGGTTGCAGTGTTTGGGCAAATATTAGGAAATAATAAATTGAGGTTTCAGCATGAAATTAAAAAACCATGACAGTTTAATCCAATTAAAATGAGCTGCTCCACTGAACTAAATAATGTCACTAGCTTGGGTTAACTTTTGAAGTTGTCTAGCTATTGTATAAATTAGCCCAGTCGCAGCCTTCGTGAAATCTGGCTCATCGTTAGGGATTTCTAAGGATACAATTGCAAAACACTTTTCTTAAGGACTAATTAAAAAGGGTTGTGTAAAACACCGACTCCTGTTTCCGCTAAGTATAACTGCACTACAGAAACACCCTTGGCTAACGAGGTACAATATACTTTAATTTTATAGAAATGCTGTTATTACAAAGTTCTCTGATGGTGTAGTAACTATTAAACTGCCACAATAATTAGTAAAGTATTAAGTTTTATGGTTTTTTGCCTTAGGATGAACANGGGGAGAGCGAGGCGGGGGGCGGGGGGGGAGCCTGCCTGGCCCTGCGGCAGCGCCCTTGCTGCTGCCAGAAAGTTGTGGAGAGATTGGAAAAGCAAAGGGAGGGTGGGTTTTTTCCTTTCCCCCCTCCTCCCCCCTTTTTTTTTCTTTCACTGTGTCTGGCAGCAGCGACACGATCCCTTAAGGTAGGATTTTGTAGACTGATCTCTGTGAAAAAATAGATACCAAATCTGTCGTCTGTGCAGAAGGCTGTCCTGGTCATAAGAGGAATTTTATATGGATGCTTAAAGAAACCTCCTGGCTCTCTGGAGCACTGTCAGGTAGTTTTAGCTCTAAATTTCTTCTCCTTTGTTTGATTCTGCTATTTATTATTATTATCTAGGCAAAGCTGTAAGGTAAAAATCTCGTTTCTGATGAAGTAAATTATCCAGGAGTTTTTGGGCAGGGGAGAGGAAGGCAGCAGGAGATTTTGTTTCCTAAAGCAGTGAGTTCCTTGTGTTCGCTTCATGTAACCAACAAACCCCTTTATTGGGGTGGACCAAGTTGATGTCAGAGCCGTGTTAAAAATGTACTGGAAACGAGACCTGCCACCGAACCTGGGAGCGCTTTGTCCGTGCTGGGTGCATGCTTTGTGTGCCCTGCCGTGGGCTGTTGCGCCGCAGATGCGCTCCGGTGCGCCATGCCAGCTCCCCTGGGGGAGCAGCCGTTTGGGGATGTGGTGGGGACGCAGAGGGCGAGGGGGAGCTCGACCTGTTCGTGCCAACCTGTGCGTGGTGGCAGGCGTTGCCCACGTCAAAGCTGATGGATCGCAGCTAGGGCTTGCGGGGTGGTTTGCTGACATCAGCGCAGTGTGCGGTGAGACATCAGATTAGAGTGGGGTCCGGTAACCCCAGCGGGCCTGGAAGGACATGGGGGATTCACCCAGGCTTGGCTGAATGGCAAAAAATATGCTTTTTAGCTACCTTGAAGGTTTCCTGGTTTGCCTTTAGGAGAGGGAAAGAGCGCGACATGAAACCGCTGGAAAGAAAAGGCAAACTCTGTGAGTGAGAGGCCTGACGTGCCTTTTAAAAGGTTGGGTCTGGTCCTGATGATAGCGGGAGTCAGCTCTTGCTGATTTTAATAGCACCAGAGAGCAGCGCCAAGTATCCAGCTGTACTTGTCAGCTCCCATTCAGAAGAGGCTGATAAACCTTTCCGTTTCATCCTGGTTCGCAGCAGTGGGACAAATGGTTTTCCAGAGCTTGCGTGATGGTCTAATCCTCTCTGCAAGCCCAAGCACGTGTTGGGAAACTTTGCTGGCTAGCAGGTTGTTCTGCGTACCGCAGTTTTATAGTGCTTCTCTCGTGACAGAAGGTTAATCGCGTCTCTCCTCTTCCTCAGAGAGGTTTCTGGGGTCTGGAGACTTTGCTTCATGTCAGCAGTGCATGTGTGGGGTTGGTTTTTAGGCTTTCAGTAAAATAGAGCACTGGGACATCAACATCAACTGGGTGGTCTTTCTGGTTCCTCTATAAGCATCTGAGCACTGATTTGTTGTCATAAATGTAGTTATTGAAGGATGATCCAAGGGTAATATTTGGTATATTTTTCAGAAATATTTAGTATTTTAGAAGCATGATGCTATAATTGTCCTGTATTTGTTTCTAACGGTTACTTTGCTTTTGTAATTTGGAAAATTAATAGTGCGATGGAGAGGAGGAATGTTGGTTTTTTTTGAAAAATGCAGCTAGACTTTGGAGATAGTAATTAGAGGAGAAGAGAAAAGAAGGGCTAAAGAGGTAGGTGGCGTTTCAGTTTTATATGCTGTGCGTGTCTCTCCTAAGCGTGTTAAATCTGCATTGCCCAGTAAGCTCCAAAGAAAGTTAGGAAATTTTTTAGTCTTATTTCCACCCTTCCTCAACTCATGTGAGATTTTTCTTCTCACTGTAGAATTAATAAATAGCTGTCCACTGCTTTTTGTGGCTTGGCAGCACCTGAAATCAGCCAGCAGCATCTGCCATGGCTGCTTCCCTTGCTCTGGCTGAACATCTGGGTGCTCCCATCCAACAGCTGCCTGCACTGCCATGCACTGGAAATTTGGGGGAGCTCTGGGTTTTGCCACCAGTCTCGGATATTACGATGCTGGTGCTGCAGTGAAGCCACCCCTTATCTGGATGTTCTCAGGAACCACTTTCTGGGAATAGGTTTCCCTCCCAGGTTAGCTTATCTTTTAAAAATTAAAGAACAGATGATTCTTGACCCGAGATCAAACACTGAAGCAGTTTCTCTTTTTAATATCTTAGCCTCGAGGTCTGCATTGTAACTGACTTAATATTCAGGCCTAAAGTGCAGAGATGTTTTCTCTGCATTTTTTTCTAGATCCTTATCGAGGAAGTAGATGAGAGCCTCGTCTTCAGGAACAAGTCGGGACAAATATCTCGGGGTTTGAAGTCGGGTACTGGGATTGTGATTCTTGGGCAGATGATACCTCTGTGGTAGGTTTGAGGCAATTGCTGCAGCTAATGGGATAAAGATGGTGGACTTTGGAGAATGAGCCGTAAGTGTTGGGTTTGTTTGAAGTTTTGATGGATCTAAGTCTCTGTGGTCCTAATTTTAAGCGTAATCTCAGGATGACCAGATCAAGGCCTAATTTCTTGACTAGCAGAGGTGAAAGCCTAATTTCTTGCCTAGCAGAGGTGCCAATTATGAAAAGCCCCACGAGCTGATGCCTCCAGAGAGGATGGTGGAGAGCTACCTGCCATCCTCGGTGGGGAACGTGGTGTTTTGGCAGGGAATCCTGAGCCTGGAGAAGAGCTTGTTCCTCCCTGCAGCGGCTGAGCTCCCCGCGGAGCAGCCGGTCGTTTGCAGAGCTTTCCGTTTGCCCTGCTCTTCTTGGCCAATTGTCTTTATAAAACGTCAAGCAGAGGCATATGGATGGCATTTATTAATTACATTATCTCACCAAATTGACTTTTGCCATTGACCAGTTTAAACATTTTCCTTATGGCAAAGAATTACAGACTTTAGTAAGGCTCCACGGCTGAACAAAGGGCTCTTGTCTAGTTACGGAAAAGTACTCTTTCGTCTTCTGAATAGATTTGACTGACTATGATTTTTAACAGAAATGTTGTGTTTGAGACTGGCAAGCTTATTCGAGGCCCCGTGTAAGACCCTACTTGAATGTAAGTCATAAAGATGCCCTCTGTGCTGCTGCCTTTGAGAGAGGATGCACAAGACACGAGCAAGCAATTTGGTCCATATTCAAGTTGCTTTGCTCTCCGTATTGTAGCAAGTATGAGAGAATTACTTTAGGTTGTTCTGCGAACAGCTTGTTGTTCGGTTATCTTTGGTTCATGCTTACAAGACAATAATAAACTACGATTTTTTCAGGACTAGTAATTTATTCATAGGTTACGTGGCACTATTCAGTGATTTGGGAACAAGATTTCTCTTGCTCACATTGAAGTATAATTTGCAATCTCTCGAGTAAAGACTGCATTAGTATTTGACCCTGTAATAATGACAGTTCTCTGTATGTATGTTGTTTTCTTTATTAGCTCAGCCCTGAGGGATGCTTTCAAAAGCATACTAGATATTTAGGCAGAAACACAAAATACATGTAATCCTCAAAAGTATTGGAAAACTGATTGCAGTAGGAGAAAAAATAGCGTTTAACAACTGTTCACAACAAGTACTTTTGCACTGAACAAATTATTTTTGTTGACGTCTCAAGTAGGGGGTTCATTTAAAGTGAAATAATGACTAATAGGGCGGTGGTGAATCTGCAAAACTTGGCTATTAGTGTGTCACATAAGCCGTGCTTAACTAAAGCCTGAGCTGGACGCTCCATCTGAAATCACTATTTTTAGTTTATATATAAACAACTTCTTCAGAAATCTCCCTTCTAAGCTAAATTGTTTTGTTCTAAAGGTGAATTGATTTGGGAAAGTTCAAATAAAAACCTGTTTGGCTATGTTTGAGTTGTGAGCGTGAAGATAAATACATACTTTGTACTCTTATTAGTGGTAAGGGGACAAAGGGACTTGCAGAAGGTCAAACAGTCTGTGGTATACACAGGAACTGAATCAAAATGTTCAGAAAGCAGCATTGTGATTAACAACCTGAATATATTGTCTGTGTTTAAATATTATGTTGTCAGACATGTTTTGTTCCTGCTTGATTAACCATAATAAAGCATAATTTTCTCTAGAGGTGCTTCCACACTAATGGAGGTCGCTTGTCACCTTTCAGATTAGTGTGAAGTGGCCCATCCTTATTTTTTGAAGTGTATTTCAGAAGTGTGACTGTAACGGTCTCGCAGAGCTGTAGGAAACAGTGCTGCTAAAGCAGTATAGCCTGGGAGGTAAAGTACTTGTCGGGGAGCAGTTGGGTACATGACCGGTGTGGCCTCAAGACTAAGGATGTTTCGAGAGAGAAGAAAAAATGTAATGTGCTTGCTGCCACATGAATGAATAACCTTACTAGGTCTTCCATCTCTCCTGCTTTCTCCAGGATCCTCTCTGGTATGTCTGCTCATGTCCCTCCATTAGTTATGCAAATAGAAGCAAGCTTTCCTCTCTCTCTGGGCTGAGCTGCATTAATTCCAGCTGTGGTGACTCTGTGGTACCTGCAGGAACAGCTGGCTGGACACAGCAGCTGGAGGGCACAGCTATGACCAGCCAAGACCTGTGTGTTTGATCTCTTTTGGCTTTAAGAGCTGAGTCTTGTTTGGTTTTTGGACTGGGGTCTGTGGGGAAAGGCTAATAATGTGTTTGAATACACGGCATATCTTGCAGGCTGCAGAGAAGAGAGAGATCCAGGAGACAGATTCTTCCTTTGCTGGGTTGTTTATCCGTGCTTGCTCTGGATGTGGAGATCCCAGAATCAGCGTGTCACTTAAACTGATTACCAGGTGAAAGCCTCCACAAAGCCTTTCCTTTTGAATCCCTTTCAAGTGTTGTGTGTGCAGTTCCACGTTCAAATATGCAGGTGCGGAGGTGTGACATTGATGGTGTTCTTATTATTTAAAATGGAAACCTGCAAGGAAAGCAAAGCGGAAAGGTGAAGCTAGTTCAAAGTAATGGAAATGCATCATCATTGGGACATCTGAAAATCGAGCTTCTGTTGAATATAAATTTGTGACATCTCATAAATAAAAATAGGTATGGCTTAGCTCTATAAATTGTAATGTAATAGTGTATAATTCCTGCAGCAAGGATGTATATAAAATAATGTTGCCGAGAAGCAAGATTCTGAGTTTTCTGTGGAAGGAGGGTTGCAGAACATCCAGGTCCTGTCCTGGCCGTGGGACTGTGCCTGCTCCTGGTCGGGACCTCAGGGGCACTCAGTAGTTGCCACTGTTGGCAGTGCAAGCACAGTGAATGTTAAGTGTGGAGCACGGAGAAGGAGCATCCATGAACAGGGTGTGTGAAATTTGGTTACGTTAGTAACTGGCTTGCGTAAGTCTCATTGTAAGAAGATGAAAAGTTCTCAGGAACTGCTGTGGCAGCATACAATGTTAGAAGATTAATGCTTTAGGATCATTAGTGACTTAAGCATCTGTGGCATGTGGAACTCACAAATCTCTTTCTCCATGGTAGAACAAGAAAGATGACTGGTACTGGAGGTAGATAGGAAAAGTTACTTAAGTGCCATGTGTATCTTCTAAATTCTTGTCTTTGGAGTTGCTTATAATTTTCCAGTCATGTGCTCTTTGATCATTTCTCGTCTGTGAAGGCTGATTTTTTTGAATGTAACATCTAAAATGCCATGAAACGAAACTTCTTGGAGTATGTTTGAAATTACATGTTCATAGAGACTATCTTCCGCAGAGCATTCAGCACTGAGCTCTCTGCAGCTGTTGCAGTTCTAGCTTGGAAGGTCTTTGCAACTCTGTGTGTGTGTGTATTTGATCTAGATCTTTTTTCTACATAGATCTCTATTTTACATATATTTTTATTTTATATACTTTTGTGTGTGTATCTTTTACGAAATGCAGTGTGTCTTTCAAATGTCAGGAGAAGAAATGCCCTGCAGAACATGAGGAGGACTGCCAGCTAAATAAAGGGAACAAAACTGCTCTCAAAATTGTCTTAATAATTCTCCTGGCCTGAATTAGGATGGGAAGAGCAGCTTCTCTGATCTTACTTACTAGGAAAAAAAGCCTTAAACAGAAGGTGGTCTTTAGAAATGGTTTTCCTTGTTTCTCCGCTTGTGATTTAATACAGCAATTTCATAACAGTTTTCCTCTCTAAGCATGATTTGATCCTCCTTAGCTCCCACAGGTGCTTTTGGTTTGGTTCTCCAGCACGGCCTTCCCTCTGCTCTCAAAGCCCTGGTAAGGGGACGTGCATGGTTGTTGCTGCAAAATGTAAATGAGTTGGAAAAATTTTGTTCTAAAGAGATAAACTGGGAATAGTGGTCAGCATAGGTCTGTACCTGACCTGGCCAGGCTGGGAGGTCGCTCCAGAGTTGTTGTGACTCAAATGGATTCCTGGCTCAGCTGAAATTGTCTGTCCATGTTGCAGCTTGGGCCAATTGAATTTGCCTTTTCCTCCCTTTTGACCAAAACGCTTTGGTGGACACATCTGTCTGCTGCGTGAAAATGTGGCAGAGGTCCCCAGAAGTTTCCAGAGAGTTTGGCAGTGAGCGGGAGGTGGGTGAGGAAGCCCAGTGGCAAGCCGTGAGATGGTTTCTGCTCTTCTGGTAGGAGCTGTGGTCCTTCCTGTGGAGCAGCATAGAGCATCTGTTGGTGTGCAGAGGGGAGGGATGACATGAGGGCATTGAAGAAGCAGCAACTCTGAAAACTGACTATAACGAATATACTGATATCATTTAACAGCCTTATCTCCAACCTGTTGAATCACATTTGGATACCTCATTGCCACTTAATGGCCTGACTGTGCAGCGTTTGAAGGTGAGGAAAGTAGGTACCATGGCCACCTGTTAAAAACAGACTTACCTCCTTAAAGCGTGCAGGTGCTGGAGGAGGCAGGGTGTTAAAGTTGAGTGTGACTGGCTGTCTCCAGTTGTGCTGCCTATTGGAAATGCTTTTCTCTGTGGTGGCGTTTAGCCCAAGCAGCTATGCTCTGCTGAAGAGCAGGGCTGTGGTCTGCAAGGGGGGATCTCTGTGCCTTTGCTGAGGCTCAGGCTCAGTAATAAATAGCCTTTCTGCTAGGGTGGGGAGGCAGAGGTGTGCCTGTGCCACCGTGCTGGGGCTCACCGAACGGACAGAACTTCTGAGCTCCTGATAACGCAAGAGCATTGGGTCTAAAATAGTTTGAGACAGTACTCTTAGTAGTATCACTGTGCTGAAAATGCTACTTCTTGTCTGTTTTGTAACTGTAGGGCATTAGAAAGGGGAAATGACCTTTCTTTCCTTTTGTTCCTGTTCTTACTGTGATTCACAACCTGAAAAGCTTACTCTGCCCTTGGGTGGTTTGGGGTTTTGTGCTTTCACTAATGCTGCTTTCTTGACCGTATCTCTCCCACTTAACTGAGAGCTAGTGACTTGGCATCTTGACGTAGGTCTCTTCTGGTGGACACCTGTAATTGGTCTTCTGCCTGGTGGCAAAAATTATCATATACCAAAAGCCAGATAAACTTGGAAGTGATGAAGGTTTCCTGATACTTTTTTTCAGAACTGTAAATCTTGTCTGTGCATTAAAGAAGTCTTCTGGGCTTGTGAATATTTAGTAATGCTACCGAGGTCATGTGCCTATCATTTTTTTTTTTTTTTTTTTTTTTTTTTCTGACCTTCTCTATCTGCACTGGAAGAATTAGGCAGCTTTGGGTTATGACAGGAAAAAACCTTAGTTTGGGAAAAAAAATGTGGTGCTTCTATAGCATACAGATAGGAGTCTCTGTGATACTTCTTCACCATGTTACTTGCTGTTCCACATTAACATGTGAGGATCTTGTCTCCACTGGTTTAACTGTGGAGTTGAGAAACCTGAGGAAGACTGAGGAGAAAACTTCTGGCAGACACAGTCAGTCTCAAAAAAAGTAGGTAGGATCCCTTGTCATGAAGATTGTGGCTGTACAGCCAGTCAGAGCTGGCACAGTTCCCGTGTAGTAGAGCAGCTCAGATGGCATTTCTGTATTTGTGATCAGAGATGAAGGGGTCCTAAGGGAGGATTAGCAAGATTATTTGGGGGGTTTCTCTGTGGCTTCCTAGAGGTGCACAGAAAAAGCTAATCTCTGTCTCTCTCTCTCTCTCTCTCTCTCTCGTTATTTAATTCAGCTAACCTAATTGGAAAGCCTCCTTACAGCAGTCTCTGGCAGCTAGCTGTAGCAGCTATACAATTAGTAGTGTCACCTAACAGGAGAGCAAAACAAGGAGCGGTAGGAAACTGGAGGTGGATGTTTCTGTGTATCTTAACAACCCTCCCAACAGCTAAGCTTGCTAGAGCGAACTCAGCTGTGAATTTTAAGAGCTTAAAAAAAAAAAAAAGGGAAAAGTCTGAGTTTTTAAAGACTTAAAATTCTGAATGCCTCGATTTTCTTACCGCCGGTCTTGTTATGCTGTTAAGCTCCACAAAAGGTGGGTTTGACCCCAGAATTACCGTTTTGGCTATATAACCCCCTTTTACTCCTTGAAGCATTCAGTTTGGGGGTTTTGGCATTGTTGTAGTTAATTTACGAATTAATTTATTAATGAAATTTTACACAAACATGACTGGATGTGGGGGCTGGTGGGCTCTGTTGCCCATTCCTCGAGGTGTGAGCCATCAGGCTGGGTGGGGAGGAGGTGTATAATTAACTGCTTTCTATATCTGGGGACAGTTCTTTAGCCTTTGCTACTTTGGCTTGACTACTGAAGTATGCTTTATTTGAGGATAGCCCTGAAACCCATTAAGAGCAGGAGCTGGTGTGGAGGAGAGCATCAGTCCCGGGCCTGACTGTGCTCCAGCAGGGCAGGAGGTGACGGAGCCGGTGACGGTGATGCTCCCTGGCTGCACTGTTCAGGCCTGTACGTAGGCACCAGAGGGCAGAGACAGGTTTGCATTTGAATCGCCAGCTTGGCACTTTCCAGCTTCATGTCATTAATTACCGTGATGCTAATGTCATTTAGCCGTACATGTATATTCAGGGAGTGTTTAGTTAACAGTATGTGTGGAACAATTCATATTTTCCCAATCTGTGTGGAGTTATGTGGTCATCATATTTGAAGTGTATGACCCATGGTTAGAAAGGATGGGTTTTGGAAGTGCTATTAACCTAGTGGCGTGTGTCAGGGACTGGAAAATGTAGGCGATTTATAATTATCCACAGGTGGAGAGGGAGGCAGCAATGCACAGTACTAGTAATAATTATCAGCAGTATAGGAGTTCATCTCTTAAGCCGTTGGGTCTAATGCACTAAAAAGTATGTGATCTGAACTCTGGCACAGCCTTCAGATGGAGCCATTCAAAGGCATCCTGACCTAATTTTGCTGCGGAAGTGTGCGAGCCTTCCTCATTCCCCTAATTTCTTGCAGAAGGTTTCAATGATAAAGTCTTCATCCCCTACACGTGCATCTATTTTACCACAGAGCACTTGAATAAAAGCAGCCATTACAAGCCAGGTGGTAAATATAGCATGCAGCTTAACAGAAATGACCTTCAATTAAGCAGAGGCGGGCCCTTCTCCTGTGCTTTGCAGTTGTCAATTAGCTTTCCTTAAGGCTTTTTTTTTATTTGCTGGGTCTTTTTGTGACTAATTGCTAAGCCTGAAGTGCAGTGCTGGCTCTGAGTGTACGAGTAAAGACTTTGTGTTATGCTGAACATCTCTAAAATGTGAAGCAGCTTATAAATAGAAGTTTGCTTTCTTTTCCAGGGAAATAAATCATGAAATTATAAAACATTGTCCACGGATCTATGTAAATGTATCAGCTAAAGCATATAGCATAAGTGCTTTGACTTTCCTTTGAATAAATCAAAGCAGATGTAACGACATTACGTCTTACTGGGCTTTTGTCTTCAAAAGAAAATGGGGAAGAAAGAAGTCTGTTTTTCAATGGTGGTACAATAGAGCCTACTGCAGCGATGGGTAGTGCTCCATGTTATCGTCTGTGTAGCTGCAGGCTGTTTTTATCAGAAGATAAAAACAAACAAAGCAACCTGAACTGAGGGCTTTTAAATTCTGTCTAACCTGTCATTTGTACATTTTCTCATGCCATTATCACTGCAGTGGTGGTGTAAGCATACCAGTTTCCTACCAGAAATGTCACTTTTTGTTCAGTGTGGGGTTTTTGACTTGTGCTAATGGTATTTTTGAGCAATGGTGTGCAGTACACGGTAACTATAGTGCACTTAGTTGTAATATGTATCTTAAGTTCTTTATTTGCTCTTTTTCTCTGTAATCTCTTGTGCTTCCAACCTCTCAGGCAAGCCAGGTAACTGTTAGCATTGGCACTGCTCTTCAGTCTCATGTTGCAAGTAGAAGATCCAAGAGCAGAAGAAAAGGTAGATGAAAAACTGGGCCTGCTCTGGTCCTTTGCCCACCCTCAGGAATCCTTCTGCTCGCTCAGCTCACAGCAGTGAAAAGGGAGGGAGCAGGGGGGACGGTTGGGAGTGACTGAAGTACTGGCAGAGCTCTTGGTGGGGAGGAGACGTTGGACTGCTGGCACGTCTTGGCCAGACCATAATTCAAGGGAAAACCTGGAGGTGACTGGTCTGGGGTGGAGAAGAGTCCCTGTATCAGGGATACCAGCTCCACCTTTGACTCATCAGCTGTGTCTGTTTGACAGCGCTGGAGCACGCGAACCAAGTGTTTAAGCAGACGTGGATGATTTGAGCACCGCATCCCTCGTCCCCTTTGGTTTTTGGAAAGTGAGTGTGTGGAGCCAAACTTTGCAGCTTGGCATTTCTCTCTGCTCTTCAGGTTTTCTTGGAAGCCTTTGTATTCTCCCCTCAGACTGGGGAAGGATGGGTATGGTGGGTGCAAAGTGCTGATGAAGCTGGTGCTCGTCTGACCGACAGCATCACTTCAAAACTTATTTTTGCGCAAATCACCATTTGACTGTTTAAGTGATCAGTAACTGTGCTCGCTCGAATGAAGGGGGAGCCGGCTGAAGTTAGGATTAGTTGGAGAAGTATCAGGTTACTGAGGGCACTATAACCAAGGTGACAGCTGCTTTCCTTATGTTATACTGAAACAAAATATCCCAAACCGTTCGACAGAGCCTCACCAAATACATTAACCTTAGCGCTTTTACTCTTTCCACAAGTTGGTGGAATACTTAGCACTATTGGCTAATGAAATACTGGAGTGCTACTCTCTTTCCATGGATACCAGAGGGGAAAATGTTGAGTATCGCTACCCCGAGAGCATGGGCCTGTGCTTGCACCAATGAACATTGGTGGGCTCCAGCGCGCCCGGGGGGATTATCTGTGGCCCAGCAGCTGCCGTCTGGATGCTCGCTTCTCCATACCCTGCATGGTGAGCAACCTGTTAATGCAACCCTTTCTCCCTCCCACCCCTTTCAAGGCATTTACGCTTGCCCTTAAGTAACCATTTCTTTCTTTGGCTACTTAAGCTGACACACATTGAGATACTTGGGGGTGAAAAATGGGAGGTGCGACTTGAAATAGCATTGATGCGCTGTTTGGGAGAAGCATGTTTGAGGAGCAGGCTATGAGAGTCCTCTCTGAGCTCTATTTATACCTCCCTTCTAATAATACTAGTTTATTCTATTTTATGTTTAAACAAAAACTCCTGTGGGTGTCTTAGCTACAGAAAAACACAAAAATACCTTGCTGGGTTTTGGGTGCAGTTTGTTTCCAGTGACGAAGGGCAAGCATGTGTGGGGAAGAGGTTTATGTGAAAGAATAAGATAAATGAAGACCATGAGAAATTACTAGTCCTGGGCTTTATTGTGGGATTGTGACTAAAGTTTTAGGAATCGTCCTCTGGTACAAAGCCTTTTCTTAATAGGTTCCTCTTCACAGAAAACTAGTCTTAGGCTTGGTTTTTGGATTGCCAGAGCCATGCTCCCGGAGCAGTCAGAGGGCTGTAAGCCTGGGTTTCCTTCAAGGCAGAGGGGTCCTTTTCCTGGGCCTCTGCGGAAGGGTGGGCTGCAACAGACAACATCAGAGGTTGAAGTGGAAAGCTTGAATCTGTAAAGACAGCAGGGATGAGAGATTTAAAAATTGTGGCAGGGAAAGGCAAGAATAATCTTCTAATTGCTGCGCCTCAGTGCACAGAAAGTGTACCTTTAGCTGCTTCATGGTGACTGCCACATCCCCCTTTCTGGTTAGGATAGGCAAGAACAAGGAGCAAAAGGACTCAGAAAATCAACTTGATTAAACTTGACTTACAGAGGTCTGATAAAGTTCACCAGGAGTTTCACTGAGTGCATTTTCAGAGATGTCTGTAAAAGCCTGAGGCAGGTGGAGCTGCAGCAGGAGGGAAGGTGGGCAGTCTCCAGCTGCAGGGTTTGCAGGAGGCTCCTTCCCCACCACGAGCTCCCTCCACACAGCCCTCCTGTTCCACCGGGCTGCCAGCACAATTGGAAACCTCCTCTTTCCCCGGCCACAGAGCCTTCTCCAGCTTATGGAAAAGCACGTCTGTATCTCACTTCATTTGTGGTCCATGACGTGAAATGTTTCCAGAGTTGAGAGTACGCGCTGAGCAGTGCTGATACTCCCGGCAGGGCAAAGAAACGGGGTGAGAGTTAAGGTATTGGTAGAGCATAAACTCCGTATTTCCTGGCTTGCAGCTGCTTGGTTATTTCAAAGGACCTAGTTTATCCTTTTATCTTTTCTCAGTCGCACCTAACTTGGGCGAAGCCTGTGCTGTGCAGGGACCGTGTTGGAAGACGTGTGTTTTGAAGCAGAGAAACTGTTCAGCAGTGAGGAAGCATGAATATCTGACAAACAGCTTTTGTACCTCGTGATTTTTACTCTTGGAAGGTCTGGAGCACTAGGTGCACCAATAACAAATCTCCCATGAGCAGAAGACTAAGCGGTGTAGGCTACGACAGCCATGGTTGCATCCAGGCTTTCCCGGGGGACTGGTTAACCTGAGCCCTTGCAGAAAGGATGACTGGGGTGTGCCAAGTCCCCGCTTGTGCAGCAGAGATCCTGCACGCCTCCATTTTCAAAATTCTTGAGTTTTTTTTTCCTTACAATGCAAATAGAGGCTGAAACTGTAAGGCTGACTTCTTGCATGAGGTGGCAGCTTCTTCCAAGGGAGAAGGAACAAACACCAAGGAAATTGAAGGGAGAAGTGTTCCAATAAGAATTTTTTAGGGCTATTTTGTTTTCTTTTTCCATAATCCTTTTGATTAGTTTTAATCCTCTCCTGCTGGCAGCGTAAGACGCATCAGAAGAAGGCAGTGTGTTCATTAGGTGTGGTACAGGACTTGTGAAGCCTGACCAAAATGAATAGGCTTCACTGGATGGTCATTGAGTACATGCTCTGGAAATAACTCCTTCATTTTCTCTTGGGGTTTGGGAGGTGAAGAGGGACTTTCTTTCAGCCCTCCTACTTATTTAAAATAATATGCTGGCACGCCAAGCAGAGCAGGATTTATTTTTTTCTGATGCTGGGAGAAGCAGCTCATGATTAAGAAGCTCTGAGAGTCTGTGACTCTTAGTTTGTTTTCTTGTATTTTTGTTGCTTGTGTTTGTATGCGAAGGTGTTCACGAAAGCATAAGAAAGCGTATTTTTGGGAAAGTTGTGAAATGGATGACGTTTTCCAAAAGGACAGTGTGTCTCTTTTGACAGTGTCATGGTCAAATAAGTAAATATGTATTTTGGTAAGGAGCATAATTTTGAAATTTGTTTGTAATTCCAGACAGTCTTGAAAACACCACAGATGTCAAATCCAAGTATTTTTGTTTTGCTTTGTTTTGTTCTCATATTTAATGAATTTAAAATTACTTGTTAATTTTATGATAAAGGTCTGGATTGCTGTACAGTAAATAGACTGGATTTCTAGTATAATTAACACAAGTTAGGGATGAAGTAGCCCAGAACTCCAGTAGTGGTGTCTCAGCACTTTCTGTGGAGGAAAAGGTAGCTAAGTACCAACTTCTGTTCATTTTTTACCTCTCAGCTGAAGCTGTTGCTACCAGAGTTTATGTGGGCATTTGTATTTCCAATGTTGAAGGATCTGCTCTCAACTAATGAAAAATGTCAAACTTTCCTCGGCTGAAAATTTGGTAGAGGGGGGTGGAGTAATGCTGCGCTGCTGCTGATGATCTCTTGTGGGTACAGAGGACGTAGAGAAAGTCAGACGGAGAGATGCAGGGCAAGAGGAGAGACAGTGTGACTTTACATGCTGAAAATCATCCTGTGACTGCTCACGACCAACTAACACCATTCCAGAAAATTATGCACGATTTGGAAGTGGCTGCAGCAACGGATGGGAGAGAGGCAGCTTTCCCTGAAAAGGAGGGAAAAAACCCAAGAAAACCCACTTGCTGTAACTTTTGATTCCTTCTACTTTTGTTTTTGTTGGTTTTTGGTTTTCTTCTGTTACATGGAGGATGTGACTACAGTCAGTTCCTCAGCGTACTCTACCCAAGAGCCAAGCGAAGCACTGATGCAGAGCGAGCAGGTACCCGGCACTGTTGCTCCCAGCAGAGGTGCCAGGAGGCGAAGGAGTTGCATCATCTCACCAGTCTCCGAGCCGCTCACCTCCTCCAAACCGGTGCTTTGTCAGGAAAGCATGGTAGTGTTGCAAGTAACGTTGTGAGAGGTGAGGGCAAAGGTGATTTATTTGTGGGACTCCAAAAAGATCATCTGGGGAAGTGGAGGTGTGTCTGCTACTGTAGCTGCTCTTATGAAAGCAGAGGACCGCTTTCACTGGGAGAAGCAGGGCAGAGTGGCAGGTTGGAGCGGACTATTCAGGTGGAAAAAACCCCAAATAGCCCTTATGGTATTTCACATCTGAACCGATGTGAAAATACACGAACCGATATGGCTGTTATGTCAGTACTTCAGCATAAGAATTTTCTAGCTCCTATTGCAACGCCAGCAAATCAGTTACTGCTTTGTTCTCGCTTTGTTCTGCTCGCTTTGTTCTGCTCATGTACTAAGTAAAGTACTTGTATTTTGTGAGTTTTATCTTTGGAAATCTGTGTAATTCAGGGCTTTCAGCATATGAATTAACCAAGTTAAGGGTTATGCATCATAGTGCATATGTTTATAATGCTCTTACATGATGAAAATTAGCTAATATTTTATATGAGCCATTAAAACTTAGTTAGCTTTTATCTAATAAATATTTATTAGCTTCTAAATATCAGTCATTCATGCCTGATAAATGAGCTTCTCCAGGAGGCAGTTTCAGCTGGGAAGGCATCTCTTTCCTGCCCTCTCTGCACAGTTCTACATTAAGCGACGTCTTTCCCATCTGCTGCTTTTTGCCTGCGGTTGGAATGTCCCTTTTCAGTGCTTGTCACCGAGTCTGGATGGAGATGTGGGTATCTCGCACTTCCCAGCACTGAAAAAGGGGCCAGCTCTCCAGGACAAATCCTCTTAGAGATGTGAATTCGTTTACTTCGCTGGGAGGATTGAAATGGATCATCTACTCACGCGATGCTGTGATATCTCCTTGGGAATTTAGGTGGATATTATGCATGTCACACAGCTGAGCTTCTGAACACGTTTTTCTTTTTAAAATATGCTTTTAAATGTCAATATACTCGTCTCCGAAGCTTAAGGATCCAGAATTGACAGGTGGTTTTTTAGGACTAGACAGTCTTTGTGGAGAGGCAAGTGGGAAGGTAGTACTAAAATAAAGCATTAGACTATTTGGGATTGCTGGTTCAGCTTTAGTATCGGGGGATGACAAGTCTGGGTGTACTAAAGATGCCATTTTCCAGGACACCGTGGGCCATGTGAATGCATGTAGAGTTCGGGGTGGAGGGGGCAGGATTTTCTACAGAACAGGAAAACAATAATTCATCTGTATGCATTATGGCTGTTTGATGGCAAGGGCAAAACTCCATTTTTCTATGAAAGCATTCTATGTTAGAAGGGGGAGAAAAGGCAGGACAAGGGGGAGCTGAAAAGAATTGGCTGGAATTATATTGGTTTGTTTGTTAAGAAACAACAGACTAGGTACAAACACACCAAAAGAAAAGATCCACCCCAAAGTCTAACTGATTTACCATGATCAGCGACGGCCTAGAAGGCTAGCCTCGAACAACAGCTTGGGAGATGCTGCTGGGTCTTTTAAAAAGAAATGATTGGTAAGTGGTATTTTGCTGATGCATTAAGTGGTGGTTTGCTGCAGAATTGCCTTGGGGAATCAAAACAAGTTAGGGACTTTACTTTTTCAAATGTAAAGTTTCTATTGCCTAGCAGTTCAGGGATTTCCGTGCATCAGCATGATCTGCATGGATTATGGAGCCAGATTTAGTTATATGCTTTTACCATTTAAAAAAGTCAACACTTCTTAGCAATTTTGTATAAGGAACACTAGATACTGTATTAATTTCCTTTTCAGTCAGTGTGTTCTGTGTGAGGTTTTATTTATTTTTTTTTAAAGAGACTGCAGCATATGAAACTTTGAGGATTAAAAGTAACTTTCAAGGGTGTAATTACAACGCAGTTCTCTGCTGCATTACACTTATTTTGTAAACTGTCGCTATGCAGCTGAACTCACCCTTTGAATGAAGCCTTATGTACCACCAGAGTTAATATTTAAACCAAACCACACGCTTAAAATTGGCTATCCATTATCCCAGTTACATTAAATTAGAAACTCCGGTAACAAAGTGAAAAGGTTCTTGTTTTATAGCATGACCCACTTTCCCACCCTCGGGCAGCAAACTTATTTTAAGTCTCTTGCTCTGAAGAAAATAGAGTTCAGTCCTCCAGCTGCACATGGCTGTCTCAGCGCCGCAAAAATAGAAACCAGTGCTATCCCAAATGCATAATTCATCCCATAGCTAGCAGGCATTCATGCAATACAGTAAACGGCGATGGCTCCTTTGAGTGTGCCGCGGGTGAACAGCGGCACCGGGGCTGCAGTGCCTGCACTTGTGTGCCTGTTCCCGGCTCAGCCTCTTCCGTGCTGCGCCCGGTGGGAAAGGTGCCCTAAGGATGACGTGGGCAGCTTGACAGCCTCGCCGGGGCACCTGGGGACCCCTCTGCTTTTGGCGAAGTAAGGGCTGACCTTGCAGCCACTTAAGTGGGGAAACTTAACCTGATGTTGTCTTGGTTGAATGAAAAGCAAAGAGTTGTAGAAATGAACAGACCTCAACTTTGCTGGTATCCTTTGGATGAAAATATATTGCTTCAAGCTTTACAGAAAATGATTATATTCTGAATTTGTATAGGAAAAAGCAGTTTTGTAAACTATATAACTGCCGTGTGATGTATTTTTCTTCCTTTCCTCTTTTCCACAAACCAGTATTTGTTTCTTCCCCTCCATCGCATCAATGGTACTTGTTACTGCCACCAAAAATGGAAGAATGGGGATCAAGGTTGTGTTCGCTGTTGGATATTCAAGAAGTGCAGCATAAAGTAGCTCATGTTATAGCAAACTTTTCCTTGTCTGCTTCTGAGCAAAATTTTTCTAGAGCATTTCTTAATCTCCATTAAGAAATTTGGGATACTCTTGCTTTTACTCTTGGTTGTATTTGAGCAAATGCCATTGATTTGAGTGAAGTTTGTGTTGTAGTAATTGGAGATCTTACTCCAGCATACAAAAAAAAAAAGCTGTATCTTTGGAGACACTGAAGGATGGAATAATCTCAGGTAGAAGGGGGAATACAGAAAGGTGGTGGTGTTTTTCTTACAGAGTGAAAGCATGACAAGATAGCTGACCTGTTCCTTGTTTTGATAATAGATACATACAGATGTATTTCTCTACTACTTCGATTTTGAGAGGAATAAACATTGAACAATGAAAATAAATATGGTATATCAGAGAAAGGTAGAAGTTTAGGTGGCTTCTCAGCAAAGAGAGGAAATGCTTTGAAGTCTGTCCTGTACAGGTGCAGAGTGACAAGCACGCAAAACTTTTCATTCATTACGATGCCTTTCAAAAGAGATTTTTTTAAATAGGCTTCACCAAAGTGATTCTTAAAAAAAAAAAAAAAAAAAAAAAGGAAAAAAAAAAAGTAGTTCCTTACTTGCTCACAGCTCTCTTCACCCCTCTGTCGAGCCATTTTTGTTGTTGTATTTCTGTGTGCATGTAGGATGTAGATTTGGCAGAACTTCATTTATTTAGGAAAGTGCTTTGGTCATGCTAGGTATCCATCAGTGACTCTGATGGACGCAGAGAAGTGTTGACTGTTTCATGGTTCTGGCTTGAGGAAATTAATCCCCAAATTAAGTGGATGCTTGAACGAGTGGGAGAATGGCATTCAGAGAAGTGTGGCTGTCTCAATTTCCCCAGTATGTTCGTAGTGCCAGCAGTGGGGTGGGCAGCCCTCCTGCCTGAGTCCCACTGTCAGCTCCCTGTGGGGCTGGTGCCCCAAGCCCCCCGTGGCACCTCTGCAGACGTGGAGGAGGGCTGGGGTGGCTCAGCGCCTCCACAGCTCTGTTGCCAGCTGTGTCCTTGCTGTGGAGGAAGAGGGACGGGCGTACAGCTGGGAGCGCCACGCTGCCATGTGGCCCCTGCTTAGTTGCCCCACCAACCCTTTCCTCCTCCTGTAGCTGAGGGTCTGGGCTGCCCTGCTGTTGGTGTGTGATGGCCACGTGGGATGAGTGCTGCCTGGGGTCTACCTATGGGCCAGGGGCCACGGCTTGGCCGTGTGGCCTCCGTAGCTGAAACCAAGCTAAATCAGGAGGCTTGAGGATTTCAGTCATCAAGGCAGAGAGGTCAAGCTGGCAGCAATTCCTCGTTGCAGCAGTCAGCATCTGTTAGTGTGTGTGCTTTGCTCTGCTGGATGATGGTCTTTTTGCTGGGATTTAAGACAGCCTCAGTCTCCACTTTACTTATGACTAGATGCTGCTGAAGAAAGTGTTTTGATTGCATAACACTAAACAGTGGTTGATTCATCGCCTCACTTGGCTCTCTTCAGCTTCTGGTGATTGTCGACCTTTAAATAAAACTTTGTGGTACAGTTTGTGTTGTGACAGGTATAAGCTGGGCTCCAGGTGGGCCTCGTGTCAGATACATGCAATAGATGCTGTCTGGGGAGGCTGATGGTGATGTTCGGGTTAGATGGATCCCACACATTATTCTTTGTTACTCTTGCATCTACCTCATTTTCTAGGACCTCTTCATTGTTAATAGTGCCAAATAAAAGGATCATAGGGGTTTAAAGTACAAACACATGCTTGTATGGTGTCCTAAATTATTTTAAAGTTGCAAATAAATAAATAAAACAAAAAATGAAGAGAACTTGTATTTTCAGAGCAGTCCTTTACAGCATAAAAAAAAAAAAAAAAAAGAAAAAAAAAAAAAGCAAATCGGATGCAATCTACGACTTAAGCACATGCTCCAAGTTAAGCACGCTGAGCAAGCCCAAATGGTGTCCTTGGTGGGACTCCTTGTTTTGCATAAAGTGAGGCATGCATGGGGGCATCTGGTGGAGGTCCAAGCTCAGAGTCACAGGTTGTGGGCAAGCCCTAATCCAAAAGTGCTAGCAGGGCACCGGGCCAAAATTGACCCAGTGTGTTCCTTGGAGGGTTTGTTGACTCCATTTAAAACATTCCATGAAGTGGTTTCACGGTTTTGGATTGATCCAAGACAGGCCAGAGCATGCTCTTGTCAGCTGGAGGTCTGTTTGTTTATTTATGAACTTACAAAATAATGTAGTCAATTTTAGTGCTCTGGAGGGAGGAGAGAACGGTACAAAATTCAGTATAAGCACTGAATGGCATGAACACTTAGACTACCGCTGCACAGGTTGCTTTATTCAGTACTGTATCTCAGAGAAAATGCTGTGAAGGAAGCAAAACCCACCAAGTGGCGCGTTGGGAGGAGCAGCCTGTATAGCCCAGGCTGAGCAGGAGGAGCTGAAAAACTCAGAGAAGAGGCAGCTGGCTGCCTTGCAAGTTTTTTAAAAAATAAAATATCAATCAAATTATATATACCGAAGGCAGTTTATGTGCTGTGTTTGGCAATTAAAGTTAGGAATGCAGCTGAGAGGGGGGATGCAGATCACTGCAGACAAGCATGGAATTGTCTCCGTGGAAAAGATGAGTAACTCCAGAAGAGCCTCCTGTACAAGCAGCTCACTTATTTTGGTCAGCCCTTCAGAGAGGGAATTGAAATGACAGACATCTGTGAGTCTTGACAAGTTTCCACCATGCTAAGTGGAAGAAAGAATGTTTCTTCTGTGCCTCATGTGAAGGAAAGCAGTGGTTGTCATTGCCTGTGTAATTCTGTTACCCGTCGTTCCTAAGAGTGACTGAAGCACAACATGTGTGCAATGTCCCTGTTTTGGTTAAGTAATACTTTCCATCCCAAGCTCTCCTTGCAGACTTATTTGTGAAGCACTCTTGTTTGTTTTTCTTGATAACTGGCAGTTGCCTCCTCTTCTCTCCTCCCAAATCCTCACCCCTGCCCCAAACTCAAACGACTAAGCAGTGTAAGGATAAACCCATGGCATCTTGCCTGTCTCTGGAGCTGCAGCCCAGGCCTGGCTGAAGCCCAGGCTGTTGGACGGCCACCGCCTTGCTCCTGCTTGAGGATACTCCACACGGCACAAGCAGTGGATGTTTGGAAGGGCTGGAATTGCACTGTAGCACCTGGGAATCTGCAGCTGTAGACTTTGGTCTAGCGTTGAGTTGGCCAGCTTGTACCAGCTGTAGGTACTGGTCTAGCAGTGCAGAGGTTGTGCACGTGAACCTCAGCGACGTTGCAGAGTTTGGTCCTCCAAAGTTGGTGCCACATGTGAGACGTGGACTGAGGCCTTAATTCTGCTCTTACATACTCACTATTCCTGGAAGTCATTTATATTTCTGATTCTGTTCTTTGTTTCCTGCCAGAGAAGATTTGGTGTCGTGTCCCGTATAGATCAGGCACAGATGAAGTGTAGTTTATTGGGGTGGGGTACTTCGTTTGAAACTGTGCTCACTCCTGTGTCCCTCCGAAGCTGCTTGCTCTGCCCCTGGACTGAGGAGCCGGCAGGATTTGTAGGCATGTATGCTGCGGTGAGCGCAGTAAGGTCATACCTCCGAAGCCCATAGTCAGTTCTGTTCCATTCCAGAGGATCTGGCTTTGCCAAATCCTTCCCGCTCTGCCATTAAGCCTGGCAGATGAATGTGATTAAAAATAGATCTGGCTGCTAACTGTTTGAATTCCCAGGTGGCTGAATTTCCGTGTATTAGGACTTTCACCATAATTTATCCGCTTGGGGTGTATTAGTGATGAAAAGCCGCCTTTCTGCCATCACAGTTTTATTTATCATGTTTTGTTTCTGCAGTTGCTCAGCCTTTATGTCACTCGTCTTTGCTAGTAGGTGGCTTTTGCTAGTGTAAAATTTGAGGTACTCTATTGAAGAGAAGCTGTACTGGGAAATTACACCTTTATTACACCTGCCCTAGTGTATTCTTTCCTTCCTTTCTTTCTCTCTCCATCTTTCTCATACCACTTCGGCCTCAGAGCTCAGGTGATGAGACCTCCTTTGCTGTCCATTAGTGAGGCCTTCCTCCCCTTTGAGGAGTAGCTGGCAGGCAGCACCCTGCACCTGGATGCTCACACATTACACAGCAAACCCTGGCCTGGGTGTGCGATGTGCTCGCTGTGGTACCCGCTTCTCCCGTGGGCAGGTCGGTCTGGTGGTGGAGGGCTGGTCTCCTCCTAAGGCTGCCTCGCCAGCAGCGAAGGGAGGGTGGTGTCTTGGAAAGTAGAAGAAACTGATGTGGGCTGCATGGCAAAGTGGCTTTTCTTTTTGGCAGTTCTGTTTTATTTGTCTGAAATTCCAGCAGCTGTGCTTCGTGTGTGACTCTTGGGAAAGCAGGTTTCCAAATCATACTGGTGCAGTGACTTGGCTGGTGCCAGCAGTCGGTATGACCTGTATTTGTCCTTCAAGGTGTGTGACCCCTGCTTGTGAAATGTTGATAAAAGCAAAATATGCAGGAGCAGTTTTTTCCCCTCCCCTTTTCCAAGTGAAGCTTCAGCTTTGGACCTCTCTCCTCTCAGATATGCCAAGGTAGCACACCTCAAAAAAGGTGTTGTGCGAGTTTGAAAACAGGGTATAATCTGCAGTGTGGGGTTTCTGCTAGCATGTCACCCCACCCTGCTTCGCCAGCCTTTTGAAGAACTTGACAAGGAAAGTATAATTTATAGTTTATGACATGTTTACACAGAAACAACAGTATTTTACCATAGACCCGTATTTTTCACTCTCTTCCCATGACTCACTTTAAACTGCTCAATTTTAGAAAGTATATGCATTATAAAGTTATTTTTTCTGGTTTTATGTCCTTTACATATATTCTGTGGGAAGTTTTTATAAAAATATACTTTCTGTTTTTATGTCGTTAACTTCCTATATCATTTTCTTCAGTGTTGTACGATTCTGAATGAACATTCCTCCTGTTTCCTGAAGCATCTTACCTTTGTTAGTGCATAATGTTTCTGCAGTTCATTAAGCTTTATAAGAGTTTCTTCGTAGTGAATGAAAAGAATTGCAGGTATTTCAGGAATCTATGAATAGTTATTTCATTATAAAAGGCTAATAAGAGGGGAGCATTTTTTTCCTGGTAATCTGAGTTTCAAGACAGGTGAGTATTAAGAGCTCGGTGTTAACGGCCTCCTTACTAAAACTTGATACTTCAGCTGTATAAAAGAAAGCTGTAGTCTTCGATGCGATTGCGGAGAGATGAAAATACAGATCCGTGCTGTGTCGGAGTATTTCTCGCCACAGCGCTGAGTGAGCACTGAGGTCTCTTTATCTAAACCAGAAGTGACAGCAGTGTTGCCTTCAGCATGGCCAAGAGCTAAGGTAGAAGGAGGGGGACTGAATAACAAGTCCCATTTGAGTGCCTGTAAAAAGTAAATAACTAGATTACTTGCAAATTCTATAGTTTGCTACAAGTCTGTCTCTGGTAAGGAGTGTTAATAATTCTGATTTGGAAAGACATCTTGGGATGACCATTTTACCTTTTAGAAAAGTAATTCTGCAAGATTTGCTTTGCTCTATATAGTGAATTGCAGTAGCTGCTGTGAGAGCCCTTCAACCTTAATGCCTTCCTTTTAGGAAGTGGTATTGCTAATGGGAAGTTGTACAGATTAGGTTATATCAGTGCCTGGTTTCTATCAAACAGCTTGGCAGGAATTGCTGCATTCTCTGCTGATAGATTCGGTCCTCTAATGGTGTATCTTTCTAAACAGAATCTCAAATGAGATGCTGTAGTACGAGTTTTGTTTCATGACTGTACTTAAGAGTATTGCCTTTAAATCATGGAGGCTTATTGTGCTTCAGTTTACTTATGTTTAATTTTTAAGCAGGGATTCCCTTGAGCTAGGTACTCAGTTTTACTTAAGGCACATAATAAGGTAAGTATCAGATGTGGATGATTGTTTAACAGCCATGGATTTTCACAGTATAATTAAGGTTAATGTTTTCCTAAACTGATTTGGTTTTGTATCTTTTTCAATTAGTGTCCAATATAAAAGATAGGTTTGTAGGCTACCTCTGTTCTATTTTTTTTTTTTTTTTTTTTTTTTTTTTTTTTTGTTTCCTAATGTGATTTAATTATTTCTGAGGGGGGGAAAAAACCTCTCTGGTTTGGCTTCAGTGTTTCAGCAACCTGTAATCTTAGAGGAATATGCTAAAGCCTGAATTTGGCTAAACTTTTCTTTTTCCTCTCTCATCAGTAATGATCAGGAACAGGTTTACCTAATTTAAGGCTGCTTATTCCAAGGGCAGTAACATTACCTATGCTGTGGGTTCAGCCCACACAAGGTGGGTTTCATTACAGATGCTGAAGAGGGAATGTCTCTCAGTCAGTAGTTGCAACAAAATAAAGGTCTTTTTTTCCTGTTGTCAGAAGCAGCCTTAGGATTTTGCTATTGGCGAAAGTTGTCCCCAAATAAGAAAGTCTAAATTTACGCATAGTACTTACGCTGTATCAATTTTGAAAATAATGCTCATTCCTTCCTAAAGTAAGAGACATTTGATTTAATGCTACTGGTTCAAGGCAGTATCAGCAAGACACAGACAAATCTTGCCTGTGTATTTGAAAGCAGTAGAAACATTTAGATGATGTCTCACTTCACACAGGAAAAATTTTAGGCCCAGATAAGAGTTCACTGAGCAAGTTTAAACTGGGAAGGTGTGTTCTGCTTCAAAAGGACAGAACATACATAAGAGTACGCAGCTTGCTAATGACTTCTAGTTACCTGTGACTGTTGTCATTGGAGCAACTATGCTTCATGTGAAAATCAAGGAAATTTAGAAGTATATGCAAGTTTTCTAAACAAGATAAAGATTAACCCCCCCCCGTCCCCCCCAGCTCGTGTTCTGATCCTCAAGCTGTTGCGAGGAGTTTGTGTATTGTTTTCTGTTCCTCACAAGAGGTACTTGTATTTAAAAGAAATTAAAAGCCCCTGTGGGAATGCCTGTTCTGTCGGAAGCTGTCAAGGCTTTCTACTTGTATATGCAGTAAAGCTTACGTGTTACTGGCGTAACAGTTAATTGCTCCTGTGTTTAACTTAATCACAGACCTCAAGCGTATGAAGGAATTAAAATCTGGGACTTGTCCTCCTTTGTTGGTGGCTGGATTTTGTGAGGGGGTTTTTTTTGTGTATGTGTCTTATGTATAGAGCTTTATTTTTTCCTAAAATTGTCCTTTTATCCCCTTTAGAATTATTGCAATAAAGCAAAATGCCTATTTTTAATAGAAGCGAGTGCAGTATGGAGTACAGTCGTGTGAATTTTTTTTTTTGACTGCCTGTACAAATTACATTCTACGTACCATGCTGCAGTGTGTTAGTGGGCAGTCTGATTTGTGGTTGAAGTAAAATACCATTTCTAGTGTTTTTGAGAGCCTGGGAAGGAAGGAAATAGGTAGCCTTTCTGGTTAGCTTTCAATGGAGTGCTCTGAAATGCTTGGCCTTCAGTCAAGAGAACAAAAGCCCTCTTGTTGGTTTATGAGGTTTTGGGGTGTGCCTACACCCTAAAAATGTTGTAGTAGCGTTTATTTTGGAAGCCTTATTTGGAGCTTTCATCAACACCTTGATGAGGAAGGGAGAGCTACTATCAACTCCCCTGCCTGGCCAATTTCGGGCTTAACCCAGCCAAGAGGGAAACATCAGTAATAATGCATCAGCCTTTGCAAATCCTGCCTGAACCTGTCTTTCTGGCCTTGAAGAAAGAATGAGATGTTCACCAAGATTTTCTGCTAATCTCTGTATAAATATGGCTGGTGATCTGTACAATGAGAAACTCTGGCAGTAGAAGGTCTACAGGTGTTTTAACACAGGCAGCTGGTAATGCTTCACTTTGCTGTCTTCAACTGCCCATCTAATATAAGATCCAGTTCAGCACTGCAGCCTGCAAGTCCTTTTCAATGTCCTTTGAAGATTTGCCTTGGTTTTGCAAGGGGACCGTGTGGCTGAGAACTGCTGAAAAGCTACATGCAAATCTGTGCAAATCACCTCATGGCTATGTGCACTGAAATGATAGTAAAGCTTGCTCCAAATCAGAATATTTTCTCCAGCTCTTATGCCGTAGGTACGACTAATGTGACATCTTCTAATCCCATCCCTGTGCCTACAGGCATAAGACTGAAAATGATTTTCTGTGTAGTTGTGGAGCCCAGGGCTGGTAAACGCTGATCTGTCACTGCAGAGGCAGGACAGCGCGAGCATGGCGAGAAGGGTGCCCTCCTCTTCCCACCATGCCCTCGTTAGCTTTTCACCATGGCAAAGGGGAGGAGGACTGTTAATCCAGAAGAAGCTGTGGCTGCTGTAGCACCCTGCGCTCCCACAGGCTCTGACATGGATGTGTCATAAGAGACAGGAGATGAGGGGAGCTTAAGTGATCTGTAGGAGAGCTCAACAGGGTGCTGCACAGCTTAGACGTGCTCCTTCACTGGTGGAGGAGCTATTGCTGGTTCTCAGGGTCTTTCCCACAGCAGCAAGGGGAACCAGTTTATGCAACTCTAAGTTGTGGTGAGGAAGGCAAAGATTGGGGTTTTCTTGGTTTTCTAGTTACTAGAAAAATTGTCTAATAGATTTGTGTTACAAAGACGTTAGTGTTCTTCTCACTTCTATAAGCAACAGGTTATTTAAATTAGCTTTGAAGGTTTGGGAACTTTCTTTTTCTGTGCCTGGCATTTTAGTTAAAAAAAGGCAACCTGAGAGAAAAAACTCTTGGGTGTGGTTCTTGTGTCCTGTGTAATCGTCTTGCACACATGCAATATGGAAGTCTGCATTGATGCCTGCCATTGTGAGGAGCATCCGGGGGTTTGGCCCAGACCTCGTCATCCGAGGAGTTTCTAGGTGGTGTAAGTGGACTCTAGAAGACCTGTTGGGTGAGACCCTGAAGGGCTCTCCGAAGCTTGCCGTGCCGTGCAGGAGCCGATGTCACCGAAGGGTGATAAGCCAGGCCTCACTCATGTTATATTCAATACCTGCGTATAGGGAGTGTGTGCTGCGGTTGCAAAGCTGAGCGTTCCAGAAATGTTCCAGATGTCTGTGCAACTTTCGTTCAGGGTCCTTTGTCTTTTATGCCACAGACCAGTCCCTGATTCGGAGACAGCCTCCTGCTCCTGCCTGCAACTCCTGCCCTCCCAGCGTGGGACAGAGAAGACAAATGATCTTAACTTTTTGTGCCATTTGAGATACCTTCTGGCACTGGGCGGTCCGCACAGTCCTGGACGGTGCGACAGGACCTGCAGGAGACGTGTCCATCTGGAGCAGGAGCTGGGGACAAGGCAGGTGCCTGGGGCATCCCAAGCGGTGCTATGTGCCTGTATTTAGGAAGCTTAACAGGGCTCCCCTGGCTCCAGTGACTAGATTTCCACTGATTAAAATAGAATTTTGGACACTGAGCTCAAGGCAAATGCCTGCCTAAAAGTAGGTGTCTTTCGAGCCAAATCCCTCGCTTTAAGCCTGGCCCTCTGGGCAGTTGGGGCTCTCCAGGAATGGGTTTTAAATTCTCCATGCTTGTTTGTGCTTTTTCTCTTTTCCTTTTCCCCTATCACTGACAAACAGCGATGGTACTTCAGCTTAGGGCCAGGAAGCACGCTGATATCCTGTAATTGCCTCTCAGACGTTAGCTGGGAAGTTGCTTTTGTATAATTGTCTTGTTTTGTTCTCGGCTTGTTTGTTCCCACAGCCTCCTATTACATTAGGACAATATGTCCCTCTCGGAAGTTTTTCTAAGACATTGTAAGGTAATTTCATCTTGCTGACCAGGATACCATTGCCTGTAAGTGCACTATATGCAGGTATCCTTAGGGGGTTTTCATGCTGTGTAGGCATTTATCAATAGCCTGGCTCGAAAGAGAAGAAGGTGACACAGGAATAGGAACTGGAGTGCTATCTTATGCTGAGGGAATAGGTCGTTATTGTCCGTAGGTAGAACAGGTGTATAATTACCAGAAATTTCAAGCACTTTTTAACACAAGCACATCTCATATTTACAGGTTGGCCTTAGGTCAATTTTTCTGCTATTCTGTAATTGATAGGTATACAACACTGTTATCGAAAAGCATTACATATACTTGTGGTCCATGAAGGATTTAGTAGGCAAAATGTTGCTAAAATGATAATCAGCATGTTTAATGGCAACAGTTTCCTGCCATGCAATTCGGGTTTGATTCTTTTCACCGCTAGCAAACTCCATTAGTTTCTCATTTCACACCTGGGAGATTTCTGATGCTAACTGTGTTGTGGAATTTCAAGAGGCTGTCTCGCTTGCGTTTGGATGCCGGTCTTGCAGCCTCTGTTGATTTTAGGAATGAAGCTAAATTTACATAGAAAAGAACCATGAATTTTGAACTGGTTTGACTGGTTTCCATCTCATTGCATGATAGATATGGGATGTTTAATTTTAAGACTTAATAGATTACACCTCATTCTCATGGTGTATGAGAAAATAAAGTACAATACACAGTCTGCAGGTTTTACAAACCATTACATCCTTTTGAGATCGCAGAAGTCTGAATAGTTGTGTATCTTGTGGATTTTGATTACTGTATCGCAATGCAGCTACTCCTTTGGTTTCCATTCCTCAAAGTGGCACATGGAAAAATCTTATTTCTAAAGCATTATGTTCAGCGTGCATTCTCCTGTACACACTGGATGGCATTGAGAAAGGATCTGATATATGTTACCATTCATTTAATGACTGTACAGGGTAGAATTAACAACTGGAGGAGGGTTGCAGCGCTCCAAGTGTGGAACAATATAACTTTCATAGCAGTCATCAAGCGACTGTAAGCAGCATAAGAAGAGGTGAAAAGTTTACCTGGAAGAATTTTTTCGGCACACAGTACTGTGCTAATTAGCCAGCAGAATTGGTTTTCTATACAGCCAGGTCCGCACGTTTAGTTGCACGACAGTGATGTCTGGGTGCTTGTATACTTGAGAGCTGAAATAGCTGCTCTTGTACATGGCCAGAGAAATACAGCTTCTTCTTGCTGAAAGAATTCTGCAGTCGGGAATAATGCTGTGGTTGCTTTTTTTTTTTCCTTCCTTGTAAAGCATCCAGAGAAAAGAGTACCCGCTGTCCCAGTCCAGGAACGAGTCACCTAGTTGGTTGGGTTATACTGTGTTATTACAGATAAAGAGAGGTCTCTTATTGGAACAGTCAGCTGCAAAAGTACGGGTCTTCAGCCTGAAGTCGTGGCATTTGGGGTTTTTTTCAGCGCATCTTATGGCAGCACTGAGATACTGAGGTTTCTTTCCGAGTCTCATAAATGTGCTGTTGTCACAGTAATTGTTCCCTTGGAAAATGCAGATCTGCTGGCTTTACAATGTGCCTCTCTACTGTTTTATTCCAAAACTCATTCAGACCTACTGGAACCTGACGTTATAGGTGCCATTTCAGTCAGAGATTGACTCCCTTGCTTAATATGTGTTGGAAGGACTGTTCAGCTGTTAACTGTTAACTGAGGAGTCTGAATCCAGACATAAAATCAGGACTCTGAACAGCTGTCTGAAGAAGTATACCTCTCTCCATTTGATCTGTAGAAGGACCTTTTGGTCCTAAATTTAGCTACTCTGAATTGAAGTAAAGTTAGGTGCCTGAAATACAGAGTGACTTTCTGTGTCCCCATCTCCTTGGTCTCATCTGAGAGTGCTGCTGTATTAAAGCCCTGAATTGGATAATCCAGCACAAGGCCAGTGGGTTCAAAATTACAAGTGAAATCTATTTGTAGTGGTTATGCTAATTGTACAGAGATATTGAGAGGGGAAGGAATGTGCATATGACTCTTTGGGGACCCACTTTGATCTTTTGCCTCCCTGTGCCAAGCAGAGAGGGACACAGAGAGTAGGAGTAGATGCAGATAACACTGGAAAAATATTTTAGGTTTCATCCGAGGCTGATGTTGCATTTTAGGCTGTGGCACTTTTCATCAGGCCAGCTGAAACCCCCAGCCCATGCAGGAGGCACCGTTGAGGTTGGGTGGCTGCAGTCGGCAGTAGAGCTGAGCACCGGTGCTGGGAGGAGCAGTGCCCTTCTGCTGGGCTTCCTGGCCTGACCACCCGCCATGCTGGGCGCTTGCCGGAAACTCAGAATTTATTGATGAAAAAATACGTGGGGCAGGAGCTGCCTTTAAACTAGTTGTCAGCTGAGAGGTGTGAAATCAGCGACTGATATCCCTGTTGTGGAGAACTGATTTCACTGTTGCCATGTCTAAATTGAATGATGTAACTTGTGCATTTGTGGGACAGCCTGGCAGCCCGCTCCAGATAAAGCAAGGGGCTCTGCCACGTGAAATCCTGGCTTTGGGGAGGGGATGAAGGGGCAAACCTGTGATGGGTGTTAGTCATATGCTTTATATACCATGTCAGAGAGCACTGTGCAACAACCTATGCATGACATAATAAAGGAACATGCAAAGGTTCAGCATTAATCCACTCTGGAAGCCATCTCTTGCATAAGAGGGATGGCTTGGGCCTGTCGATGTCCAGCTGGGGAAGCAGGGTAATCTGGGTGTGACCCCATCACAAGGTGTGCTGAGCCTCCAGGAGCTACCTGTCTTTAGCTCTGGCATCGTTCCAACCTGAATCCCATGCCTGGGCCAGAGGGCCCTCGTCTCCTTCTTGACCTTCCCCTGCTTAAATGGAAACACCTTTAGTTTTCCTGAGCAGCAATGTCAGCTGCTGGAGTGCCTAGCTTTTGCTGGCAGGGTCCGTGTAGCTCTGAGAGCGAGGGACGCTTACATCTTAACCAAAACGTGTCAACACAGATTCCGTTGTTAAAAGAAGTAAGCCCTTGAATCCTCAACACGACAGTCATAATCCCACAGTCATTACAACATCAAGCAACAAGTCTGAAAAAGATATTGAGTTTGATGCTGTTGTTCGGGACGGCTTCAAGCCGGAGCAGTTGAGCTCCGTGAGTGGCACAGGACCCCAGCTGCGTCCTGTCCTCTCTTCTGAGGTGCTGAGGTTTCAAAAACTGGGAGGATGAGGGCTCTGATGGGATACTCTGCTTTGCTTTGGCAAGTCCTCAGGGTATTTATTGCAATAATGCATTCAGAGGGGAAGTAACATGGCAAATAGGTGCCCTCACTGGAGGTTTCACGGTATCTTCTTGGGCTTTGCTTTGAAAATACAAGCTTGAGACTTGATGTCTGCCAGGATCACTGTGAATGCAGACTGAATCTGTGTTTAATTCCACTTCAGCATTAGGGTATAAACAAGGAGTATGTGCCCTGGAAATTTTTCCAGCTGCTTGCAGAGAAGCAGTAATGGAAGCTTAGCGCTGAGATTGATTGATTACTCACAGATTATAGAGCAGCAATTGCAGACAGTTTTACTGTTTAAACACTGCTTGATATTAAACCGCTTTTATAGCAGACTGGAAAGGCAGATGTCCATTTAATCTGTTTGGCTCCTTCAGCGCTGCATAATGTCATGAATGACAACCTTCTCCAGCAAAATGGAAACCTACAGCTGCGCGATCCAGTGGAGTAGGCTTGGAAGTGAGGGAGAAGCTTGCTCCTCTTAATGACTCCTTTAGTGAACGTGAGCTTTAACTTTTAGATTATAGGCCTGATTGTAAATTGATAATAGGATACTATATATCCTAGGATATATAGTATTCTATATATCCCGGTTATAAATCAATAATAGGATATTAAGTTGATTTCCTAAGATAGTATAGGGTGGAGAAGTGGTGTGACATATCCTAAACGATCCCTTTATTTGAATCTCGTGTATTGGTTTAAAAAAGACAAAAAAAGCAGTACTATTGCAGCCTGTCCCTCAGCATACAGACTAGATGTACTGAGGTTTTGTGGTCAAATCTTTAAGTGCCACTTTTATACTTTGCTTCAGCAAACGCTGAAGGACTGCAGTTGGCTCTTACAAACCCAAGCGCTTTCCATTTTGTGTTACCTCTGAAACACGGCTGTAATGAGCACGGAGAGGGGAACAGCACAACCCCCTTTTATCCCTACAAAATGGAGTTTTGAAAAACCAGGCCCCGTTGGGTCATCAGTGCTCGCTGGACTTGTTGCAGAGCCAGCACAAAGTGGGCTGGGAGAGGTTAACATCCAGCGGGCGCGTGCCTGGGGACTTCTCGCTGGAAACTTCTTCTTGGCTTTCTGATGACAAAATGAGGTTTTCACTCTGAATACAAATGGTGTGCTACTTCAAACCGGCCCTACTGAGAAAGCAATGAAGAAAACGCTGCATTGTCTGTAAAGGCAGGCTGCAGCTTGCCCGGAGGGTTGCCTTTGGCTCCCGGCACCGTTTGCTGCCTGCCCGAAGCCAGTGGCTGCCGAGCTGGTGCATGGGATGAGTGGCAGCGTCCCCGAGACCCGGTGGCTGCTGGCACCACGGCCGGCGGGGCAGGTGGGACAGACCTGTCCCTCTCCCCGCCCCTCCGCAGCCTGTGGTGGAGGATGGAGTGACCTCCAAAGCAGATTTCAAGAATATTAGACTTGCAGAGCATGGTCTGGCTTTTCTTTTTAAAAATTGTAAACAGGCTCATGAAGGAAATGGTGTTTGAGCAGAAAATAAAGAGCGAGCCCTGGCTTCCCGGCAGGCTCTGTGGCAGACGGGGCTGTTGGCAGAGCCTCCCGACTCTGCCCTCACCCCAGTAATTGAAAACTGAGGCGTTATCCCGCAGCTTTGCGCTGTGTTTTGGGGGGTTTATGTCACTTTTTTGGTGTCCTTCCTCATGACCGTTCATTTTTTCCCCTTCAAACTAATTTTAAGAGAATGAAACGGAGGCTTGTTAAGCCTTTCGGTTGCATAACGTGCTGTATCTGAGCCATAAGCCAGTAGTAATCTGCTCTCCCAGCACATTAGAGGCTTCCCCGGGGGACTGCAGCACGAGCCTACGTGTGCGCACACGTAATTAATGGAGGAAGAACAGCCCCTGCCAGGACCTGGACCAGGGCCTTTGGTCTCTAGAAGGGCCCGTGCTCTGTCAGGCTGTTAAGCGAGCAGTTTCAGCACAGCAGACTCTCGGGGTGCCAGTTTATCTCAATAAGCCAATTCTTCTGCAAGTGAAGTGCAGCTTCATTGCAGTGTGTTTCACTGGACGAGTGTCATTAGTTTTCATGGGATGTGTCTGGTACGGACTCATTTTTTTTAAAGAAATGAGATGAGCTGATGACTCTGCTTTATCAAAATGCCAGCAGGTGTTGCATTCTTCTGCTTAATGGTCTTTGTTTATCGTGTCATTATGAAGTCGAATGAACTTCTGAGTAACTTTTAAGAAGAGACATCAGCAACTGACATGAATTGAGTTTTCAGCAGAAATGATCTTCGCCTTCTCGTTTCTCAAATGCTTCCTGGTCGTTGTCTGCCTTCAACTATTGTTCCCAAAAATGGCATATGAAAGTATCTTTCTAGAAAATCTCTTCTGTCTGTTCAAAGTGAGTAAACAAATGCTGCTTGCTGTGATGCAACATGTTGCAATTGCCTCCTTGCAGTTGTCTTCGCCAACATGCTATAAAAAGCAGCCTCCATTTTATATTATTTGAAGAATAGTATTTATTGACAAGTTCTTGATCTAATTTGCTCGTGAATGTTTATCAGAAAACCTTATTTACACACTTCATGCCTGCCCTGTGAAAAGAGGTTTATTCTTGATTAAGTGTCTAATTTGAGAAGAACTTAAATACAATATTATTGTGTGATAGAAAACTCCTCTACACTTTCTACTGAAAGCACATTACAGGCGCGTTCTTCTATTTAGCTGTATAAATGCATATGTTAAAATGTTCCTTTGTGTTGCATTGCTCTCATGTGAAACACAGTCCTTGACTGCTCTATTTTCTTAGAAATACATACGCAAGTGTACTAGTAATGTTGCAAAACTATTCTGTGTTGTCTTGCTGTGGCATATCTGAATGTCTTGCCGTATGGTTTCCCTAACCAGAGTCTTTACACCTCCCCTTTTTGTCCTCGGATTTTTTTGTTAAGCTCCCAGAACCTTGGGAGGTGAGCAGGTTTGTGTGAGGTCAGGTCTATTAAGCAGCCGACATCCGTAACACTTAGGCTGATGAAACCCCTTTTTGCTTGTTCCATTTCCTTTTACTGAAGCAAACAGAAATAGGAACTAAGCAGCTTTCTAATGCCATCAGTGTAGCAACCTTTTTTTTGCTTGCAGAGAAAAACCTGTGGTTTGAATTAAACCTTTGTTATTAATCTGGGGTTAGCCTTGTAAAGTGCAATTGCTTTGGACATATCTGCAATGAAACCTTAAGAGAATTTGTCCATTTGATTGACGGCCCTATGGAGCAGATTATATGCTGTATTTTTGAAGCAGAACTGTCGGAAATAAGATGCCAATAGTTGGAATACATTCATGCTTTATCTAGAATAACTCAGGGTTGACAGGTTACTTATCCATGGTGTCCACTATTTTTGCCAACACTTAACCATGTTAAGTAACATAAAGATGCCAGTGCTGAATTAGTTGCTTCTGTAAAACATTACTTAAAAGGTATTCTTGTGATACTTGAAAACTTTACTGAATTGATAACTTCGAAAACATCTGTTCTTTCCATTCACTCTGCAAGGTGCATGTTTAACAAGGAAATAGGAAAGTTGATCTAACATCCGGAAATAAAATATCACTAGCAGAGATTTTGTGGACTCAATTTATATCACCTTAAATCTTTCTTTTACCCTTCTCCCTGGGCAGCTTCCTCTGTATGTCTTGCCCCTCAGTCGAGAGTCTAGTTATCAAGTGTGATACAGAAATGGGTATCAAATCTAAATCTCTCTGTGCCTGTGTGGGCTGTCAGCTGAGTACATTTTATAATGTGCCCTTGGATTAAAACAGGGTAGGTCTTAGTAGTTCTGATAACACCAAGGAGTAGTATGGGTCACTAGCCACACAAGCTTTCAAGATATGAAACTTCAAAGTAAAAGGACGGGCAAGAGTTGCTTCCCCAAACAGGATCACCCCATAAATATTTTTGATAAGTAGGAAAGTAGAAGAAACATGGATGTGGCTGCTCGACTGTGGCTATTCATAAGTTACAATCCAAGGAAAACTGCTGTGCTAGTACTGGCTTTCTCGGTTGATGCTTCCAGGCATGAGCTTGCAGAAGACCATGAGATTGCTTTTTGATGTGTTCTGATACGTGTCGGGTTGAGGTTTGCTTTTCCTACCATGCCACAGAAATATGGTCCTGAAGCTGGAGACCTTTATCTGATAAGGGATTTAAGAATAAAGCAGAGTGTTTGGTTGTTGAGTTTGAAGTATGAGAAATGTACCTTTCTTTTTCTTCTTCCCTTCCTCACCTCCCAAGCCAGGTGATATGTTTTCTTACTCAGTAGGTAAATACACTTGCTAGCTTCTGTTTCTCTACTCTCTCTCTCTCTATATATATTTTATCAAAGTGCCAACAAGGCAAAAGAAAGCATGCAAGTTAAATAGCATGATCCCAAAAATATGTGGGTTTTGTCTGCTGTGCATTCACGTTGCTCCCTCTCAGGAGGTGGCTTAGGTGTGTAGCCAGATTCCTGGCAGCAGGGCAATGATCTGTGGGATATTAGAAGCATATCAGGAAAGTGGATAAAAAAAGAAATAAAAAGGGAACTTGACAGACCTCTTTCTGGTTTCTGCTTAGTACCTCCCTGTTTTGTGCTGTATTGTAAGCAGTGCTTTAGCAATAATACAGACAAAGCCTAACAAAGAGACTTGCTTGCTGGCAGAAAGTTGCTTAAAATAACTTACTGAGAATAAAGGGGCTGCCCAGGTCAATAATGCTGTGAAATCCTCAATGTCTAACAGCTCCAAGAGGTTTTGTAGGCATATGGATTTTTAAAAGCTTTAGACCATTGATAAGGCAGTAAAGATTGTGGAGTGCTGCTAACCTTGTATTGATGGTGCTGGGACAGTTTTATGAAGATTTGGAGTTTGGCTATAGAAATACTGAAACCTTTGTTCCCTTCAGCAGAATTCTGATTTAAAGTATGAATGCTAGAAAGAAAGGGTTGTTCTTTGTTAACAGATATTTAATACCATTAAGAGTCTTTGTTGTATTTCACTCTTCAGTCAGCTCTATGACTGTTAAAAATGCTGTCAAAAAACTTACCTGGCTTGCTTTCCTTTAAATCAAGGGAAGCTAATTTATCAAATACAGTGTAATTTATCCCTACCTTCATTATGAATATAATTCTTTTGGTTCTAGTTTTATGTAGCATTCTTTTTAAAACATCAGCTGCAGGTAATCAATATGAAGCTTATTTCAGCCAGTTTTCATTAAAGCTAGCCACTCATAACTGGGAGAGATGATGTTATCAGTTCACTAATCCTTCAATTAAAGCAGCAGCTTTCTTGACCATGCTTTGAACCAAAAAATTGTAATGTGCTGTTTGAAGGTGGTCCCTTATGTAATTCCAGTTGAAACTTTTATTTTGAGAAATTCCTATATGTTCATCTTCAAAGTTGTTTGATCCATGTCCTGCCACATCCATGTGCACAGCTGATAGGGAGGGAGTAGCACAGGGGAAAGGGACAGGAGCTGGGGTCGTGGTGGGGAGGGGAACCTCTGTAGAAACTCGGGTGTTAGCCTTCCCACTACTTCTGGAGTAACTCTTACTTTAGTGTATCTTACACTATGCGGTTTCAGCTTGATACTTTCTAGGTATGTTTGTGGGGGGTTTTTAAGAGCAGACATATGTTAGATGGTTCTTGTCAGGAATATGAATGCATGGTTATTGTTACGGTGTGTGGAAGCGTCTTGCAGCACCTATGGAGGCTCACAGCAGACTGCCTCACTGAGGCGCTGCCTCATTTTCTCTTGCTGTGCACTTGATATGGGGTCAGCCAGCTGCAAAACCGTGTGGGGAGAAATTCCTAACAATATAGTTCAAATTCTCATTTAGTCGTTCTTCTCAGTATATCCACCTAGTTTCCGAATGCAGCCCTGGGCTGTATTTGTTTTCAGAAGAAATTGTCCCCTTGGTTCCCTTGCCCAGTCCGATGCTGCACTGCAAGCCCCAGGGAGCCGCTAGGAGAATCAAAGACGGAGGGGGGGCAGGAGGGAAAATCCTTCCTTCTTGCCTCAGCCCCACCTGGCTAGGAAGTTGGCTGGCGCTGCAGGCGGGGTGCTGCGTGTCCCCCCAGCCCAACCTGTCTGTTGTCTTTGTCTGGGGAGTCAGGCGGGTTTGTGTCGGTGATGCACCAGTTCCTTCTCCCTGGTGGAAGGGGGGAGTCATGCCTGAAGGGCAGCATACCAGACAGAAGACTGCTCCTGAAGCCACGTAGCCTGTACAAGCCGCCGTATCTCTGATTTCACTCAACTGCTTTTATAGTAGAAGTTATTAGAGTGATGTTTTATCCCATCTGAGGTAAACTCATTTCTTATCTTTGTATGCATCAAAGAGGATATGAATACCAAGCCTTTGTAGCAAAAATTCAGTTAAGTAAGACGGGATCAGAGTGCCGAATCCAACAACTTAATCTTGTAGACCAGCATGATGAGTGGGTGTTAGACTAGTTGGCACCTGGAAACAGCAATAAAGTCATCTTTGTTGTCTTACTGTTTGGGGATCTGGGATACGAAGAGGTATCAAAAGGATGTACCTGGTCTCTCAATGCTTTCTGTGTTTGCTGTTTCTGTCTGAGAAGACTATAGCAGTGGAAAGAGTGATACCATTTATCCTTTTGGCCACAGAGATTATGGCTTCTGGCCTAATTTAACCAAGTTTTGGATTTACCAGTGCTTTTCCTGCCAGAGGACAAACTGATCCCCTAGCTCTGTGCTTCCAGCCACCACCCAACAAGTTGGAAGTAGTTACCTGAATAAATGAAGTTGTGATCGTTTTCATGGACTGGAGAAAGAAGTCGGCATATGCAGCACATTTTGCTGGCTAACACAAAGTTCACATTGATCTGTAGTTCAGTTTGCATTTTGCATCATTAGACAGTACCAGTTTTGAGCAGAAGCTCTTCTCTGTCAGCACCCAAAGTAGTATACACATGATGATTTGTGTTGGTTGGTTGGTTGGTTTGTTTGTTGGGGTTTTTTAAAGATATTTGTTTAAAGGGTGATTCTTTCCTCTTGTGTTGAGTGCACAGCCTGCATATGCTGTTGTAATGAAACTAAGAGTCCTGGTACAAAGGTGTTTCATTTAAGCATACTTAAAGCTTATTTGAGCTCTACTTTCCTTAAGTAAGAATCTAGTGAACCTGGGATATGAATGTGTTACCACCAACATTCATCTCAGTCCTAGAGGATCCAGGATTCCTCTTCATTTAGAGCACTTTATGACCATCTTCTGGAATAGGTTGCATGTGTTTGTGGAGGGAGGGAAGTTCCTTCAGCTAATTGCTACAATAGCACATGGTTTTAGAAAGATCAAACAGATTTTAGATCTACCAGTGGCCGTTTTTCCACCTGTGGGGAGCTTTGGTGGGACGTCACCAAGTCTGCTGGCTGCAGATGGCAAACAGAAGCGTCCACTGAGAGATTCACGGACCTTGTTGTTCAACGAATAAGTCCCTACTGAATAACAGATTATGCATTCAAGAATGGGAACTGCTCACTCCTTAAGCTGTGAAGTCTGATTCCTCCTCACCTTTGACAAACTTCAGTTGCCATACATAATCTTTGCTAATAATATTTAATTGGTGCTTAATGTAACTTTAATAATATAGTTGTTTTATATGTAATTTCCCTGTTTATGCAAAAGGAGTGTAATTGATTGAGACAGTTTATTGCCAATTCTTGCTACTAATGGCAAAAATATCTTAATTTACATGATTTCACATTAGTTGATTCTGGGTTCCTCACATGGGGTTATTTTGTTGAAATCCACAGACTGGAAAGGAATCAATATGGGGCTTTTGAAACTGATGGAGGTTTGCAGTGCTCCCACTACGATTGATTACAGCTGCTTTTGTAGGGCTTTAAAAAGAACAATCTGTATTAAAAACATGATTCTTTGGTATGAGCTCGAACAGCTCCAAATAGGTTTCCATGGGGGCTGCCCTGCAATTTGACCGCTTCAAGGGACTGCAGTAATCACCAGTGGGCCAGGACAGCGAGGCAGCGGAAAGGCTATTAGGTGCGGAGTTATTGGCATGCATGCCAAAGAGGTTACCCTGGCAGCTTTAATCATTCATCCACATTCTCAAGAGAAGGGAGCAAAATATAAGTGTTAGTTCTTCTGATTGATTAGGAAAAAGGATCAGTAAAGCATGAAAGGAGAGGGGAGGTGTGCGTGGAAGAGCCAGTGTGCGTTAGATTTAAAAGGACTGACTGGGGCAGGTACATGTAGTTATGACCTCCTTACCAAAAGCTACCTGCTTCTCCTGTTACTGTCAGACTTGTGACTGGTGATTCAAAAACAGGCTAACCTCTTCATTCAGCATTTTCAAAGGAGCACATTTAGCTTCTTGGTCACGGCTGTGCCTTAAATTTAACCTGTCTGCACATGGGCTGATGTGTCCTCAAAAAACTGATTAGCATTTTGAGCTGTGACAACGATTTGCATGGTGGTTTTGATCCTATTTTTGGTGAAACCGATGGGTGCTTTTTGGAAAACGTGCAGAAAATTGCTATGCTAGTTGAGATAAATCAATCTGTGATGCACATTGCTGGCTGCTGGCTTCTGATGCTGTTTCGCCTGCACATTGCCCTTTAATATTTCAGTCTGGAGTAGCACTTCGGAAGCTGATTCAGCTGTAGCCCTTCTAAAATAGTTTCCCTGTTGTACCGTGCCTACGTCAAAGGCAGAGTTGAAGAATAAACTGTTCTTTGCACCGATTGATGGCTTGGCATGAAAGCTGAAAGGGCTTTGGATCTTTTAATTTTGGGATTCCTGGAGAAACTTTGGTATTAAACTTCTGCTTTTGTGTGGGAAACGAGAATTGCTGTGTACTGTACCTTGACTGTTAAGCAGTCTTGAGGTTTTCAAGGTAAAGGAGACAACAAAACTCCAGTGTTCAATTCTGGGTTTCACGTACAAGGAAGGACCTGTTGGTGCAGAGTCAGGGAATGTGATATAATGTCAAATCAGGAGGGTTCACGTAAACAGCACAGCAGTACTGTTTGCTTGGGTTGGCGTATCATATTTGCCCTGCCCCTCTGTTATTCCTAAGTAACCATTTTTAAGTTGGAGTAAGTTTATGTGGTCATTGGATTAGGAAGGTCCCTTGGTCCTAGCGTGTAGCCTGTGTGGAGGTGATCTGACCACGCAGCTCCCTGGCTGTAGGTCTGGGGCTGGTCCTCTCTCAAGTGTGGGCTTTCAGCATGAACTGCTGTAGAACCGCAAGAAACTTTCATTGCTGGAGAAAGAAAATAAAATGCTGCAGTTTCATATCCTGTGATCCAGGTAGCTTTTACTTGCTGAGTTGTGAGATGAGGCTGTGGGACTTCTGAGGAGACTCTGCCTGGGTGAAGAACTGCTCTTCACTGGGGTATAGTGGTGGCAGAAATTCACAAAGGTAAAGGTTTGTTGTTCCAGAAAACTCTGCATAACTGAATGAAGATGTAGGTATCTTCTGCAAGGTAGATGATGGAGGCATCTTTTGTAGGGGCAGACCCAATTACGGTCTTGCTCAGCCAGCAGTCCTTTAATACTACTTCACGTGGGCTTGAGCCTAGTTGGATAGCCTAGGAGGGCTGTTGGGTAACTGACAAGGATCTCTCTTTGTTCATTTACTAAATAGATGTCGTAGCTGGAGAACCTGGAGCAAGTTGTTTGATCTGTCCTTCATCACAAATCGTGCCATTGGTACTCATGTGTAAGGATAGAAAGCTCTGCCTGATCTTGTTGCCATGCTTGCTCACCTCCCTCCCGCATCTTCATACAGCAACCTCTGTCCCACCCTGGGCAACACAGTTTCTGAATAAGGGATTAGATTAATAGACTAAAGCTTGGTCTTGTGTGCATCTAGTAGATAAATGATGCACAACTGGAAATCAGCCTCTGTGAAAAGAAGTGGAAAGATAGAAGCTTTTTCCATTGGAATTTACCTCAAACAGGCCAGAACTTTAGAGGGCATTTATCTTTCTCCTCAAGGCAGGACAAGCCTCAGCTCCAAGCTGTAAGCAGGCCGAAGACCCACTACACAGATCTGTGAGCCTTTATAATGGGAAGAAAAACATTTTCAATTAAGCTTGAACAAGTTCTCCTGTTACCCTTTTAAGTTCTGTTATCACATAATGTACCATACGGCATGTAATTACACATTAGGGAGTATTTCTAAAGGCACAGATGGCTGTTAGAAAACAGGCGCACGAGTTTCTATGACTTCGTGAAGAGTGTGAACTTAAATCTGTCAACTGCAGCACAGTAATTTCTTTGGTGCGTGGCCATAAGTGAACAGTAGCTGACGTGGTGGTGGCTTGTTGGTGTCTCCTTACCCCGGGGGGCTCTTTGCCTTGCAGCGTTTCCCTGTGAACACCACGGATGCGGTGCATTTTCTTTAGTGTGAGCCATGACATAGACAGCTGAAATGCCTGACACCGGCAAGAGTTGTTTTATTAATGCCGTCCCTGTCAAATACGCCTCTGTTTTGGTGATTAGTCTGGAGTAACAGACTGTGCACATCTTAAAAGCCAGCATATTTTGACTCTTGGCTCTCACATGAGGCAATCTCTGTAAATCGGCTCTTTTGGTAGACTCCTCTATTGTTGAATGCTAGTGGTAGTAGAAGCAGTTTGCAGTGCTTGTGTTTATTTTGGGCTCTCTGCCTTTCCTCGGCAGCCACGAGCGGTCAAACCCTTTCTTTATCTGTCGTGAGAGATTGGAGGCCTAAAGCTATAGTTTTGTGCAGCATCAGGAAGTTCTTCTGCATGAGATACAAGGAGCGTGAATAATCTTTCTGGCATGTGCTCCAGCCGCGGTAGTGGCTCTGTGCTGCACCAGACAAGGTCTCAGCCTGCCGTGCCACTGCCAGCACCGGCGCCGTCCCCACGGGCAAATACCCGACTTACAACACTAGTAGGGACACCTGTACAAAGCCGATTACTCTTCCACCCTTACCTGAAGAAGGAGAGCAAATAGCCTCTAAGATTTTAAAAATACCTTTGGAAACGAGCTCTCCAGAATAAGTCACAGCAATCAAAGCTTGTTATTTAATTGGCCAAAGCCAGCGGTGGGGGAGGCGGTGGCTTTTGCACATTTGGTCCAGGCAGTTCCCATCGCGAGGTTGGCTTTCACATTGGGCACGCGGATGAGTGGGAGGACTGGCACGGAAAGGCAGCAGCCTTGGGGAGTGCTTGCAGGGTTTTAAGCCGTTCCGAGGTAAAACTGGGAGATGGTAACCATGTCAAAACGATTCGGGGGAAATGAGCAATGCAGATGTTGGCTTCTGTATGAAACCCTTGCTCTCAAGCTTGAAAAATTCAATCTGGGGCCTGTTGTTACAGAATGAGTATTTTTGCTGTGATCACGGTTACCCAGACTGTGGCGTAGGGCAGCTTTCCTGTGTGCAGTACCCACTCCACTAACATCACTGTTGTGCAGGCAGTACGGTTTCTCCAAGGAAGAAAATGGGGAGTCCTTAGATTGTTGTGCTTAAATTATGCCACTATTAGCGTCTTATTTCTCAAGAAATCCCACAACTGCCCACCACTGTGCCTTCCACCGCCGCTTTTGCCAAAGGCCACACCGCAGTTGGCACAGTGCAATGAAGCGGGGTTTGCTGGGAAGAGTTTGGCCTGCGAGTCCTTAAAAGTGGCCACCACCACCTTGAAAGGATATAGCGGGGACTGCTTCTTTCCTTGCCTTTTCTGCTGTGCCTAGCTGTAGGACATACATAGCAGTGAAAGGAAAGAAAGGCATCTGTAATAAGACAATTAGTGGTAAACATGCCTTGTAACGTAAAATCCTACTTCAAAGTTACGTGTTTGTAGCAGGGTACACACGGGCAGTGTAGGGGGGATGCGCAGGCTGAAGGAGGTTGATGAGCACTGCCAGAGCCGGCAGATGCTTACCTCTGGGAACCAGTAAGACAACAGCAAATGGAAGGTGGATGCTCTTCTGGTTAGCACATTTCTCTGGGAAAACCTAATGCTTTGAGTTGTAAATCTGATCTTCAAGTTTTGCACTTTATAGAGGTTTTTTGTCTAAAATCATGACTTTTGTTCCTGGACAAGGTTAACGAGGTTTTAAGTGGACAGTGTCACCTGTGAAATAGCTTTCCTGGTGTGATGAGGGAAGGCAAAGAAATGGCGAACTATGACAGCGAGATGCCTGCTGGCTTCGGGGTCGGCAATGCTGAGGTCCGGTTAGGACTAACTCCTGTTGCGTGGCAGATCGTAGTTCCTTTTGCAGGAAGCCTAGGGGGAAATACAGCTGCTCCTTCACACAACTGCCTTTTCCCCCTGCCTTCAACGGGAGAAGCAATGGCCCTCGGGCTTTAGGTGAATGCATTCAGGTACTTACCTTTCCAAAAACAGAGTGTATATGAAGAATACATCACTTCAGTGAACTCAGAGTCACCAGCTGAACATGCTTTTATACAAGCACTAATGGAACAGCACTATCTGTTAATACAAGAGGAAAATCTGTTTTCTTTCTGCTTCTTACGTATAAGATCTCCACCTAATCAACAGCTGTAATGCTTGCAAATTTTCAGAGCCTTCTGGCTTAGATATTTGGGATATAACATCACTTTTAAAATATTAGTCTCTGGTTCTGTGCATACTAAATGGGTTACATCTAAAAGACTTCCATCTGGGGAAAAAGGGAGGCAATGTACCATTCATAACCCAGCTGCAAACCTCAAATTCTCTGTCCCATACGTATACCCAAAAAGGCAGAGAACAGAAATTTGAGTGCATCTGTAAGTAATAAAATGTTTCCTTCCATATGTCAGTTACTCATCGCTCTTCCGTCTGAGTTTCAAACAGCCACGACAGCCATGGCAGACATTACTTCTTCACTGCTCCTCGCACCAGCTTTCTTGGCTTCATTCACATGGCACAAAAGTCTTTAATGTCTTACTCCTAAATCATCCGCACGTAGTGGGAGGACTGACTGTAGCAGCAGCACTGGAAAAGGGAATGCCTATTGCAGGACACTTGGTACTTTTTTTTTTTAAATGAAGTGCGCCATCCTTTCCCAACCCTCCTCTTGTCTGAAGATTGTTTTCAAGTTTTTGCCATTGTAATTTTGATGAATGGTTTATGCCTTTAGTGAGATGATGAGTCAGAAAAAGTTTTTTTTGCTTTTTTTCTCTCTCATTTAGTGTCAGAATGAGAGCTTTTTTATTAAATATATCCTGGATGATCTAAATTTATTAAATTACAAATCATTAAAAATGTAAGCTTTAGTAAAATGAAGACTCTGAGATTTCAAATTCAAAGTATAACTGGTATGAGAATATCTTTTATCTAGTAGTTAATGGTGCTAATCTACACTACATCCATGAGATTTAGATTTATGCCAGTATGGTCAATAACCAGACAGGAATCAGTGATCATTGGCATGTAGCATGCGCCGTATTTAGGGCACAGGATTTTGCAGCATTATATTCTTGAAATAAAAATGTAAGTGGGATAACAATGATGGATGAGAATGCAATCTCTCAAGGGGTAACGAGCAGTTTTTGTGGCTTCAGGGCCAGATTAAAGGGCTGATAACAGAGACATCCTTGCCTGGTGTTCCTGCTGTTTTAATAGATGTGAAAATAAGGCTGTTACATAAAAGTGACATGAGGGCCCTCATTTCAATTGTTAGCCATAGGAAATAGTCCCTTAAATATTTGGCCTTCATAATAACTAAAAATAGATTTATGGAGTTAGAATTTGCAAACTTTTTTATTTTTCCTCCTAAGCATATTAAAGTGCTAGTACAGACCTTTCTCTGTCCAAGTCTACTGACAACAGACTTGTTTTTCCAACTTATCTTTTGTGAACAACCTGGAAGTAGTCCACAGACCCCCATGGATTCCCAGCTGACAAGTGAGAAAACATTTCTAGAGCAAATATCAAATTTACTTTTACATAGCATAAAATTGCAAAGCATAGCTTCAGTGCTTGATACTCACTTAAGCACCATGAAGTATTCTTTTATTTTCAGTAACTGTCTCTCATTTTTCTAAGCTTAATATTCACAGAATTATTTTTAATGGCTGTGCATTTTTTATTAACTGTTGGGCTTTTCTTTTTATTCTTAACCTTAAGGCAGTTTTCATTCCAAGTGGAGTAAGGCAGCTACGTGCTTCTGAGCAACTGGGAAAAGAGGTGCAAGCTCTGGGTGTTGAGGGGGTGCCCCTGCCCCAAGTCTACTAGCCATCTTGCAAAGAGAGTCCGTTTGGGGACAGTGCAGTGCATTTGCCTGTGCAAACGCATGGGATTTTTAAGCCAGGGTATGCTTCTTTGTGCCTTTGGTTTGACAGGGTGCTCGTGTCCTGCCCAAGTTCCACTAAAGGAGAATTGTTTGTACTGGAAGCGAGCTGAAGCAAGGGGCTCTAGCCAGAGAAGCTGCAGAACATCTTCCTCAGATGGAGCTTGCTGTTTGATCTGAATGTGTTTGGGGTTCACTGTGCCATGTATTTCTCCCTATAGTAAATATTGTACTGGATCTATAAGACTGTGGGGAATAGTTTTCTCATTCTGATGGAGTTGTGCCATCCACAATACTAGATATTAAATAATGTTTCACATTGTATGCTTTGCATCCCCAGAATAAAATACAATGGACGTTCAAATTGCTGCTGAAAACCACCCAGGCTTTTCTTCCATTTCTGTTCCTCTGTTTTCAGCTGGTTTAAATCTTGAGAACATCTCAGCATAGCTAGAAATGAAAGCTTTTGGCAGCTGAATAGCCATAATTCATTGAAAGAAAGGGAGAGAATATGATGGTGGGGAGTCTGGGTGACCAGGCACTTGCAGCTTGGGCTGGATTGGGTTAGCTGCTCAGCTGTCTTACAAAAACTGAATCTTCAGAAGAACTGTCAGGGATCATTTCTGTCTTCTCTGACTCCCGTGAGGCTGGAAAGAGCGAAAAACCAGGGTTATTTGTTTTGGAGGGGGGCATTGTTTTGGGTTTTTGTTTGTTTTTTGAATTCTACTAAGTTTGCTTCTGATACAGACAGAGGTGGGAAATGGCCTAGGGAATAAATTGATTGGTAAGTTCATATTTTTATTCAACACTAAAAATTCTGGGCATGGATATGTGTGATGCTTCTGTTCTCATGCAGACTAATTTTCATTCACTAACATTTGCAAACTCAGGCTGTTTCTCAGCTGTTGCCAAATGCTACTGGCAATTCCCATTGTTAGGAAATCTCTCCAGGTAGGTCTTCAAATTTTTTTCCCAGCATGGCATTGGGTAATATTTACTACCTCTGATAACCTTTGAATATTGTATGCCTTTTCTATACTCATGGGCAGCCACCTGCATTTCCTTTTAACTATGTTTTGTTTTTTCCTGCCTGAGATTGAGGAGTAGTCTGTTTTGTATCACGACTGTGGCTGAAACTAAAGTGGGGCAAAGTGGCTTGGTCCATTGTAGCAGCCTGATCAACACCAGGATATTTGTCCCGTGACAGGGAGTTGTTTTCCTATGCGGAAACAGTCTCAGCTGCATCTTAATTACAATACCACCTATACACCTGCCGAGGTACTTCAGGCCTTCCTTTGAAGACATCTTTTAAAGGAATTAAGTCATTTGATGGTGACCAGACATCATCTTGAATTTCTGCTTTGGACTGCAGCCAGTTCCAGGCAGACCATGTGAACTAGCAGCAGCAGATGAGAGCAGGCCTTCTGTAAACCTATCTTAAAACCAGGGCTTTTTTCCCCCCACATATCCCACAGGTAAAAACTGCTGTAGCAAGAGTAGACTTTGACCAAGTATCATGTTGTTTTTTCTCTTCCTCTGTAGAAGAAAAACAGAGTAACACTGTTTTAGTTCAGAGCTGTTCAGAGAAGTGTTAGGTACACTCGGTGCAAAGGTCTCTTACTCTGAAATACTCTAATAATCAGGATGGCCTCTTTGCTTTCCATGAGGAATCATTTTTTATTGTAGATCAAATTGAAGAGCAGTTTTCTGCTGTGAAGAAGCATAGAACAGGAATCCGTTGCCAAAAACCTCCTAAAAAAAAAAGTCACAAACGTCTTCAACAATATTTTTTAGACCTCTGTGAGAAAATTTACCTTGGAAAGTCAGATGTGGGTCTTTGCATACAGGAGTTAGCCCTTTCACAGTTTGGTACCCCTTTAGGAAAGCTACACTGAATGTTGGGTAGAATAAAATGGGCAATCAATGCCATGCAGTAAAAAATAAGGTGGAAACCCTTGGGACTCAGAGCAGCAGGTTTGGCGCTTATACAAGATAAAGAACAGATGCATTTTGGTATAGCATTTTGGTATTTGGCTTTTTGACTTAAAACTCCATTTGCAACTGTCATACTTTTTTTCAACAAGTTGTGGCAAACAGGCATTCACAGAAATGCTGGTAAAAGTAGTAGTGGTAATAGTGGCAGGTACCTTCTCAGTCATCACAGATACATGGCTCCTGTAAAGAAGTTTATGCTCTGTTGAGAAACCACAAGCTGCTGTGGAGGAAGACAATTTCTAGTCTTTCAAAGCCTGAATTGTCAATCTAAAAGGGTGACTGATACCTTGTTCTATTATCAGCTGATTTTAGCAGAATCTCTCTTTAGTGGGGAAATACTTGCAGACATAAAAATATGGTGAAAGTCACAAGAAGCCAACTTTTTAGCCTGTTGAAGCTACAGCTAAATTTTAGAAGAGATGCATTCATTGAGGAATTGGAGCATCTTGCCTGACCAGAATTTTGGAGACGTGCTATCTGATCCAGATGGAAATGTCATAATCCTTAATCAACAGCACTGTCTTGGAAACATTTGTATTCTGTAGTCTCAGCTGTTTGTTCTAACTTGTAAAGAGTTTTGTGAGGTTTGGCTCAATATATCTCTGAGATGGTTTTTGATTCGTGCTCTTGTTGCTTCCCATTTGAGATCAAATGACAGACTTCACGTGACAGCCTGTAGTTTTGTATGTTTGAGATCTTGACAGAAGGCTTCAATCCTGGGATTTGCTTCTTTCTTGTTACAGAAGCTCTGCAGAGTATATTGCAAATCCTATTTATTCATTCAAGCATTTAATGAGATGAAGCGTGATTTGAAGGGGGCTTGCTTCCTAAAGATTGGGTGGTTTCTTAGTTCTCATTGTGCAGCCTTGGATTTTTTTCTTTTTTAATGCTATAATCTTACAAATTTCTTTAACACCTTAGATGAATGTGTTGCATAAACTGAAAGTATAAACGGTTCAGTGTGCCATCATCAACTTTGGAAATAGGAGTGAAGATTAAGAGACTGCTATGCTAGAGAACTGTTATCTTTTTAACCATTCCCTCTTATCTGTTTTCCAGAGAGCAGATTTGACCTCTGATAAAGATTTATACCTTGACAACAGCTCTATTGAAGAAGCATCAGGCGTCTATCCAATTGATGATGATGATTATTCTTCTGGGTCAGGTTCAGGTGAGACAACATGTCACAATTTGATTTTAAAAAGTGGAAGAAGTAATGCAATTATTTGAGAAAAAGCGGTGCAGTTTTCCTTTATAAGCTGGAGAAGATACTTTCAATGGGTATCATGAGTGCTTGGCTCTCTATTTACAGAGCACTGAGCACCCCTGCGGGCTGGGTTTTAAATATTAACTTCCTGCTCTCTTCTCTTACTCCTTAGTTGCATCATTTCACTGCGTTATTTTCTCTCTGCTGTCTCTCTGCTTTCCCTCTGGTTTCTGTGTAGATCCCTCTGGAGTTTAGAAATAAAGATTAGAGAAGGTTTAGTTCTTCCATGGCATAATGCTAATTTAGCAGTCTGCAAGAAAACATAGCACCAGCAATCTTGTTTTCTCTTACATGCATTCAGGTTCACATAAACATGGTGTCCATTCCTTTTTTGTTGTTGTTCCTTTAAATTTAGAAGTCTAGATACTGCCAAAAACACGACAGTTTTCGCTGAGGTAATTACATCCATATAGTGAATAAAGAAATTCTTAAACATAACATACTGAGTTCTCAGACTTAAACACTCATTAGAGGCATGTAGCTAGCTCATCATTTTTCAAAAAACTGTCAGTGAAACCTCATTAATAATTTCTCTTAGAAAGCCTCTTTGTGGAGTGTCTTCTAGACTAGCTGGGAGGCTCCAGCTGTTAGAAGTTAAGTGCAGGATTTTATGGTAGTTCTGGAAGAGAAATTTCCTTATTGTTGTGAGTATTTGCTGAGCTGTTGTGGAAATCCCTTTTATTTTCCAAGTGTGTTACTTACTTGTTTGTTATTGCACTTTTTGTAACCTGTCTTTTGATCTTTATACATACTTGTGGATTTTTAAAGGATGAGCCCTTCTTGTAGCATCTTGTCTTTGCTACCTTGTAAGCCACAGCTGAGATTTTTCGGATGGATTTTTGTTTTTTCCTTTCTTTTGGTGATTCAAAGATATGTTAAAATGAAGTCTGCAGAGGTCTGTCTGTGCTGCCAGGCAAATCCAGGCCCATGGTCATTGGCACCTGCATGATACCCTGCATTTTGTGAGTCCTCTATAGGGGAAATTTGACATTCCAGTGTGATCAGAGGCTTAATCGGACCTCCTTGCTGTAGACTTCTTTGAGGGGAAATTTAACATTTCATTTGGGGGGGGAGGGGAATTAACAAGTCAGTGATTTCATCCAGTTCCCAGGACTGTCTAAGGAAAATTCTGATCTCCAAGAAAATTGCCCTTTCAGTCAGCATCCCATTCTGTCATGTCTTCGGATGCTGGTGACTTTGTAAGCTTCAGGAAAGGAGATAGGCTGACAATCAGTAGTGATATGGAGAATGGTCTGTTTTGGTTTTTTTTTTTTTTCATCCCTGTGGAGTTTGGCTGTTTCTGATATGGATGATTCAAAATACAGCCCTGCTTTTGAAGTGGAAAGGACTATATAAGAACTGGCTTCAGATTTTATTAACCCATCTCAGTGGTAAAAGTGGAGCCAGAAGGATAGAAACTACCTCTAGACTTCGCCTTGGCTTTCTCTTCTCTCTTTTCCTGTGCTCAGCCTTGAGCCATGGGTGGAAGATGGAGTGTATAACACGCACTCTTGCTACCTCTGGCAATCTCTGTTTCTTTCTTACAAGAAAATAGAAAAAGTCTCATTGTAGACTGAGACTAGCTGGATGCCCCTCCAGAGAGCTCATGTGACAGTACCAAAATCTAATACTTTTGAACAAAGGAAGAACTCTAAGTTTAAATAATCTTCCGAGCAATCTGTGGGCCCAGTTTTATTCACTTAAGAAAAAAATCTCAAGAGGGCAGCAAATTAGCATTCCCTCCACCCTACTGATCCTACACTTACTGCTATCTCTGTTTTATGAAGTAGCAAGTGTCCTGCAGATGTACCAATGATCTATTTTCCTCATATTACGTTGAATGTATCTCTCTTTACTTGATACTCAGTGATGTAGTGTTCCTAGCAGGAAGAGCCTTCCCACTGAAGAGTGTTTTTTCTTGCTATGTAATTCCATTCCAAGCAAACAGATTCAAGATGACAACATGCTGACTCCTTTTCTTGGCACGAAAATTGTTAGCTGCCACCAGGCCTATGGAGATAAACAGGAATTGTCAGAACCACCATTAATGCCCTTGCAGGTTTGCAAGCAGCATTAATGTGGACAAGTGTCACTGTAAGCATGACACATTTCAAACTAGAAATTGGCTGAGGGCTTTTTGTTAGGAGAAAAAAAGGTGATGGTGTTCTGCTTTTTTGTCTTTTCTTTCCTTTCATAGCCTCTTTAGTCTTCATGTACATTCAGCTACTGTTGTGCATTTGCCCAAGTGTTCAGTCCGAATCCATTGGTCAGCAGTTTCCGAAGGAGCCATGCCTGCTTCCTGATTGTCCTGTATCAACAGCAGAAAGTCCGTAGTGAATTCATTAGTCCATTGTCTCCTTCTTACAGTCTCCATCTCTGAGGAGATGCCTCAGTCTGTCATCACTCTTTTTAGTGTTGGTGTTTGTATATAGCATAATAATAAAAGAGTAAAAATAGTTTTCCTGCCTATATACAGTTTGAAATGCTTTTATAACTACTGTTACTTTTTCCTCTGGCATAAAAGATCTTAACTGACCCTTGGCCTTGCAGGTACCTGGAAGTAGCTGCTAAGCAGCATGACTACCCTTATGTTAAGGAAAGGTACCACCTCTATCAGATTTATCTACAAGTTCTTTGGAAAACTATCTGTCTGGTTCTTGTGTCTTCTCTTAAGTTACTCATGGTAGACAAGTCTCTGCAATATATATATCAGAATCTCATGCAAATTTTTCCTTCCCCTTCTTCTCTTCCCCAACCTAATATTTCTCAGTCAATAGCAGCTCAAGTTGAGAAGGTTAGCTCAGGATGAACTAGGTCTAGACTGATGTTGTGACTGGGGACTGTTCTTGGAGGAAAGTTATGGTGGTGAGGTTGGAGCTTCTCCAAGAAACACAAGAGCAGATCTGCTTTGGCTCTTGACCTAATGGGAAGCCGAAGTTACGCTCCAAGGCCGGAAGGCAGTTTAGGAGTCCGGTGGCAGTGTAGCGTGGGGCTGGGTGGCAGGTGGTGGCTGGGCCGGGGGGGCATGGTTCTGGGGGTGGAGGGGTGGGCGCTCTCCTAGGTGCTGAACAGGAGCCGGCACGGGGGCCACGGCCGACGCTGGATGCTCCTGGCCCCCCTGGCAGTGTGCCTGGCAGGCACTTCAGGTGGGGCGACACACCCTCTCCTGCTGTGCTTCCCCTCGCGTGGTGCAGGCAATGCAGCAAGTATTCATTTTCCATTTCCTAAGGTCCCACTCATAAGTGCCTTTCAGATTGGCTTGGAGCAAGAGCTTCTTCTGTCCACCTGCTACACCAGCCCCAAGCACGCTTTGTGACATTGACTGCCTGGTTCTCCAGGTTCTTTAACATAATAACCTACTGTGATACTGTTTGAAAGTGTGTTTTTGTTGTTCTGGACAGAATCTTATACTTCAGTATAGTTAGGACTCTTCCTTTTATTCTTTCTTCAAGTTTTGTTGGGTTTTTTTTCCCTCCTCAGGTGAGAATTATCAGAGACACAACATCCTTGCACTGTCTCCATTTATTTCAGCTGCAGTTCCCTAATAGGGCACTAGTATTATGTTTACAGTGTCATCTCTGGTTGACTAACACTATGTTGATTAAGGGTTAGACTGGGGACTTTTCATGTGAATGGGGGTGAGATAAGCCAGCTAAAAACGTGTTATTCTGGTATGTGTCACACTGATGATAGAGATGGAAGGTGTGAAAGAGATGGTGGGTATGTGTGTGCCCACCTTATGACAAGTTTGCTTGTGGTGGTAGTACTCCCAGAGTGCGATGTGCAACAGCAAAAAATGTGATGCCAAAAGATAGGGTGAAATGATTGGATTTGTTTGGTAGGAAGAGTTAATCACTGGCTACTTTGCAAGTAAGGGTGCTAACTACCGCGGGCTTTTTGTAGTATACAATAATTTAAGCTGGCACAGTCTTGATTTCCTGACAAGTCTTCTCAAGCACCAAGAGTGTGAAAGAACGTTTGTGTTCCCATCATCCAAGGGGCAGCTAATAGACACATCACTGAGGGCTATGTTAGATATTTCCAATACTATAGCACAATTTAGAGCTATTTTGACCACAAGATAGCAGTTGGGCATCCTGAAGAAGTTGCAGTTTATAAAAGATGGTGTGTGATGGTCGAGAGCTCTCAACTCTTTACCACAGAGATGGCTAAGGGTTTAATTACTGCTAGGCTTTTGTGGTGCCCTCTGAAAGGGCAGTATCTATTTGTGGAGGGACTCAAGGCATTTAATACCCAGCACCATCACCCAAGCTGGCCAAATCCAGAAATCTTCTAGAGAGATAGTGATATTTTCAGGAGGAAGAAGTAAGCTGTTATACTCCAACCATTGCACAGTATTCCTCTTAACCTAGTTGGAAGTTATGCTCATGACACTCTGCAGTTTTTTTCTTTCCAATCCTATTTGGATTCAGGAAGGGGGGTGGTTCTCTTTTTTTTACCTTTTAGGGAACATGATACTTTGTAAAATGCTATTGCTATATTCTGAAGAGCATTAGAGAGGTTTTTTTGATCCCATAGTCCTATTTACGGGTAATTCTGAGAATACTACTGTCTGTTTAGCAAGGGAAATGCCTTCCCCTTGTTTAGATCTACTCCATGCCAAGCAGAGACCTGTCTAGATAAAGCTAATTAGAAAGCAGGAACCATGGGGATGTGTCTGAGCCAGTACCTGAGTCAGGCGTAAACGATAGGTGTTTTGGGGATTGTCAGGACTCCCCTGAGGCCGTATGGAAGAGGAGTTGGGTACCTTTGGCGCAAATCTAGCAACAAGTCCAGGAGTTAGATTAGTCACCCATTTGTTGAGAGACCGGAGATCTGCATCCTCCGTAGCCAGAAAGGTTCAGACCATAACGCTCACTATTTTATCTGGCAGACACAACTATTGCCTGAAGCGAAGATGGCATTTAAGGATTTGGAGGAGCAGTTGTGATTAAATGGGACTNCTTATCATTTCATTAAAAAAAAAAAAAAAAAAGTTATGTACTCTCAAAGTGTGGTTTTATCAGATCTCTAATCTGATCATCAATTTTAATTTCCTTGACTGTGAAAGTCTTGTGTAATTTGGAGGAACTTTGGAAGGTAAAGCAGGCTGAACTATCTATTGGGCCCTTATTTCTCAAAGAAAACTCTTGAGGCAAAGCCAGAAAAATTTTCCTGTTGGATGCCTTTCCTCACCTCTGTTTTGAAGCAGGATGTTGTTTTTTTGATCTTCGAGTAGCATTTCAGGAAAATACCTGATTCGTGTTGTGAGGTCTTTATTCTGGAGGTTGCACTGTAATTTTGGTATCTCTAAAGGTTTTTCCAGTATTATTCTGTGCCGATAGCTTTAATGTAGTACTTTTTTTAATGATTCCAAATTCTCTTTTCTACAGTACAGAAGCTGTTTTAGTTATTGTCTGTTAACACCCTTCCTTCCAATGTCTTGATTGTGAGTTCAAAACTTTGCTATTGCGCTCGGATTTTCAGCCTGTTTTCTTTCTCTACAAAAATAAGACAAAAAGTCAGTTTGGAATGAGTGAGTCATACTATTCTGTTGTAAGAGGATATATTTTTATTTGTTAGGAATTACTCTTCTGCACATTTGCTGGATTTATTACCCAATAGTTACTCGGGTAACCGGTGTCTGTAATGAGCAGAACACATTGAGATTCCTAAGGAGTGGTCCAAGAAGAGGTTGATTCTTTTCCTCTTTCAGGTCTTGCAATAATTTAGTTTCTTGTCTGTGTCTTCTTCCTTCCAGTATCACTAAAGGATATTTATTAGACATGTCCATTATCTTATTCTAAAGGAGCCTTCATACTCCTGCAGGGCTTTGAATGTGGAGGAAATTAAATTTAAGGTCATCTTTAGGGAGTTTTCTGTCCTCTTACTCTTTATTTCAAAAGAAAAGGGCTTCTGAATTATGTGGAGTTTAAAAACATACGCATTCCTGGTGACTGGAACATAAAGTAAGAGCAATCTTCCTGTAGATAGAAACTACTTGTTTTTTTAGGTTTAAGGGTTTAACACATTTGCTGTAGAGGAAAGATTTTGTTGTTGAAGCAGTGTGTTACAGGGAAAAAGTGTTCAGTTCATGTAGTTTAAGTCAAGTCAGGATCAAGATGTTTTTTGATTGATTTATTTATGAAATGTAATTAACTGGCAATCATTGTTTTGGGCTCAGTATCAGCAATACAACAGATAACCACAATACCAGCCACTTAGAAAATGGTAATATGCAACTACAAATTTCCAACCCCTGTTCTGTAATTGATCCCAACGTGTGCCACATGCAAACACAGACTTGCATGCGCACGCACGCATCCCTCTCACAGGCCATGGGCCCCCCTCGTCTGGGTGTGCAGGACCCCCTGCCCGCACACGCCTGCTGTGGGAGACGTGGGTGCCCCCAGCCCCATGTGATCCCGGAGCCTCACCACCTCCTGATACACCCAGGAGGTGACCCTGTGCCCCTGGGGTGCAGGTCCCAGGGGTCTCCCCATGGAGAGCTGGAGGTGGCTGCTGGGGCACCCACGGGGTGGGGGGTGGCGCTGCCAAGCCCCGGCAGAGCCCTTGGTGCCATGGGCCACGTCAGACAGGGTCACACCAGCCCTGATGGCTGCTGCTTCCACTCCAGGGTCTCTCCCCTGTTGCAAGTGTTCATTTTTTTTCATACTTATTTTCAGGCTGATTCCTTCTGTTTCAAAAATATCGTGGTAATTTCCTGGTTACTATTTAATCCAGCTGATGGCCCCCCTTCCTCTGTCATGGGATCACTTGGGGCAAATATCCCCCTGGCAGTTTGGGGCACTCTGTTTGCACTTGCCTCTTTATCTTAGCTTGCATGGTCATCTAGGCCATTTGCCTAGGGTGGGCTGTGCAAGCACCCTGACCTCAGTGTCATAATAAAAAATGTAATTGGTCTAGCAGAATTTCACAGGTCAATGAACTGTCACCTTTTTTTGTCTCCAGGTGCTGAAGAAGATGAGGATAGCGCAGTGATAACAACATCCAGAACACTACCAAAGTTACCGACAACTAGTGATGCATCTAGGGCTGAGACCACCACGGTGAAAATGCAGACCAAGGTGCCTGCACAAACAAAGGTGCGTGGCTGGAGGGCAACACCATTGATAGTAGTTCCGCTGTACCCCATGGGTGACTTTGTTGTTAACTTTGTTTGATTTATATGGATTAAAAAGCCTCCACAAACTTTACTTAATGCTACTGCAGCCTGTTACATGAATACAGAGCTGCTGAGTTTCATTCCTACTAGAAAATCTGCGTAGGGACGTCTGGATTTCACATGAAAGAAAAGAGAGATGCAAAAAAGAATATCCCGTGGTACACAAGACAGTTTTTCATGATACCTTTGAGTCCAAGCTGTACCTTTTTTACATCTCTCAAAGAGTTATTAAAAAATTCTACATGAAACTTCCCTTCTCAAAGGAGAATGTTGCGTGGTTTGGCTGTAGTTTGGCCACATGCCAGGTTCCATTTACTATTTCAGTATTTCCTTCTACCACCATAGGTAATATTGTCTAAGTTACCCTCAAAGGTGTTCTGAATATAACATACCTGACGTGTTAATTTCAGAACTGTTATTTCATTCAGAGGCCATTATTCTGATAAACACAGGCAATATTTAACAGCTGTTTGCTAAATATACTTTTGGGGGGCTTAAACTTGTGGATAGTGTTTTTCATTATCGACATCGTGATGACAAATAGATCCAGTTATAATGTCTAGCTCAGCGTTCTGTGGTCAAAAAGCTTCCCATATGTTGTGTTTGTGGATATTGTGGAGTAGGTGCGTGGAGCCACAGCTTCGTGGCTGCCCGTGGCAGGCAGTGCGCCCTGTCTGTAAGCAATGCTCTGTTTTCCTTTTTGTGCCACAGTCACCTGAAGAAATCGATAAAGAGGAAAGGCCCGAGATGGATGCCAAGAAAAAGAGTGATGAGCCAGGGGACGACACCGACGTGTTCACCGAGAAGCATTCAGAAAACCTCTTCCAGAGAACAGAAGTTCTAGCAGGTGAGGCGTTGCTTGCCAAGGTCCATCGCTCCAGAAATACCACAGAAAACAGAGGGGATCCATATCAAATAATGCAAGCTCAATGCTTGTGTTTTCTTGATAGATTCTTAAACACATTCATGGGGGTAGCCAGTAGTTGATTTGATGAGAATGAGACGGGTATCTTCTGGAGTTATTTAATAGTGAAATCTTGCTAATTGATTTGATGCCCGCAAGTTGAATACTGCCTGCTGAATATCTGGAGGTTCCGCAGCTCGGAAAGGGAGTTGCAATTTGTATTGATGCTTGCAGTGCAAAAATGTATTTCTCATCCACACTCCCAAGAGCACATTGCTGTCTGGTCCGTCTGGTGCAGATGGACACTGCCTGGGAGGAGCTCACAGCAGGGGTGGGTGAATGGGTGGATGGAGAGGCATGGATGAGCGCTGTCCTTAGGATACAGAGGGTCTGTTTCCATGCATAACCCAGGGAGGCACAGGCTGGCCACCACTGTTTTCACATGGCTTTCCTACATGTGAGGTTTTTTTTGGCATAAGAACAGTGTTTACAGGTATACTTTCCCCTGTGTCCTCAGAGCGGGTGTTGGGAGCTATGAAGGTCACACAGTTTTGGACCACATCTTCCTCTGAGCACCAAAATGTGAAATAGCCCTAATATCCACATCAGTGGAAGCATGCGGGTTTGCTCTTGAAGTCTAGTTGGAGTTGATACTTTCTACGCACTCGCAAGTGCTTGATGAATGTAATGCCTCTGTTCTTACAGTTCCATGACATGTTCTCTGCTATAACTCATCAATAGGAAATTCATTTCAGACTAGACTCAGCGTGAAAACTGATGGAGAAAAGGGAAAACCCATTTCTTAGCTAGTGTAACAAAATAGTTCTTTTAAGGCTGAAAATGTTAACTGTTGAAAAATGAGTTTGAAAGAAACTTAAATGTTATTATTATACATGAAGACAACTTTATGCTCTGACAGTATGGGTGGCTTTCTTAATTGAGGTTTTGGAAAATATTTAATAACTTTTTTAGAACTGTGGGTTGTTGGATCACTCACTTGTAGGTGGAATGTCCTTTTAAATGATTGCCTTCATAAACACAAACAGGCTTTCTGAGAATGTATTTCAGGATACTAATAATCAAGACAGTTGCATAATGGGAGCCCTTTTCTGTAACTTGAAAGTAATGGCAAACTCATTGTGTGAGATGAAAAAGAAACATGGTGCTAAACTTGTTTTTCCGGCATATTGTGAATCTCTGTTTCTTTGATTACAGCTGTTATTGCTGGCGGAGTTATTGGTTTTCTTTTCGCAATCTTCCTTATCCTGCTGCTGGTATATCGCATGAGAAAGAAGGATGAAGGCAGTTACGACCTTGGTGAACGTAAACCATCCTGTGCTGCCTATCAAAAGGCACCTACTAAGGAGTTTTATGCATAAAATTCCTATTTAGTGTCTCTATTTATGAGATCACTGAACTTTTTTAAATAAAGCTTTTGCATAGAATAATGAAGATCTTTTTTTTTTTTTTTTTTTTTTTTTTCATTAAAGAGCCATTACGGCACCTTTATGATAAAATCCCATTGTATTTAAAACTTTTCATGTATTCCTTTAAAAATGTAAAATTAAAACTTAACATTTGCAGTGTTCTGTGAATAACAGTGGCAAAGCATTATTTTATAAAACCATTGATGTTCACTGAATCATTTTTAAAACTTTATGCATAAATATAAAATAATGAAAATGATTGTTTTATCCTATGGTTCAATGAAAGTTGTTTAATTTTTGTCGGCGTGTCTCAGATTGATCTTACAAGTTAGTTTTTATTTCATTAATTTATCTGTTTCCAAAAAATGCCTTTTTGTAGTTGTCATGGTGCAATTTGTCTTCAGATAATTCAGATAACAGTAACTTTTAGTGTAAATGTAATTTTTCAGCTATGTAAACTTTAACCTCCACTTTGTATAAATTTAAGTGTCAGAATATCAATTTTACACTTTGCATTGTTTCTCAGCGTACCTGTAGCTTCAGTGAGATTCGTAACAGCAAATTAATGTGTAAAATTGGATTATTACTACAAACTGTATAGTCGTATTCTTACTAAACAAATCTCCTGTAAGGAAGATTTGGAGTAAGCTACTGACAAACCTAAGCAAACCCAAAGACTCTAACAGTATTTTGAGAAGTTGCTGCAGATTTCTATGGCCACTGTATTTGTTAATTATTTGCAATTTCAAGGTACAAGTAGGGGTTTAAATTTTTGTTCTTTAAAAATGCATTTAAGTTGTAAACGTCTTTTAAAGCCTTTGAAGTGCCTATGATTATATGTAACTCGTTGCAGACTGGTGTTAATGAGTATATAACAGTAAAAGAAAATTGTTGGTATTTTATAAGCACAGACAATTCTAATGGTAACTTTTGTAGTCTTACATGGATAGACATAATTGTAATTTGGGAACATAAACACTACTGAATAAATCATGTGGCCTAATACTGAGAATTCCATTGTGATATACTTTTATACACTTTTCATTTTATGTCTGCTTGTTTATGTTTTAATGTCACAGAGTACATCTAGATGATCTTAAAAATCCAGACCAAAAAAAAAAGGCTGTTGATCAGGCTGATCCTCGGACCAGATTTATTGCTGAGAAAAGTGGGAATGTTTAAGTCTTGCATCTGGTGTATGAGTTCTGAGTCATTCGACCTTTGCATTATATTTAATGGCAGTATTGACACAGACCTGTTCTTCCTGCAAATGTTGTTTTCCGTACTGTAAAATTCAAAGGATTACCTGGTTTCATTTATTGTGTATATTGGTTTTTGATTTGTTGTTCTGGTTTGTTTTTTCCCCCGGCCTTTTGGAGAATTTTGGTTTATTCTGCTCGGACTCCAGAAGAGTTGAGACAAGTGGAATATCTTCATAAGAGAAGAAAGAAATATTCCAAGTAGAAGAGAAAAGGCTCTGTTGCTTAGACCACAGATAGGTGTTGGATAGAGGGGTACGTGGAGAAGACGGTAGTCTGCCTCCTTATATTATGCTTTGTAACAGACAAATGGCTTCGTCTTCTGCTCTGTTAACCTCCTCATTTTTTATTTTTGAGATTTCCAAAATATAGGTGTTCAGGACGTCAAGCTGAACTGCTTCTCAGAAATGGGAATGTATTGTAAATAAGATCTGGTAGCTCTTCAGATAAGAGTTGCATAACTTGTATTTGTTGCTGTCCCAAGTTCAGTGGTCATTTAGGAACAAACGAGCTATCCTGTGCTAAAATATTTAATATATTGCTTTTTAAATTACTTATACTTACTGGCAAGTTTTTTCAAAGCCATACAAGTTCAACAAGTAAAAACAGGGTAAGAATTTAACAGGTATATCTTATTGTGCAATATTTAGTGAAATTCAATTAGTAAAATAACTGCTTGAAATAACTGTGCCAAGAAAAGAAAATTTCTGGCAAATGCTGTGCCACTGCTGTAAAATAAAGCATTTGTTAAAGTGCCAAAATAAAGTCTACCATGCCTAAACTAATACTTTATTTGTATAGTCTGACATCCAGTTTTTTGAAGCCCACTTTGCTTCAGGTAGTAGATCTGAATTTTCTTTAAGGGTGCAATGAATATCACTGTAAGTATAGGTATAAATATTAAACACCAGATAAATTGTTTCCTCCTTCTCCATAAGCCAACTGATACTAAGAAGCTGTTTTCTTTTTATTTATAAATGTTAGACTGTGCCTGTATCCGTAATGCACAGGACACTTTATCCAATGTAGGCATCTGTTGTAATTATGCAGGCTACTACATAACTACAAATACTATGCTTGTTGGGTTCCTCCTGCCTCTGCTTACAAGCAGAAGCAATGGTAAAGTTTCAGCTCTATTTCACCACTCACCTTTTCTTCCCCTACACATCCACTATTCGCTCCGTTATGTGCAGAAGAGGTTTAATGTTTCAGCTATGCACACAGACTTGAAGTATCACAGTCCTCCCACCCTCCCTAACAAAAACTTGAAACTTCTTTAACGTGCAATAGGCATGATAGTAGCATTTATCACCTTGCGATCTCTTTCCCTTTCTCTTTTCAGTGCCAAACCATACTATTAGGGAAAAATTCTAACAGAGCTATCATCTCGGTTATAAACATCAGTTCAGTTTTCATCAGTCTGAAAACCAGGCTGATGCAGACACCCGGCTTCCAGCAACGCTGTTCAGAAGAAATGGGCAGCTGAATGCACGTCTCTTACACTGAGCCTTGCTAGCACGAGGTGGTCTTCAGTTTTGCTTCCCTTTTCTTCTCCCCTTCCTGGATGTGTTTCTAGCAATACTCTGGCTACTCATGGATGTTGCTGGGCAGCTGGGAGTGCCGGTGCCAGGCTGTGGATGCTAGCAGCGGCATCTGTACCTCTGGGATGGCTTTTCCTAAAGACCCTTGGCTCCTCTCTGCTGGAGCTGCTGTAGCAGCTCTGAAATTCCTCAGCAACCTGATCCGGCGCCTCCTTGTGATTGATAGGCTCTAATGTTTATCAAAATGCCATTTTGCTTTGATTTACTCTGGGTTATAAATAGTTACTTCCTCTTAGATTCTTTGTAAATGAAGCCTGATGCAAGTAACGTAAAGCTTATGTTAAAAGAAATCTTTCGCCTTTGCTTTATTCGTGGAAAAATAACTTCAGAAGCAGAGTTCCTTGTTCCTCTGCTTGCCAGCTTTAAAAGTGAATTGTTTACAGGCTGCGTTGCTAGTTTTTTCTTCACTTTGAGCATTGCACTTCATTGAAATGGGATAAATTAAAACCAAAATTGTTCTCTTGTACCACCTAACAAGAGAATAGCATATTTGTAACTTTGGCTAGTTGTTGCTCTTTTTTTCCCTTGGAGATGTGTATTGAAATGATGGTGGAGTGCAGTCTTAAATGACAGATGCTATTTTTAAGCAACATATGGAATACAGGAAACTTTTGTAAGGAAAGAAGTATCCAGATAAACATTAAACAAAAACTGTTGGTGTGAGGGAAATGATAGCATGCTTAGTACTACATTCTTTGTTCAAGTAAGCAAACAAGGAGAAGGGGAAAAGGAATCTGAGGGGAAAAGGATCTCTAAGGAAACTATTCGTACAGATGGAAATAATATAGCAATTTTTTTAAAACTTGCAATCAGTTATAAATTTTACTTAGCACTTGCTTAATCAGACTGGCATCATTTCCTTTAAGGAATTTGCAATATTATTGTCCATTTTTAATGAGCTTTAATATTAGTTTTGTTATATTTAAGCTCTTGCTTGTGTATGACAGAGCTCTGAACCTTGGTGTGAAAACTCCGTGCTGTGAACTTTTGGAGCATTACCTTTCCAGAACTTTCTTCAGGTTGAGGAAGCACGACTTTGCTGTACAGTTTGTCTGAGAAAAGATATAGCAAGTATCCCCCTCCCTGGCACATCTTTTGGTCCTGGGATGGTTCGTGGCTGGAGCAGAAGAGTGGTTTTGCTGAAGAACTGCAGCGGGAGAGGGGGATGCTGACATGTGCATTTCATTTCCTCCTGCTTCTTGGTCTGACCAGGCACTGGGTTCAGCTGTGTGGGTGGGAGTGGAGGAGCTGTAACCCAACCCTGCGAGTGGAAAAGATGCTTTGCTGATATTTCTTCCCCTGTGAAGTAAAGTAAGTTGTATATTTTTTTGCTTTGAAAACAAACAAATGATAAAACTTAAGCTCCGTAGAGCTAGAAATGGAAACGTGGGCTCCTGCCCTGACCGCTGTGAAGCAATTTCACACGTGCATCGGATATGCAGAGTAGCTGCTTGCGTGGGTGGAAATCTGAAAAACCCTCTGTGTGTTTGCAGTATCCGAGCTTAGTTTCTAGCGGGGATGGGGGGGGGGGGGGGGGGGGGGGGGCAGGAACAGTGCCCATGTAGAACTACAGACATTAATTTGGGGTGAGTGGAAAGAAGGCAGGAAGAGAAGCTGTCCTGACAGCCCACGTTTTCCACTGGAAGTTACAAGGCATCTTGTTTTCTTTAGTTGTTGCTGTCACACTGAATTTGCTCTTAACAGAGAGAATCTGTAGGCAGAAAAGCGAGCAGCTGTTGGTGTCATACCCTGAGAGACGCTCTTGGTTGCACACAGCTTCCCAGCACGTCGGAGATCTGTGTTACCTGTTGCACATGTTGCCAGTCACAACTGGCTGCTCGCCTCCCGGATTTGCACAGGAACTTCTACAGTGAAACAGGTGGAGGATCTATGACATTGACCCCACGCACCTTCTGCTACATGCAGGAGGTGCTGGGAGTGCAGCAGGAGTGCTGCACTGCACTGGGAAGGGTCTGGGTTGTCTGTTGTCCATGGGAGGTGGGAAGAAATGGATGAGACCATGCAACCAGGGCTTTGCAGTTGAGATGTGCTGTTGCATATTGAAGCAACTTTCCATTTCTCCTCTATGCTTGGGAGATGTCAAGCTTTCACTACCCCTAATTCCTTCGATATCAAATGTGTTTATGGCGTAGCCTCCAGGGCTCTTGAGTTTTTTAATTCACGTTGCAGCTTAAAAAAATATGCTGTAGTTGGGCTGGGACTGAGGGCCACTATCTGTCATGGCTGAAGGTGAGGTCCAAAGAATTCCTCCAGCCTGGCAGTTCAGCCCCAGCCCGGAGTGAAAGGAAGTAGGAATGCTTGTGAAAAACTTCCAGAAAAATATTGCAAAACCTGTAATAGTTTGTTGAAAATAAACAGAGCCCAAGTCCTCTGTAGGGGGTGACTTTAATTCATTTAGATTTCTTCTGGGGCATTATGCAATTTTTTTTCCCATGGATCTTTTGTTGATTTGTTGAATGCAGAGGAAGTTTCTGATTTTTTTCTATTTTTAGTCCTAAAATGAACCAAGTGCTGACGTATAAGGAACAATAATTCCGCCAGACAACCTACTTGAAGCTTATCTAGTGGTGGGAAACTAAGCTCAGTGGAGGAGAAAGTTCTGTGTCCTAGTTACCCACCCACCTTGTATGGCCATATGTAGTCCTAGAGTCTAAACAAAGTTTGGTGCCCGTTTTCCTGAGCTCCTGTGGTGGAACAGGAGCTTCCTCTAAACACTACAGCTCCCCAGAGGATGCCAAAGAGAAATGGGAACAGACTTACTTTTTGATGTTTTTGTGTCATAACCCATAATACTAATGCTCATCTCCCTCCTACTCCCCTTTCTATATATAGCGGCAGGCGAGAAGTCAACAACCATCACGCTAAACAGTACTGAAAGAATGTAAAACAGTCCAACATTCAGTTTTCATCATTCATCCCTATAATTTTCGTTACCGCAGAGCTAACAGAAGAGTTTCTGGTGAAAGGAAGCGGAGCATGTGCTTCCTTCTGGACCAGCCCACAGTGCCAGCTGAGTTAATGCTGACTTGGGGAAAAACCTCTTCTTGGGAAGAAGCTTCTGGGGCTGAGTCTCAGACAGCTGAGGGCACAGCTTAACTCCTCCTCAGACCAAAACGCTTGAATGAAGGACCCTACCTTGACCTGGTGCCTCGCCGCCAGGCTAGCGGCTGTGCCACCTTCATGCTGGCGAGGCAAGGCTTCATGAACAGTTCTAGTAAATCTTCATTACCAGAGCTGCATCCCATAGGAAAACCTTTCCTGAGAATCACAGTCAGCTTAAATTATTGGCTACAATCAAAGCAGCAGCAAGAAACCTTTCTTTAAATCATCAGCTTTCACCTTGTTTTGCATGTGCTCAGATATTTACCTAAAGCAAATTGGTTTTCATTGCCTGGTAAACAAGATGACTTGTTAGCTTGTAATTTAATTTAATCTTTACAGTAAATTTTGTACTTCTTTTTGCTTTGCAGGAGCACACACTATTTACATATTTATGCTGTTACAAAGCTTAATTTCCATTTTTATATTCTAGTTTTTCCATTCTGTTATGTTAAAAATTGTAAATAAGTATTTAATTACCAGCTGACTCAGTTTATAGCTTTTATTTGTTTCAACTTGCTTTTCAATGGAAATTGAGATTTTATTAAGAATGCATAAAATTAGCACTTCTTATGAAGTAAAATATATTAAGCACACCAGAACAAAGATTAGCAAAAACATTTTTACTTTAAAGCACATGTAATTATTGGAAGTAACTTATTTATTAGGCAAAAGCATTTTTGCTAGTTATTGAACTGAATTGAGTAATTCCAATCACAATGTCTGTTAAACGAGTAGGTCTCAATCTTTCTTCTTTTTTTCCCATAGGTTGGAAGGGTACAAGCTTTCCTGCTTTTTCAGCTTCTAAGTGGTTTTATAAAAAAAAGCCTGAAAATAAAAAAAAAAAAAAAGAGAATTTTATACCTACAGAAGAGCTGTCAAGAGTCTACGGTTTTCTTTTATCATCTCAAAAACTGGTTACAGGTGCTCAGCCATGTGACTTCTCCCAATGCATGGTTTGATTTTTGTAACAGCTCTGGCAGTAGAAGTCATCAATTTTACTCTGCCAGTCTGTGCTTTTTATAACACACATTCAACCACTAAAAGCTAAGTGGAATTTTATTTCAGCCTTTCCTGATGGGACTTCTAATGCAGATTCTGAAACTCCATAGACTTGTTCAGCTCTGGTTCTTCTAGATTCTAAGAAATACTGTACCTGTCCTTAAATAAGCAATACATTCTTTTACACAAGCTCTTAGTATATCAGCTTTTCACTTTTTAGCATGTGTATCAAAGCTTTCAAACTATGATCAGTCAGACTTTGCAAATTTGAGTAAGAATCATGCCATCTTCTAAATCTATACCTAAGAGGATCAGAAAAGGACTCCAAAACTTTAGTTAGTTTTGATAGTAACAGGTTGACTCTCTTCCAGAATCACATTTTTTTAAATTTAAATTATTAATGCTGTATTACCTCTGCTTGACTTGAGCAGCCTGTTCCGAGTCTTGTAGTTAAACCTAGAATGAGAGATTGGCGAAGCTGGGTCTCAAAGCATGCATCCACACACTGAGTGGGGAGTTGTGTCTGTTTGCATTCAAAACCCATCACAAAATAAAACACATCTCACTTTTGGGCCTGTTCAGATGGTAACAAGCTATTTCGGCACTCAGTTTCTGTCCATCTGTCTAGTATCTGCCACTCCAAGAACGCTCCCCTTCCCAGTACAATGGCCAGCTGAAGTATCATTAGGTAGAGAAGTCACACTCCTGCTCAGCCTCCCATCTCCCTCTGTTACATGGATATTTTATTGGCTTGTCCTGTATGAAGACCGTCTGTAATGTGTTCAACACAGTTCAACCCAGGCCCAAGCTGTGCCCAGGGAGTAACTGTGTTTTCATGCAGGGTGGTGGGGTTGCACTGCATGTCCTTTGAACTTGGAACTCACCATTACAGTAGATGTGTTACAAAAGAAGGGCTGCTTTGGTACACGGCAGGGTAGAGGATTCCCTTTAAATTAATATATCTAGAAATAAAACATATATTTTATCTGCATTTTTAAAAGTATCTGTGGATTTAAACTTGTATGGGACAAATATGTGTTGAATAAGTTGAACCTGGATTTTATCCTCACAAAAATATTGAGATGAATAAAGGTACCTAGCTGTAGTGGAGAGAGTTGCTGCGAGAAACTATAATTTAATTCCTTCATCATAAGGAAAGTTATTTAGAGTATTTAATGTATTTTTAATGCAAATATATGATAATTGATGTTAGGCATCCAAATGTCTTTGCTTTGTAAACACAGGAGTGGAGGAGGACTCATGTATATTGCTGGACCAGTTGCTACCTCAAGACTAGAGATCCATAGGAATGCACAGAGAGGGCTCCTTGCACCTCTGGTTTTACATCAGGTGCCCAGGCTCTGCTCTCTCCCCATGGCAGCACAAGTCACACAGTTTATAAGGAGATTCAAGTGGGAACGCTTTCCACCAACACTTAACAAAAACCTTTCTGTGGCATGGCAAAGCCATTGCCCCTGTAAGTAAACTTGTAGTAATCTGCAGGAGAAATTACACTGCCAGGCTGTCTTCTAGCAAGTTTTGCTGCCAGAACTTTTGTGGGGTCATGAGCTGCTGACATTTTTATGTCCCTGGACCATGTGTGTTCATTACTCCTTTTCTGAGGTGCTGCATGCCCTCGCTGCAAGAGGCTGTAACAGCAGAAGGCCTGCTGCACGCTGGGTAAGGATCCAGGGCTTGCAGCTGCCAACATTGCTGTGTTCCTGGAGCATGTATACAGTGGCATTTTGCTAGTAGCTATATGTTGGCTTGTGTTGTTCAGAGAAGAGATTTCAGCAGGAAAGCCTGAATTTTGTTGGCTTACATCAACCTAGTACGAGAATGCATAGAAATTTGGGGCAACTAATGCCGACTTCTGACAGTAAACCTGTATAGCACTGGAGAGGCCCCAGCTAAGATGTGTCCCAAGCAAGCACACCCTACCAACCCACTGCTGGCAGACGTTCTGCTCTTGGCTGATGCTGCTCTTGATACCTGAAAACACAATTCTCTGACACAGCAGCAGAAAAGCTAGCAGAACTCTATAGAAGAATAGCTGCCACGAGGTGCCTGCTGTTTTTCTTTTACAACGTCCCTACTTTTTTCTCCATTCTATGCACCATTAGGATATATTTACTTGCTCCTAGGCTGCATAAATGGAAAGACGTACAAGTCAGGGTCAAGTTTGAACACTTCTTCCTAGGAAGAACTGAAAAACAGAGCTTCTTGGACACAGGAATATTTCTTTTCAGCTCCTTTAACTGAAAAAGAAGAGGAAATAAAAGCTGAAGTTTGCATTAATTAGCAGTCCATACTTGCCTGCCTACAGTGCAAAGCAACAAAGAAAAACTTTAAATGAAGAAAACACCTTCTAGTGGTACTGAAATACAATGTGGACCCAGAGGAGACTTTTAGGAGGCAAAAAATGGAAACTGCTTTGGTAAAGTAAATAAATGTCATAATATGAAAATTGAGAGCATGCTTCGAAACAAGGGTAGCTGGTATATTGGCAATTCCTTCAAGCTGGTACAGCATGCTCCCACTTCAAACACCTTTTGTGTTTGGACCTGTGCTGGCAGCTTTTCAAAGGAATCTCATACTTTCTTCCCTCACCCTCCTCACTTTGCATAATAATTAGTATGTGAATATGCTTGTGATTTCTTATTATTTTAATACAGTCACATTTTAGAGACTTCAATAAAGTTCAGAGCTCCACGGAAGCAGTCCTTGCTCCAAAAACCACGCAGCCTAAATGGACTGGAAAAACAAAGCACAGTGAAATAGCATCATACCCATTTTGTGCAGGGAGAAGCATGGTACCAAGCAACTGTCATATCAGAAGGGATTCAGGATTCATTCAGGCAGTATCCTGTGCCTAGCAGCAGACTCCACCAGTTGCTTTATGTACTGTATAATAGAAAGGGAAAAAATCCAGCAGTAAGGAGTGAGATCTGTCCTCACATTAGATTTCATTCCCCTTTCTAGGAGTTAGATACTGGCTTACTCCCTGAAGCACCAAGTTACAATCAGATAATTCTGATTACTTTTGACATTCAGATATATCCAATCCCTTTCTTGAATATTAAGTTCTTGGCTCTGACACTGTTCCTACCAGCGTAATCATAGCAGTCTTGTAAAGACACATCCATATGGGGACCTTCAAGCACCTGAATAGTCTCAATGAGTTCAGAAGTATGCAAAATGGATCACACAGGTGATTTCTGGATGGAGGGGCTAGGATTTTGCCCAGTGTAGCTTATGAAGTCTGGAAAACTGAGCACAGGTCTCCTTATCTCCAGCCTCTCCCTGATTTACAATTACAATCCCGAGGAGGGAAGAACAGCAGTCCAAAAGTCCTGAAGCTGCAAACTAAAGGAAAACAAAACTATGCATTTAATGGATAATGCAAAATATGAGAAAATAACATAAGAGATGGGTGTGATGGAAATACCTTTCCTGAGGCTAAGTGGGTATTGAAGTGTTTCAAACCCATAAACAGATTTGTGTGTGTTGCTGGCTGAAGAGGTTTGGGGGCTAAAGCTCTAGGTTTTGTTGTTACATCTCTTTACTTGCTTTTACTTATTGCTTCTCAGGCAAGGACAACAGAAGACATGAGCAGCGTGCTCTCCTCTTCCCTTCCCTGTGACCTGGGATTAATGACAGCCATGCCAAGGTTTCTCCATCCTTCTGACTATTTGGTGACAGGGAAAAAAGATGGCTTATTATCATTCATCCTTCTGATTCCTTGACTGTGGAAGGATTAATAAAGGAAACTAATTCAGGAAAAAATAATGGGAAACCTGGTGATTTAACTGTAATGGAAGCAAATGAAGAGAGAAGGAATTAGTCTCAGATATCAACCCAAATCCTAAATTTGAATACTACAAGTGCAGTTTCACATGAGCTTCATGCAGATCTGTCCTATATTCTGTATCTCGTTGGAAGCAAAAAGGAAAGCCATGCATTGGTGGTGAAGTTCAAGACGCTGTGGGTGCAACAGCCAGTCTTTGAGAATGGAGTATTTTCTTGCATGACCTACAGCAACACATTAGAACTACTCAAATAACTGTGTATAATCTCCTTCCAGAGATATAGTCCCAGACAGACACTTACAGCTGATAGGGCACGATACGTAAAGAATATACAGAATGCACAGGAAAGAGACAGGTAGATCTCTAACAGAAATTTACGTGCATAGCATTTTATTTAAAGTTATTTCATCACCCTCAATGGAACAGGGCTCTCGAGGACTGCGGCAGTTTGAGAGAAACTTATTGTTGCATCCCACTGGCATGCTCTGTGATCTGTATAGCAGAAGACACAGCCTCAGATGCAAAAATGTACCATCCAGATTGTGCACTGAAAAATCCAAGTGAAAAAATACAAATGAGTCACCTCAAATAAATGGGTGGAGGAGTCAGGTTGGCAGGGACAGCCATTATCTTGTAGTAATGCGCGTTTCAAATCCCTCCTCAAGGTACATGCCCATGAAGCTCATTAGTATTAGTCCTTTCACTTAGAAAGTTCACGAATATCGGAATACTGTGTTGAATAGTAGAGGGAAATTCTTCACTGTCTTCCTGCTACAGCAGCTTTTTGGAAATGCACCAAGGGCTTTGATCCTAAAAACCACTTACTTGTAAGCACCTGCGTAGTCCCATTGACTTAAATAGAACCAATCGAGAGCTTCAATTCAAGTGTTTGCAGATTAAGACCCATGTTTGTATTTTAAGATCTTATCTACAGAAGAAATTGCTCACATTTACCTAAGCGTTTTTATAAACACACCTTTATTTAAATGAGTGCAATGGTACTTGTGCAGGAGGCTGCCACGCGAGGAGTGGTGGCCCTACCCCGGTTCCCAGCAGCGCGACTCGGCATGCTGGAAACCATCAACGAACACCACGGTACTGCCATGCTCTGAAGTACCCAGGGAGAAGGCTGCCGCTACCACGCAGGCAGCAGGAAAGCCTCCTCATGCTTCGTCCGTTTGCTGTACGTCCTCGCACCACTAAGACGACCGCCCGCCCTACAAAAACGCAATCCCCTGTAGCAGGCAGCCCCCTCGCACTGAGGGGGTTTCTCCCCGGGAAGGGCTGGTGATGGTGCGTGGATGGGAGTTTTTAGGCCTCCTCCCCGAGAGGCCGGGGTCGGGCGGTGGCGCCCGGGCCGGGCCCGCCTCGCCTCAGAGGGGCCTACGAGGCGC
>WAAD01036307.1:90136-150800 GCA_013389945.1 Fregata magnificens | reverse complement strand
CCCCCCGCCCCGAAATGGGGCCTTTCAGCCGCTGGGCCGCAGCCGAGCCAGCCCTGCCCGGGTCGGTGGGCTGGAGCCGCCTGGCCTGGCAGCAGGGCGTCGAGCCCACCCTTCTCTGGAGGGGGACAGACACCTGCGTGGTCGCCCTTCAGGAACAGGGACGCTCCGTCGCATGACAAGAAATGCCTGCTTACCCTCTCGTTCCTCTTAATTTAAAACCAGATATCCACCCGACGTCGTAGTTGGCTGTTGCGCACGTGCTCGGGGGACGCGTGGTCGGCGTTAGGTGAGGCACGGTGCTCTGCCGTGATCTTGAAACCAGCAGAGCTGACAGCAGTCACTGGCTGAAAGCTATGCCACTGCAGACGGATAAAACCCATAAATACCAGATGGGTGCATTAGATATTTAATTACGTTTTATGGCACACTTCATAGTGAAGAGGTCCCAGCGTGTAAAGTGGTTTAGTGCTTCTGAGTTGGAAATTCTAGTAACTAGTACCCATTAGATTTGTTTTGACAGGACTTTAAAGACTACCTTTTTCAAATTGATGCAAAAGGGAGAAGTATATAAGAAGGGAGGCATTTTTATACGTGTATATACAATTTTTGTATATGCATATACATATTTTATAGAAGTACTGAAATATGTATGAGGGAGAGAAAAGTGAGATAAAACATGGAAAAAAATGTAAGTTCTGCAAGCCAAATCAGGTTTTACTAAGGAAGCATTACATACAGAGGAGCCTTTTGAATCTAGTGGTTGTGTCTGACGAGTTACAAGTCTGCTCAGAACTACTGAAGAGAAAATTCAAAATACAAGCACCAGGTTTCTGTTTGCTTGTTGATTACTTGTTTCTTCCTTCAAACTGCAGAATTTTTGGGACCTGACTTTCCCGAGTCCTGCGTGAGCACTCAAAGCAGCTGCTCAGAGAGGGCCATACACACGCAACACCTGAAATCTGGATTTCTTGTTTTGTAAGCCTTAATTTTCAGAATTTTGCTGGTCTGTGGTTTTTACTCTGTTCAAAATCAGGTTAATTTTTACTGTTTCTGGAGATTGTTCCACATCTGCTTGCCCTTTTCTATCAAAAGACTGTAAGAGTGTTGTAATCTATTGATGAAAGGGCAGTGTGTGGGTGTTTCTTCTTACAAAGCAATCCTTGGTATGACTGTAGAACAGATTCCCTGTATGGGAATGGAAGGACTGCTTACATCTATGTCTATCTAGAATGTATCTCTATTTTAGCTTGAGAAATTCTTAAGATTTAAGCTAGGGTGACAAAAGTTGGCCTTGATTTTGCTCTGGTTATTTTCCTGTGAGGATGAAAGCTTTTATTAAAAGTCTTTCTCATGCTTACCTACTGTCACTCCTTAAAATCACCTTCTAGTCTTTTCTGGTGCTCCCTCTGTTAGATTATTATTTTGAATAAAACCTCAAACACTTCTTTCCCCAAAGAAACCCTACAAAGCCTGCCATATCCATGAGAGTTTTTACATCTCTTGTTTCCTTGTAGATTTTGACTCATTTCTTTAGACATATCCACCCTATCTTGGATAGCATCTATCAATTGTGCCTTGTAATCAGTTCTACTTTACCCAAACTTCAGTCTTTCAGATGAAGTCTGTGCAGATAAACTTGGATCACAGCCACTACAGCTTTAGAGCTTCATACTAAGCCTTTGTCTTGTTTCTTGGTGTTTAAAATATATATAATTCTTTTGAACAGCAGAACAATAAGATACTAAATCAGATAAGAACAGATTGCAGATCTGGGCTGGGGAAGAACAACCTGGCATTGACCCCTGTTGGGAGACATCTGTCAGTAAAAGCTCATATAAGTTCTTATTTGTTTTATAACACAGTTTTGCAAATGCCTGCGTGTCTTTAATGCCAAATCGGGAAAGGAAGCAACTTATACAGTCTCTTATTGTTGATGTAATTGCACGAACTCATAATGCACATGGGATTCTTTTATCTGTTCCTGCTATAGTGTATAAAACTTTCTTGTTTTAAGATTGAAAACTTTGTCTTGTCATTTCTTCCTTCCTTTCCAGTTGTGGGAGGATGAAGATGAAGGATGGCAGTACATCCAAGAGATAGCAGCTGCAGGGGTGAAATATTTTGCTTAAAAAAGTACTTTGTGCGTAGAAATGTATGAAACGATTACAATCTTGAAGCTCTACAGTTCTTTCTGTTCTGTCTCGACAGGAAATATTATCTGTCAAAAACTGCATTGCAGTAATCTTTCACGTTTTTGTTACCAACTGTCTGCAGTAATCTCAAAGTACTGAAATAAATGTAAGTTCTTTCTTCAGTTGACCCCCAGTCACTTACATTTTCACTCCGATGGCAATAGTGAATTTTTAGCTCTGATTCGTAATCTCCTAAATGCCAATTACTTGATTAAGTCAGTATTTCTGACAGAATCTGTGGAGAATGCTCTGTTCTTTTCTGTTTCGGTTTTACAATAGAAGAAAAAAGTGTATGTCAGCTTGAGAAAAATGTTAACCTTGTTAACCTGTAGTTTTAAAAATGATACTTTGGGTGCCTTGATCTTACAAGAGGATCTTTTTTTGAGATGGAGAGAATGGACCAGTTGGGGGGTGGGTGTGTGTGTATTTATTTATTTATTTATTCATTTATTTAAAATTGAGAGCATTGAGACTCACAGCTCATTTGGATTCTTTTTTTTCCCTGTCCTGGTATTAATAATAGTAATATTTTCTCAGAGTCTGTTAAATTTAATTAACATAGACGTATTTGATGAATTTTCTCCACAGTGGATGTGAGAGAAAAACGCAAAAATCCCTTTGGTGTTACTGCTGCCAAAGAGGGATTCGGTAGAAATATCTAATGAACAGATACATGAATTAAAATACATCTCTAAGAAGTGGTTTATATATTTTGGCAAAACGTTTCTCTCTACTACCTGTTGCAATCAGAGGTATGGTAAAAGGCCTGTGATCTCAAAACCTGACTTTAAAAGATACTAATGCTGTTTTAGAAAAGAAAAACTGCAGTCAAATTTATCTAAATTCTTAATTGTCTAAGATAAATTTTAAATCAGTGATCTTCATGTTATAGTGAGAGGAGGTTAATCTCAGGTCACCTATCATAGACAGTTCTTACATCATAGGAAATTTAAACAACTAAGATTTATTTTAAACTTGCCGGAGTGACCATTGTGCATTCAGTACAACAGTGGCAGTTTCCACCAGCTCAGGATTTGCCCAAACCTGTTCTGTGACCCCACAGATGTAGCATCTTGTGCAACTGGGAATTGTTGTCACCCTTGTGAAGCCTGCTTTAGCACTGATGTGAGAAAACAGTTCTGGTTTTAAGTATATATGTGCTTTTTTTTTTTTCTTCAGTTGCTGGTTATGGTGTCTGATCTTCTACTCAAATGTAGCAATAGTACATTTCCTGCTAGAACACTCTATGTGAAAGGGAATGAGATCACTCTTTTGCCCTCCCCCAATTTTTCTAGCTTTCATCTGCTACATGCGTATTGATATCCTGTGTCTTTAATTTTTGTGTTAGCTTCTTTCAGCAGAGGCACTTGACTGTGAATTTACATAAGACAAGTGAGTTGACAGTAATTTTGTGTTTCAAGTAGCCCCACAAAAGGGGCTTATGTAATATTATGCATGTGCCAATAGACATTTGAGAAAGAAATGTGCTTTTTTGAGGCCTTAAAATGAGATCTGAGCCAATAGACTGTTGGGAAAGCACCCACTTTTTTATCTGTAACTTTTGAAGACCAAAGCATAAATTTGATTTATCTGTAATGGTTTCCCCTTCTGCTCTCCACAGGTTTTGAGATTAGCGTTTCTGATCTTGTTGATTTTTACTGTTCTGAATCACAGGGCTCGCCTTCTAGTGCTCGCTCTGGTCATGTTCTCCCATACAAAACACTTCCGTGGCAGACTGTGAAAAACTTCTTGGAGTTTTAGTTTAATGAAATTCTTTATTGCTTTGGAAGCAAAAAGAGTTGTAAGTTACTAATTTCTTTAAGATTGATCATATACTGCAATGGGCTATTAATATTTTCTCTTATGACAACTAGATAAGGCAGAAAAATACATTACTAATCTCAGGTAATGTATTCAGTGCTGCTGAAAAATACACAGAGCAGACAATTTCTACCTCAGTGATGCACTGTGAGATACCCTAGAAGGAGAACAAAGTCAACTTGATTTTAATTACTTGTTCAGTTTGGTTGTCTTGAAATAGTTGTTGGGTAAGGAATTTCAGAATTCCTTACCTAGAGGTAAGGAACCCTAGAGGGTTTTCACAAGCAAAAAAGTCTCAGGAATAGGCTTGGAAAATTCTGTGCAGGCTCTGAGTTACTGCCCTTGTCTAATTTACCTGCACCTGCTGCAGAGGTTTCTATCCCAGCCACCTGCCTGTCCCTTGGCTGGCAGTTCTCACCCAGGTAGCAGAGGTGATGGAAAGAGTGGAGCTGTCTGCTCTTCAGGCTGCAGGGACTGCCACAGTCCAATCTTCCTTTGAGTAGTAAATCCCCATTTTCTTTTTGGCAGTAACCTACTGGTACTAATGCTTATGATTAATTTCTGCAGAGAAAGTATAAATGTTTTTCACTGGATTGGTTCCCAGAACCAACTTGCTGCCTGGCCGTATGGACAAAGTTCTGGTGCAATGGCAATTTGGAGGGCAGAGCCACCGTAGCTGGGACCTAGATGGACTTAAGCCATGACTGATCCAAACCTTCTGTTGCCCAGTCCATAGGCTGGTAAAATATATCAACGCTGACTTTAGTATACATTACTACCGCAGCTAAGGTCTGTGATTCATGCTTCATTTTGGACTTACCTGTTACGGCTGAAGAGGAAACTTGCAGAAAGGGTGGTAGCAGGAATCTCTCCGTGGCCGCGTTTTAAAGAGTAACTGAATGAGGACAGATGTGCTTGTTTCCAGCAAGGGATGCCGCCCAAGTCAGCAGATGCATCTTGCTTTGCAGTGCTATCTGGTGTACACTACAGTCGTGATTATTAAAAAGACCTGACATAGCCAAACCCAGCATATCCGATATGGGTGGATCATACAGGGCTTTTTGGTAGTTGTCAGATTTTGGACTGTTCCAACAAATCTGGTGATGAGAGAGGAGAAAGTGGTCAAACTGGAAGAAACTTCGAGAGAACAGCTTATGCTGAATGTCAAAACATCTCTCAAAAGTTTGCTGTGCTAATAGCAGATGACAACAGTGATTTCAGCCTCACATCTAAATTTTGACTGGGACAATGAATTTTTTTGTTTCATTGGAAAAAGAGGTAGTCAGAATAGTATGGTTATCTTTCTGTGTTTACATCTGGCAGTAGGTGAGCTCACCTCGTTTGCAGAGGTGACAACTCGTTTGCAAGTCTTTTTTCCTAGACGAAAAGGTCTTTCCCAGTGCTAAGTGGTGTTTCTGTTAGCAATCCTCTCATTGCTCCAAGTAGGTCTGATTTTTTGGCCCAGAATACTGGTTTTGAGTAAAAATAATCCTTTTGATGCAACAGCGTGAGTTATTTTGTGTTCATAAGCGAACAAGACTTCATGCTTTCTCTAGTATCGGAATTTTGGCATGGCTAGAAATGATTTCTTTTTTCCCCACATCATACTCTCCCATCTGATGTCATATGTGAAACAAATTTGTGACAATTGCTTTATGGTTTAAGCTTTTAGGCCGAAAGAAGTCAATGCATGTTTTAAGCTTTATTTGAGGAGCTATCATTATCTATAGTGACATATCCTATGTTTCTTCGATCCAGATCGTATGGCAAGTTTTATTTAAAGTAGAAGCATAAAAAAACCTGTGCAAAGTGAATCCTGTTTTGCTGACCCTGACGTCAAGAACGCTGCAGTTAAAAATCATATGATATATGTGTCTCTGAAGCAAACCTGATGTTTATATGCTTGGGGATTTTTTTTTGTTGTTTTATTTTTTTTTTCTTTTCCTAAAACCAGTGCCATTTTCTTGTGATTATGGTGCAGCCCTCTCAGCTATCTTATCATTGCGTTACACACCACACTCTTGTCAGTCCCACCATCATGCATTTGCAGGCATCAAGGGTTTATTCAGACGCCTGTTTTCTGAAAATCCAGAACACGCAGCCTGGTTGAGCAGCATGTGAACAGGAATGGGAGCATGGGAAAGTTCCTTTGAAGAATGTTATATAAAAATAACTATTGGGAGCTTATCAGTATGTGAACTGTATATAAAAAAACAGATGCACACTGGATAAATAATAATAACTACAGTAGGCATCTGTCTAATGCAACCTCCCAAAATTATCAAAATGAAACATGCTGTCTAACATTTCCTGTCCCTACAGACAAGCGGCACAGGAAGGATGAAAGTCAGCTAATACTAGCTTTTTTCCTGGAAAACATTTTCAGCTGTGGTGAGGTAACAGCTGGGCTGTTAGCTGCAAGCATCACTGCAACTGTGAGTGGTGATCTGTGCAAGCTCAGCGGCTCTTCTGAAAGCAGAAGGTGATTTTGCTGTAGAAAAAGCCTTAATCTAGGAATTAAATAGGATAGTAAACTTAAGAAATGTAGGCTTCTAGCTGACCTTGCCTGCTCTCCAAGTGTTTATATCTAAGTACTTTGTACTCAACAAGTAGGGCTTGTTGACAAACATGGAGTAAGGGGTGTAGGATTAGTGTTGCCATCAGATCGTTTCCAATGGATAACTGGGAAGTTGCTGTCATCAGGAAGCAGAACTGATACATAATTCATTGCCCAAAGCACTGTTTATATCCTGGCCTGGCTTCCAAATGGTTTCAAAGAAGAGCTTTCTGAGGAGTGACCCTAATATGGAAATCATGGAAGCGTGGGCACATGTGGTGAGACTGTCATCCTGAAAGGAACAGTTCTTCATTGAGAAGTCAAAGATGGCTTTTTTTGTCTGCTTCTGAGTGAAGGAGCAGTTGGAACTTTGAGAACTCTACCTCATCAGTTGCCCCTGCTTGCAAGCTGATATATGTGATAAAATCAAAACTGAGTGTAAGCGATCTTCCAATACCAGTTTCATTTTAATTTGGAATTGCATTTTAGTTCATGAGACTGACATTTGCAACATCTGGATTCACTGAAAGAGGCAGAGGCTCTATTTTTTCCTCATACTGGTAACACCAGAGCCTCAAATGTTAAATAGTCTCTCTACTAATGCTGTGGATAAAGCCTTCTGAATTTTATGCAATTATGACAGGGCAAATGTGCGGTTTTGAAAATCACCATTTATAGCTAAATCAAAGTAAAGTGGGGTTGATTCTGCAAGCTTTTGTCTCCTTAATGATTGGTCTTGTGACTAGAAACACTTAAGGGCAGCATTCCCAAAGCTGTGCTTGCAGAGGGCTATTTAACAGGTAGGATAAAAGCCAGAGGTGTTCTAATACCTGGGGTCCCTGCCCAGTTTGATAACACTGTATCTAAATAGCAATTTAAAGAGTGTCTAAATAGCTTCAGTTTTTATTGCATTCCAGGCATAACTCCTCCAGCAGACCCAGAAGGAGCTTGTGGCTGTCATGTGCAATAGCAGAAGGATAGGGTGAGCAATTGGCGTCTGGAAATGGAGCTGTGGCCTCTCTGGGCTCTGCTTGGTTGAAGTTCCTGTGTGCTTACTGAGTTGGGTGCAGTCACTCACCTGAACCTGGTGTATTCATGGCAGCAGTGGTGAGCTGGTTTTCTCAAAGATGGCCAGTGTAAAAACTTCTCTGGAGTTTGAGAGCTGGCACACAGATCAGATTGCCTTATGCAGTCTGAACTGTGCAGAAGTGTTTAAGACCTAGGAGGAGACTTTTGGCTGTTTTGTTTTGCTCCTGTACTTCCTTGGCATAATTTAATCTCTGAGTATTATTGGTCAGGTGCAGTGTCAGAATCATGTCAGTGCAAAGACAGGGAGAGGTCTTAACATAATATTTGCAGAGAGAGGGTTGATCACATTCTGTCTCTAAAAGTGTTGCAGATGCTGTAAAATGTGTGCCAGATGTGGTACAATGTGGGCCAGAAAATGACATATGTGTATACCTGGTCAGCTTATGTTTGCCAGACGCAGTGTCTTCCCTTAACATGACACTCAAGTACAGTATCAGCTTTTGTATTGTCACATTCAAGACCCTATTAAGCATCTGGATCAAACAAATGGTACCACGGATAGTTTGGCAGCTAGAACAAAGAACCTGTGAGGATTTTAAAGGATGGACCTCCATTTGTTTTTGTAATACCATGAGATTCAAACAGTAATTGTGTTGAGAAAAGGGAGTTTCATAGTTCATTAAACTACCTTCCTTCTCACAAATATTTTTTGCTGTTTTGGGAACCTGTCTCCAGTGTAGCTCCTGAATATGTTTTAGCAATGGTGCTTTTTTCATTTATTCTGAAGCTGCTGTTGGTATTTGTGCATGTATGTTCTATGGTATCTCTGCAAGTATAGCTGTGCAAGAATAAGGCATTTATTTTTGCTTGGACAGTTACCTGTATTAACAACGTTATCTAAAGTATATTGTATTATATTTATATTATCTTTTGATCTTTTTCTAAAGACTTTCCCTGATGCAAAATTGAAAAAAAATTACTTTCTGGAAACTGTTGGATTCAGGTCTCTTGAAAAATGCTGATCAAGGGCAAAGGCTAGTACTCCTGAACCTGAAAACTACACTGTAGGCATATTTATATTTATAGATAATTCACTGGGTAAGGATTTTACTAAATAGAAAATGTTTATAATATGTGATACCATTAGTCCAATGCTACTGCACTCAATTTAAATATTTTAATTTGAGCATATGAATGGGATTTGAACATAAAAATTGCTAATACAGCTACTTTTCCTGGTGATACTTCTGTGATACTGATACGGAGGAAAAAAAACCAGTCCTCTAAAAGGTGCTTTAGACTCTTGATTCCACTTTGAACATCCGCTCAGGTTTATGCTGTCACTTTTTGGCTGCTTCAGAGAGAAGTTTCTTCTGTTTCAGCTGTCGGCTTAGAATGATAATTCATCGAAAGGTATTAAGAGATTAGTGTTCATTCAGGTGTCAGTTATTCTTTGATTCTGAGCAGCATGTGCCTCTCTTTCCCCTTAAGAAACAAAAGACCTGTAAGATACTGTAGCTGGTAGTAGCAAGGTGTATGTTTCCGAACTAAATATTCAAAATGAACTTTAAATTTTGGATTGAGGTGCTTTCACATGAAAATTTATACATCTGGGCTTCCCTGTACATATTTTCCCATGCTCAAAATTTGTTTATACAGAAAATTGTCGATACACCTAAGATTTGCTAACCTGTTGCAGCTCAGTGTAAGCTATCTCACAGGTCACCTGCATGGTGGATCTTTGGAGTCACTGCATGAGAATTCTGCATAGAAACATGCCAGGTGTGTTAGTGTGTGAACAAAAATGAATTGAAACTGGACATTTTCAGATATTTATTACCACCATACCAGATACAATAATTTTTTACATTTAGAACTATTTTGCTATCCTCTATCAGAAAAAAAAACCAAACCAGAAACACATCTTTAAAAATTCACTTTTGGAAGTAGAATTGCATGGCTCAGAAAAATAGGAGTTGTCTTACCCAGGCTCACTGGTGTCAGCATTTGTCACTGTCCTCACTACATAACTGGTGTGTTTATTTTTTGGTATGTTCTTTGTTGTGTTGGGGTTTTTTTGTTGGGTTTTTTTTTTTCCACTTTGATTTCCAGTTAACTTTTTGTAATAGGACCATTTGCTTCACTGCAGCAAGCTTTTGATCGGCTCCTCTTGGTAGTGTCAGGAGAAAGGGGCTGAGTGGTCATGCTAATTGAAATGTCTTTCATGTGGCAACTGGATCGCCTGGAGATGTCACTTCTGGGTCCCGTCAGTTCTGGGTCCCTCCTCTTCCAATTGTTTGTCCATTTTGTCTGTCTAGTTGTAAGGCCCTAGTGGTACACTTGTCTCAGTGTGTCTCTGCAGTGAGTAGCACTGTGGACTGTGATCTTAAATGGGACTGCTGAATGCCACTTGAAATTAAAAAAAAAAAGAATATTAATACTGATAGATGTCTTCTGTCATAACTGACTTCTTTTGTCCTGGAGTAGCAAAATCATTTGATAATCTTTTGTCTCTTAAATGGCAGTAAAAAGTAATTAGAAGTTAAATGCAAAATCAGAACCGCCTTATGCATGGTAGCTGTAGTGCTCCATGGTCAAATGTGTGCTGCACTGAGGAGTAGCTTTGATGAAGAAATGGTGTTGGAGCTTTCCTCAACATCAGAAAGAGGTGTGGTTCTGTTAATTTATTACTAAAAATTGGCTAAAACCCAGTTTTCTATCAAGCTCTTTAAGTAAAGTGTATTTATCTTGTTTACAGTCTGTTCTTTGCCTTGGTTCTTTACATTTAAACTTTTCAAGCTTGCTTTTGTTTGTATGTTGCCGTGCAGTCTGCTGTGGGATGGTGGCCCCAATTTTACATTGCCACTGAGCTGTAGCAATTTATTTCTGATGTTGATATGTTAGAATACAGTATATTTGAGTACCAGTATTATGCCCTAGTGAACATGACGAAATCATAAATGTCATATTTCATAACATCTTATTGAAATTAATATCGTTTCCTGCCCTTAATAAAAGTAATGTGTGCATCATAAAGATCATTTTTCTGTCGACTGTAATGAGAAATTCTTGACGCTGTGCCTTTTTCGTGTAGTTGTATTCACAAATTCATCTTTGTTGCTCTGGAAGGGGAAGGCTCTGTGGGCATATCTTACAGTAAGGAGGCAAAAGACTGGAATATCAGTTTTCTTAACAAGTCTAGCAATATGTTCACCAGATTTCTCAGCTTCACAAAACCACTTGAATGTTGATACTGTAACAGTATGAGGAGCATACCTTTTCTTGTGACTGTAGAGAAATACTGTATGAAAAAAACTAAAAAAAGATGTTCAGAAAAGTTACAGTTATTTTAATCTGGAAATTTTATTTATTAATATTCTTAAATATCTCATTGTATTTAGCAGTGCTGAATAATTATTGACTTAAGTTGGAACTGTGGTGCTATTTATAGTCTGTAAAATGACATTATAGGTGTATGGAGTAAAATAGCTAAAATGGTTGGATACTTTTGAAAATGTTGGTCTTGCCTTTTTTGGTCTTTTTCTTTGAAGCATTTAATAATGTGCATAACTTTTCTCTGAACTTGTTGACTTAAAATGAAAAATTTTGTTCCATATGCAAAGCAAAAAATGCTTTGTAGCTGTGTGGTCATAGTGGAATATTATTCTTGTGTATGGAAACTCTTAAGAATTCAACTTAAGAGTTTGTAATTCTAAAGTTGTATGTGATGTATGTAGGTGAGATTATCATCTGGCGTAATTTTTGGTAAGGCCAGACAGGTCACTTCATCAGAAAACTTGGCCTGTTGCACTCCATTACATAATTAGTAACTAAGGTTACTTATTTTGGTGGTTCATTTTGGCAAATATCCCAACCCTTAGTAGTCTGTAGTCACCTTTAAAACTGAGATTTAATTGTTGGAAGGAGACATTCAAAGTATTTGTATTTTCTGGGCAAAATCTGGAGCAACATAAAGCATACGTGTGTTCTGTAGGACTGAACAGCCTTCTGCTGGAGCAGTGCTTGGAGGAGCACCAAGAAGTGCCTGTGAGTGCCGGATACTTGGCATTTTGATGGCTTTCAGCTTTCACAGGGGTGGCAGATCAGCTTGCGCCAGTGACAGCCACGCACTGGCTGTTGTTAACAAAACTTGGTTTGCTCCTGTTACAATGTCCATCCATCAGCTTTAGCAGCTTTTGCTATCCAGAGATATGGATTGATCATTTGGTCATAGCTTATACCTTCTGTTTTATGCTGTATCCTGGTATAAAGATAGGCTTCATTCTTTGGCCAGATGCAATCTGCTAGACTTTCAGTAAAAACTCAGAAAGAAAATATTTAGCATCAGAATTGCAGGAATAATTTAACTGTAAGTACAGCATATGAGATGTCTTGTTGAATGCGTTTTCAAAAAGAAACTTGGTTTAGAATTGTGGGTGATAGATGTTTAAGTATTGGACCTTACTGGCAATTCTTGTCTTTGGTGCCCCTTAATTTGTGGCCTCTTGTTTCTCTCTCTTGGGCACTTCATTCTTTTCCATCGCCTAATTCATCTCCTCAGATAAGAAAATACAGGAAATACAGAAGAGGTTGTAAGAGGAGATCTCTGTGGTTATATTGCCTCAATAAAAAGGGGGTGCTTTTCTCCTGTAGGAAAGGCTGAAAGAACAATATGTAGTTCTGAAGAGTTTCTGTCTCAATTCTATATGAATTTCATGGAAAGATACAAGATGCGTGTCTATCCCAAGGGCCTTTACAATCAAGAAAGCTTCCTTGAAGTAGTAAGAGGCCACTAATGTTTTGTCTCAGAATAGGTGTGTGTGAATATATATTTTTTTTTCGTAAGCCAGTCTTTCTACGTCTGAAGGCAACCTGTGTTGTTTTTTACACTAGAGCAATAGTTACGGACTTGAAGGAAGCATCACCAAAGCTGAGCATCAAAATACCAGATAATATAATTGCAGCCCTATTCTGTTATGTTTTGATTTAATTGTCCAAAATCATCTTTTCTGCCCGCCCCCTGCCCCAGTTGTCTTTCAATGCCATCAGCTGGCATTAGCTATGTGCGTTGGCATTCGTTGTAATATGAACAACATTGTGTATTTCAGTGTCATTGTTTCCTAACTGCCTTTCTTTCATTGAATATTTCTGTTCTATTCAGTTGTTCTCATCTAAAAATCCCACTGAATTCCTGTCTTTTGCCTCTGAAAAGATAATGTACTCCCTTTTGAGAACTGTTTGTATTTTGAATGCTCATTAGGAATAATGTCATCTGCTACATGGCCTAGGCATTGTTTGGTATAATGCCATCTTTTTTTGTTGTTGTTTTTTATTTAATTTTTGTCTTGGCTGTCACTGCTTCTTAGGGAAGTAGCAGGCTGATCATCTCTGTATTTTCGCTGATACAGTACTCTGCACATGGATTACAGTGCTACTCTTCAGGATTAATGCCATCCGTTTTAGCAGCAGCTACTGAATAAGATTATATCAAGGTAGCCTGTTACTATTCTGAGGGTGGCAGGTGAAGAAAGAGTTAAGTGTGGTTCCTTTTACTGCTTCCTTCCTGTGTTAAGCTAGAGTACTTCCACAATACAGAGTATAAATAGGGTATGAACTTTTTCTTTTGCCACATGGGGAGCTATGACTGCAATGTCTCTGGCCACATTTGGACTTTTCTGTTTTAATCCTCAGCCTTCTTTAAACATTTCACTTCCTATTCTGTCCACATGAGTCAATATCACTACCTGGGCATATATGGTCATACAACACTAAGTCACACGTACCTTTTCAAGGATTTCAGGACATATCTTCAGTTGTAGCAGATAAAGATAGTTCTTCTGAAGTTGGTAAAGGTAAAACAGCTCATGATTTGGTGTTTCCTCTGGAGTTTTAGACTTTTTGGTCCAAGTAATAAGATTTTGTATTGTATTCAAAGTCTTGTATCCATGTTGTGTTCTGCTCTTTCTTTCCTTAGCTTTAGATGTAAAAAGGCTAATTTTAAGGACTTTGTAATGTAAATGATAACTTTGACTGTGAGTGTTCCCAAAGCCAATATTTTCTAACTGATTAAACGTTCTCCCAGATGAGGAATCTTTACAATTCTGGAAAAGCAGTCTTTGAGGAATGCCTGCTTTTCTGCTTCACTCTTCAAGATCATAAAGCTTTCTCCCCCGCCCCCCTTATCTTTCTAAGTGATGGAAGAACTCTATGACTTTATTTTTAGGCAGAAATCTCCTCCTCATTTTGCAAGTCCACCTAGCCTTCCAGCCATCCTACTCCACAGCTGTCACAACAAACCTTCTTTCAGATGCTGTTTAATGTATCAGACATCACTCTGCAGCATGTGAGTTTGTTACCCTGGGGCTTTTCAGTCTATTCTAATGTTATCAAAACCACTGTGTGATTTCAAGGTTTCCTACATCCTTGGAAGAAAATCAAATGGTACATGGTTAGGAAACTAATAGATACTCTGCAGATTTAGCAGATCTCTAGCAATTAAGTGGTTAATATCCTCAATTTATTGTTTTCTTTCCTCATTTCCCATAACCATGACTCTTGTGAACTCTGTATCCTTTTGTCTGTATTTTCATCTGGGATTTTGGGAAAACTTTGCCACATTGGAGAAGAAGCATTGCTCTGGCTTTTTTTATCCTATTTCTGTTCCCTCTGCTCCTCTTTCAGTTATCTGATTGCTGTAGACAGTGTTCTCATCTGAGATTTTTTTTATCCTCTTTCTCTCATTCTTTTCCATGTTACATTGAAGTAACCAGTTAGCCTGGTTACAGATTGTGTGTGCTAAAGCTCTTATATAAAAGGGCACCATAAAAGATGAAGATCGCAATGATCTTGCCCTTCAGCATCAATGACAGTAGTTAGCTACGGACAAATGGATGAGACAATACGTGGAAGCATCCTTAAAGTAGCTGCTTAGCTAGTATTAAACGCATCTTCTTATGACACTGTTTGCACTACCAACGTAGCATTGTGCTGTACATTTCATGCTCTTATACTACTCACTGGAGCTGGAATTTAATTTCTCTTTTTCTTCTGCAGACCTAGAACCTTTCTCCCTTGATTTTTTAAATCCTTTCATCTTGTGTTTATGACTACCTTTCATATTCTGAATCACAGAATTAGGTTGGAAGGCATCTTTTGAGGTCATCTAGTCCAAACCCCCTGTTTAAGCAGGGTCAGCTGCGGCAGATTGCCCAGGGCCATGCCCAGTCAGGTTTGGAATATCTCCCCATATGGACACTTGACAACCTCTCTGGGCAACCTGTTCCAGTGTCTGACCACCCTCACAATAAAAAAGTGCATTCTTGTTTTCAGAAGGAATTTCATATGTTTCCATTTGTGCCCATTGCCTCTTGTTCTGTTGGTGGGCACCACTGAAAAGAGCCTGGCTCTGTCTTCTTTGTTCCCTCCCATCAGGTATTTATACCCATTGATGAAACCCCTCCTGAGTCTTTTCTTCTGCAGGGTGAACAGTCCCAGCTCTCTCAACCTCTCATAGGACAGATACTCCTAGTCCCTTAACCATCTTCACGGCCCTTTGTTGGACTCTCTCCAGTATGTCCATGTCTCTCTTTTACTGGGGAGCCCAGAAATGGACGAATACTCCAGGTGTGGCCTCACCAGTGCTGAGTAGAGGGGAAAGATCACCTCCCTCCACCTACTGGCAACACTCCTTCTAATGTGTAGCCCACCAGGCTGTTGGTCTTTGCCATGAGGTTGCATTGCTGACTCATGCTCAGCTTGTCCACCAGGACCCCATGGTCTTTCTCTGCCAAGCTGCTTTCCAGCTGCGTGGCCCCAGCCTGTCTTGGTGCATGGGGGTTAGTCCTCGCCAGATGCAGGACTTTTCATTTCCTCTTGTTGAACTTCATAATGTTCCTGCCTGCCTATTTCTCTATTCACTCTTGAGTGGCAGCACAACCATCATGTACATCAGCCACTCGTCCTAACTTCATATCATCTGCAAGTCTGTTGAGGCTGCACTCTGTCCCAGCATCCAGATCATTAATGGAGATGTTGAAGAGTACGGGACCAAGTATTGAGTTCTAGGGGACACCACTAGTTACTAGGCACCAACTAGATGTCGTACGAATACTCAGAACCCTCTGAGCTTGGTTGTTCAGCTGGTTTTCAGTCCACCTCACTGTCTGCTCATCCAGCCTATACTTCAGCTTCCCTAAGACCTGATGGGAGACAATGTCAAATGCCTTACTAATGTCAAGGCAAACAACATCCACTGCTCTCCCCTCATCTACCAAACCAGTAATTTTGTCCTAGAAGGCTATCAGGTTGATTAAGCATGATTTGCCCTTGGTAAATCCATCCTAACTATTCTGAATCACCTTCTTGTCCTTCATATGTTTGGAAATAATTTCCAGGAGGATTTTCTCCAGTCACCTTGCCAGGGATCGAGGTGAGGCTGACTGGCCTGTACTTCCTCAGATCTTACTTCTTGTACTTCTTGAAGATAGGAGTGACATGACCTTTCAAACATAATTGAGAGTGGCCTCACAGTGACATTAGCCAGCTCTCTCAGCATTTGTGGGTGCAACCCATCAGGCCCCATGGATTTACATATGTCCAGTTTGTTTAACTGCTGCCTAACCTGGTCTTCCTCCACTGAGGATACATCTTCTTTGCTCCAGACTTTCCCTTTGAAATGTTCTGCTAGAATTTTGCAGGAAGAAATCTCTCTCTTCTATGGACTATATTCAGACCACGTCCTCCTTTCTGTATATGGATCCAGGTACTACCATGGCTGGAAGCCCACTATCTACTCCACGTGAAGCTAAAAGAACTCGGAACCATTTTACATTATTGTCTTTTAGCTTTGTACTCATTTTGGACCACAGAGTTTCCATGGTTCCTAAGTGTAGTCTTTGGAAAGCTGAGAGCCTACATAACCCTTTAAGCTAGATTAAGCTCTGAGCCCTGCTGAAGTTTCTGAAGAGACCATATTAATCTGACATGCAGTGTCTAGGATATGAAGGGCTTTCATTTCAGTTCTGCTCAAAATGGGAAGAGGAGCAATGGCAGCTCCAACTTTTTGCTTAATATGCCAATGATTAGAAGGCCCTTTGAAGAAGTGAAAGGTAGGAGTTGTACATTTTTACGTGGTCTTGAGAGCTTCGCTTTTTAGGAGAATATCCTAAACATGAGGCTGCAGGCAAGGCTGGAACGGGACCTTTCTGTGTCCTTGCCATGCATGCAAGACTTATAGGGGTCAGAGAAATAAAATAGAGGGGCTGTAGCCTTCTGAACAGTATTCTTGCCTCCTGGAAGGGCAAGATTCTTATCCCTAGTTTAGAAAAAGGTTCTTTTGTACTAAAGAGCTGTGAAATGAGATGCATTAATAGGGCAGGGAGGAAGGACTGTACTTCCTGAAAGTGTGTTTTCTTCTATCTCAGTGGAGTGATTCCTGTATTGCAGTTGAAGTGAGTATGACATTACTTTACCTAGCAGGGAACTATTTCTGAACGCTGCTAGCTTTGGCCAGATTATGCTGGACTATTCAAGGAAAGCACAATAAATTACGTTCCCATTCTGGTGTCCTTGCCGAGGGTTTGAATTTAGTTACACTCGTCTTATAACACAGTGGCAGATAGTGAAACACTGTTTGTGGTGGGTGTATGTTACATCCACAAAAACTGTCGGAACATGTCTGTTCTCAGTGCTCAGTGGGAAATTCCTGGAAAAAGTGCGGGTTCTAAATGCAGCTCCACTGGGGCAGCCTTTGGAGTGAGGATGCTGCTGGTTTTGAATGAGGCCAGGAAGAGCAAAGGAAGCATTTCTTAATTAAGGGAAATGTGATAACTGTGGTTTCATTCCTCCATTGAAAAAAATGCATGAAGTTGGTAGCTGGGGGCTCTTTGAGGTTGCCAATGCTAATTAAGCAATCCCCCTGTGTTTTCTGTTTAACAACTAAATGTATCAGCTTTGTCTGGTAGATTTTGCAAACCCTTAAACAAACAAAACCCCAAACCTTAAATTTTTGAAACTAACTGTACAAAGTTGTTGTCTTACTCCACTTAGCAAGAATTTGTCTTATGGCAGAAGTCAGATTATCGTGCTTGCTTCTTTGTGGATGATGAGCTTGGCAAAAATCAGGGAACAAGCATGGTCATCCTGAGAAAATTACTAATGTCTCTAGCAGAGGATGTCTATGAGCATGTAATTAACTGGTCCAAAGGGAAGGAACGTGGGGAAAGTACAGAGCTTAGCAATAAAAATACACCAGTACTCTCTGTGTAGTATAACCACAAATAAACAGTAACTCAGACTATAAAAGGCTTTTTACAGTTCTCTGTCAGTGTCCTGAGATAACCCTAGAGTCTTGGGCTCCTGGTTGTTTAAGACCTTTGCCTTGTGTGTCTCGCAGAGAGAGAGGAAATCTGTGTGATAGATTTGTCATTCATAGATGAAATCACAGATGGTTTTTGTTGTTCTTTTGGGAAAATGACACTTCACTGTGAAGAATTTGTTACTGCCTTGGTCTCAAGTTTAGGGTACATTTGAATAGTTAAGGAGAATAGCTTAATATTCTTATATTGCTAAAACTATTGTTTAACTTGCTGTTTATGAAAAGACCCATAAAGACCTAAGAAAGACTGGCAGTTTGTACTGGTTATCATATGAGCTAGGCTTGGTTACTCCAAAAATTTTGTGTGTGGGGTTTTTTTTGCGGGTTTGTTGTTTTTTGGTTTCTTTTTTCTTTTTTCTTTTTTTTTTTTTTTTTTTTTTTCCTTCTGGTGGTTTATGTATCCTAGAAATGTGGTTTAATCCTTTCACTGTTTCTGTGTCTTAATTCTGCATTGCACAGCTGGCATTTCAGATGGCATCTTATGAATGCATGCCTGGGGGGTCATCCCCCCTTCTTGGGAGCTGATCAGACAGCTCTCACAAAAATGTTGTGGGTTGCCTCTTCTGTTTCCATTGATGAATCTATGTTTCTAAGTGCCTGTACAATAATATATGCCACATGGAGAATAAATACGAGGAGTTAGAGATCTGTGTGCAGTTGCAGGGCTGTGATCTTCTTGGGATCATGGAGATGTGGTGGGATAGCTCGCATGATTGGAATGCTGCAATGGATGGATAACATGCTCTTCAGGAGGGACAAGCTGGGAAGAAAAGGAGGTGGAGTTGCCCTTTACGTGAGAGAGCAGCTGGAGTGCTTGGGAGTTCTGCCTGGGGATGGATGATGAGCCAACTGAGACCTTATGGATAAGGATTAAAGACCAGACCAATATGGGTGACGTTGTAGAGGGTGTCTGCTATAGGCCACCTGATCAGGAAAAACAAGTAGATGAGGCCTTCTGTAGACAGCTGGAAGTAGCCTTACATTCACAGGCCCTGATGCTCATGGGGGACTTTAACCATACCGATACCTGCTACAAAATCAGCACAGCAGGGTATAAGCAATCCAGGAGGTTCCTGGAGGGCATTGATGATACTTTCTGACACGGGTGAATAGAGGAGCCAGCAAGGAGAGGTGCTCTGCTGGACCTCATACTTATAAGCAAGGAAGGGCACGCAAGGCAGCCTTGGCTGCAGTGACCGTTAGGTAGTGAAGTTCAGGATCCTGAGAGCAGGGAGCAGGGCAAAAATCACAGTGCTGGACTTCAGGAGAGAAGACTTTGACCTCTTCAAAAATCTGCTTGATAAGAGTCCTGTGGGATAAGGCCCTGGAAGAGAGAAGAGGATCCCAAGAAAGCTCATTAATATTCAAGCATCACCTCCTCGAAGCTCAGGAATAGTCCATTTCAACAAGCAGGAGGTCAAACAAAGATGCCAGGAGGCCTGCATGGATCAACAAGTTGCTCCTGGCAAAACTCAGACATAAAAAGGAAGTGTACAGAATGTGGAAGCAGGGACAGGTGACCTGGGAGGAATATAGAGATGCTTTCTGAGTGTGCAGTGATGGGTTTAGGAAAGCCAGAGCCCACCTGGAGCTGAATCTGACAAGGAATGTGAAGGGCAGCAAGAAGGCCTTCTGTAAGGGCATAAGCAGCAAAAGGAAGACTAGGGAAAAGGTGGGCCTGCTGCTGAATGGGGCAGGGGACCTGGTGACACAAGACATGGAAAAGGTTGGGGAACTGAATACCTTCTTCACCTCAGTTTTTGTTAGTACAGCCAGCCTTCAGAAATCCCAGGTCCTTGAGACCAGGGGAAAAGTCTGGAGCAAGGAAGAGTTACACTTGGTGAAGAGGGTCAGGTCAGGGAATATTTAAGAAAACTGGACATCCACAGGTCCATGGACACTGGTGGAATGCATCCACAAGTGCTGATGTCATTGCAAGGCTGTTCGCAGTCGACGTTGGAAGATCATGGCAATTGGCAGAGGTACCTGAGCATTGCAAGAGTTCAAAAGCACTCCTGTCTTCAGAAAGGGCAGGAAGGAGGACCCAGGGAACTACAGGCCAGTCAGCCTCACCTTAGTCATGAAGATATGGAACAAGAATCCTAGAAATAATTTCCAGGCACATGAAGGACAAGAAGGTGACTGGGAGTAGTCAGCATGGATTTACCAAAGGAAGGTCATGCTTGACCAACCTGGTAACCTTCTGTGATTAAATGCCTGGCTTAGTAGATGAGGGGAGAGCAATAGATATTGTCTACCTTGACATTAGTAAGGCTGTTCACACTGTCTCCCATGAGATCTTCTTCGGGAAGCTGATGAAGTATGGGCTGGATGAGCAGACAGTGAGGTGAATGGAAAACTAGCTGAACAGCCAGGCTCAGGGTGGCTCTTGTCAATGTATATAAATACCTGAAGGGAGGGTGCAAAGCGGATGGAGCCAGATTCTTTTCAGTGTTGCCCAGTGACAGGACCAGAGGCAGTGGGCACAAATTGAAACACAGGAGGTTCAGTCTGAACATCAGGAAACACTTTTTTACAGTGATGGTGACCAAGCTGGAACAGGTTGGCCAGAGAAGTTGTGGAGTCCCTCCTTGGAGATACTCAAAAGCTGTCTGGACATGGTTCTGGGCAGCCTGCTCTAGGTGGCCCTGCCTGAGCAGAGGGTTTGGACAAGATGACCTGCAGAGATCCCTTCCAACCTCAAGCATTCTGGGATTGTGTGATCTGCACTTTCCTGACTTTCCAGAAGTTATGGTTTAAAGTTAGAAATGCTTTCATATAGTAACATATAGGAAGGGTAAGCATTCAAATTCTTAGTACCAACTGGACTCTTTACTGAGGGTGGTAATTCAGCTCCTCCTAGCATGCTCTGCCACTGTTAAGGTGAAGCTTCTTTGGAAGAATAAAGTGAATAAAAACCTGAGAAAAAATCAGAAGTAAAGTGGCAACTGTACAAACTACCAAACTTACATCTGAATTTCCCAGATTCTTGTTTATCTCAACATGTTTCTTGAACAAAGGCAATTCAAATGAGTAGTCCATGCAACCTACACTGAGACAAAGATTTCTAGGTGGGAATATAAATACACAGAAACTAATAGAGGACAGGAGAGGAAATGGGGCAAGATATGTATTACATGTGATGTCAGAATTCATTGTCTGTTACCGTAACCTCATTATTTCAAAGGCTTATTTTTATTTATTTATTTTTAGCAAATGCTGGAAAATGGTCCAGAATGAACATCTTGAGAAAATAAGTTCATCTATTAGTGGTTCATTGTAACAAACATAGATGGAAAGGTGGTTTCTTAGCTTAGATATTCAGAATGGAGCTTGCAGAAGCTTCAAATACAACTGTGGCATGTGGCACAAAACTGGTGTAACCTCACATTTACTCTCTCGGGAATTGGCTCAACTGCTGGTTTGCTGTGTGGCTTCTAGTGGTGGGAGTTAATTCAGCAATATCGTGCAATCAGTGTTCTGTGGTGGTCAGACGAGGTAGATACTCTGGTCACTTCTGGCATTATGATTTACAATGTTATTTGGTTATTGTGAAATTTGTGTACTCCATACAATGACTGAGAATTAATGTTCAATTAAAGCTCCTGTAGCGTGCAATTGTCTGAAAATAAAGGAGGATTTTTTTGTATTTTGCATGTGAATATCATATGTGGATAGAATATGTCCAAATACATGTGTATATACATACACACACACTCATACCCTCCCCCCTACCTTTGTACTGGCTCTCTGTATGCATATAACATCATGAACCAAAAATAGAAGGTGAGTATATTGTCATGTTCCTCAGGTCAGTGATTATAAAATGAAGACTATAACTCTCCAGAAATACTAACTAAATACAAAGAAGAAGGATAACATGGAAATCTTAACAGCAAAAGCTTTTAGTAATACTTCTGCCATGCAGGTCTGATTTACCCATGTTTTATCCATATTAGCCAACTAATTAGTCCTTTGCTATTTGTAGAACAATTGTTTCCAAGAAGAACATATTTTGTAGAGTAGAGGCTAAGATTTGCCTTTAGCGTTACTACTTTTTAAGGCAAATTACATTCTTTTGAAAAATGTCGGTATTTCCATGAAAGTCCATGAAAATTACAAAAGTGCTGAATTAAAATCTTTTTGGGCTAGTACTAATTGTCACTTCACTTGGCTGTAACTAATCACTATTTTTTTAAGTCTCATAACAGCTGCAGCTATAGAACTGATTTAAAGGCCTTATTTCTTATTGCTAATTCTTATCATTCAAATTGCAGCCTGATTTAAATTCAAAGGAAAATGAAACAATTACATTTCCTTTTGTGTGTATCAATAAAGACCGTTATGTTTTGGGTTTGGATTATCATACTTCCGATGCTATAAAAGAGCTTTGCAAGTACTCCGACTGATTCCAGAGGGTTTTTTTGTCAGTTCAGTTAATAGTGTAGGCAAACTGTTGTTTTTATGATAAACTATAAAGTGTTAACAAAGATAACTCTTGGTATTCAACACAGGATCAGCACCCCTGGCGCTACACCTCTCTACAGTGCTGCTGAAGTCAGTCCTTAAGAGATACACCAGTTAATAAGAAATTGTGTTTCTCTGGTAGTCATGGATTTATGTAATGAAGAAATTCATACTTTCTTCCTGGGGGCATTGGATCTAAATTGCTCTAACATCTTTCTAGTGCAGTAGAAAGTTCTTTCCTGATTATGAAGCTAGAGATTAAGAAGCACTTCTATTCATCAATGCTTTAAGAAATTTTTTTGTCCGGATGTTTTGTGTGAAGACATTTGATTTGGCACTTATGGCAAATCCTGCTCCTAACAGAAAGGATGTGCAAAGCTCCTCCTGGATGGGAGCAGCCCTGGGTTTTGATTCAGTGAAGGATGTGATTATTTAAAGAGATGCAGCATTCCAAGGATGTCTGTGAAGACCACAACAAAGATTGTGTCCAGTGGTCTAAGTATCTTTTTCAATCGCTTTCAATAATTGTGTCTTCAAGTTGAGTTTACTTTCCTGCCAGTTCCGATCAAAGCATTTTCATGATAATCTGATTTCTTTTCATTTTGGTCTGTCTGCCAATCCAAATAACAAAAAGTATTGCTGATAGCTGTATGATTTTTTTTTTTTTAAATATTCTTTTTTTTTTTTTTCTCTTCTCTTCAACAGGCCATCTGTGGAAAAGAAAAAAGAGAAAAAATGAAGTGTGTGTTCTTAATATTTTTCATGAATTTATTACCACAGCATGCTGGGAAGTCTTTGGGAAGAGATGACAGTTACCCAAAAATGTTTGAAGACATTAAAAATGAGATAGCTGGCTATACTGGTATTGCTAAAGCTATTATTGATCTTGCTGTTCATGGAAAAGCTCAGAACAGATCCTATGAAAGATTAGCAGTTTTTGCCGATACCATAGGACCTAGACTCAGTGGTTCAAAAAATCTAGATGCAGCCATCAAGTATATGTTCAGTGCCCTGCAGGAAGACGGGCTGGAAAATGTGCATCTGGAGCCTGTGAAAGTACCACACTGGGAAAGAGGAGAAGAGTTTGCAATGATGCTGGAACCAAGGAATCACAGCATTGCTATTTTGGGACTTGGGAGCAGTGTCGCAACTCCTCCAGAAGGTAACTCTTCATTTTGGAATTAAGTATCACTTACTTTTTAACGCCAAACTGTATTATACCTCTGACAACTTCTCTCAATGGACAAACTGAAGCTTTCTTCCTGCTATAATAGTTCTGCAAGACAAGATGCTATTTTTCTGAGACTTCTCTGTGTGACATGGTTGTGAATGATGCAGTTTGGTTTAATTCAGTTTGGTTGAACCAGCTTGTAAAATTAGAGTTGATTCCTGAACTCTCCATTAAATCTATACCCTTTTGTTTAACACTGCTGAACCTCATTTGTAGAGATTCTGCTCCTCTGCTGAGGTTGGTGGGCAACTTGGTCTTGTGATCTGGGGTTTTCCAGCCCTTCTTTTTTGTTTTGGCTAGAGAAGTTCTTCATGGGGTGTTGAGTTGACATGTGATTTCTGCTCTTCTTGCTGTGCCCTGTCCTGCCAAGCTCAGCACTTCCCTCTGGCAAAAAACAAGGCAACAGGAAGAGGAGGAGAATCTCGTGCTGAGCTTGGAAAGTGCTAGCCTCTCACTAAGTGTGGCAATTGGTATCTGTTTGTCCTTTCCTTCCCCCTGCCTCCTCCCTCTTCTCTCCACTCGCTGTTTCATGCTCACCTTGGAAAAGTCTTTGGCACTTACCTGTTACTGAACTGTGTGTTGCCTTTTAGTGGTTCATGTGTGATACGTTACTTCAGGAACAAGAATGATTGTTAGCTGGGCTCAATAAAATTCAGGTGGTTTGAGCCCCAAAATGTTAGCTTGCTTGCGAACACACTGATTTGTAAGTTTCTGGTTTTGTACATGTTGATGTGGGGCTTTCTCAGGATTGCTATTTAAAGGCCAGATGACAATCTTCTTCTATGACTAGTCTCCATAAATAATGACAGACTTACTCCTAGACTGCTTCAAAAGCATTCTTATTCCTTTATGAAAAAATATATTTAGTTTAGGAAATAAAAGGTAACATGATACTCATAAATTTTTTTAAGAATTGTAAATTTTTGTTATAGTGAGCTTTCTGTTTAAAATGAAACAAATAATATATAAAAGCTGTTTCATTTAGAAAAAAATATATAGCCCTTCAAAATAAAACAAAACTGGGTAATTTAAGATATGTTTGGAATAAATCTTACTTGGTTTGGGAAACTGCTACTGTAAATTTTGTCTGAGGTATTTCTGTCATATTGAGGTAAACACATGCCTAAAATGCAAAACTAAAAACATTAATAATATTATCACATATCTGTTTATCCCATTATATGTCTAAGGCGGCTTAGTGCTTTGATAGGAGAATATTTACAGCAAAGGTTAAACCTACAACTTATTTTATATCCTTTCCAGTCCTATTCCAAGCTTCCTAAAAAGGAAGGTAAAACTAAAATGGTGGTTTTGGTGTTGAGCAAGTATTACTGAACCTGTAAAGAGAACCTGCAATTTAATCTTGGTGAACATCTTCGCATCCTGAGAAGTCTGTTTTTCACTTCTCTTTCTTAGCTGTGTAGTTATTTGCACTTGACTGGTCTTACTCCTAGGTTTGCCTTTTTTCATTTAGAGAGATACTGAATTTACATGTTTAAAAATGCTCACAGAGGCTAATCATGTCCTTTTTCATCTGTAAAGATCTTATTATGCTGACGACTGAATGGTCGGGCTAGTACCTGTGGCTGGTGATGTCTTGGAAGATAAGATTGTATTATACAGTGCTGGTTTATACTGAGTAATGTTAAAAACCCCACATTATTCTTCCTCACCTTTTTACTTTCTTCTGAGATCTGCTGTGTTTCTGAAGAGGTGTATGTGTTGGTGCTAGAAGACTGCATGGCAATGAGATCTCTCACAGAAGAGCAGGCAGTTTCTCACACTTGGTGGAATAATTTTGATTAAATTACCTTCTGACTTAAAAATCTATCCTGCTGTTCGTGGCTGTTATGATTTCTGTTGGTTTCGTCTTGCTCGCTGCAAGCTGTGACAGGTTTTTGTACTGGAGGAGGTTATGTCGGGTAGCTGGTCCCCGGTGAGCTCTTGGCTCTCGTTCTTCCGATTGCTGGACCGGCTGCCTGGCTGATGGAAACGCCTGGCAAGAGCCTCTCATCACCAGCCTCTCTGGGCAAGAGAATTGCAAGGTGTGCTACTCAGAAAAGTGCCTGTCCTCAAACTCACGCTCATCCCAAGCATGGAATAAAAAATTTGTGGTTAGACTATTAAAACCACTGCCTCTTCACTTATGAGGAATTCTTTCCCAGATCCGCTCCCTCTGCTCTAAGCAGCAATTCTCACCATGCCCTATTCCTGAGAAGAAGGGATAGGCGGCTGCCCTAAATCATATCAGAAATATTTGAACAATTTCCCTCAGTGAGGGAATATCGCCAGTTCTGATTTGTCTTCTTTTAGCCAAGAAGCTGTGGGAGTGTGAGTCATCCTGTAATCAAAATAATGCAACTCAATATGAGATGCTTGATGCTGATTCTCCTGGCGTTGTGCTGCTGTTGCTGCACAGGATCAAACCAGGGTTCTACTGCTGCTGTGCTGAGCTTTGCCAGACGGATGCATTAAAGGCCGAGGACTGGCTTTCAGATGTCGGCTCCATGATCTGGCCATTGGCGCCTGGGTTCTGCCCAGGGGCAGAGACACCCTTCAGACCTGCCTCTAAAGTGCAGGTGATCTCTGAAGATGTTTGGTATTAGCTTGATAGTTATTGCATGCTTTAAATCTGTGTTCCTATCAAGATACGTTTCGGACCCATCAGTTTACAGATCAGTGTCTCTGTAGAGCCCTGACAGATCTCTCCCTTGACAGTACTGGTGCCTACTTAGAGCCAGAGGACAGCACTGGCTGGACTTTTTGTCTTTTAAGGTCTGGGGATGGGGTTAAGATGAGAGGGGATGACTCCCCCATCCTAGCAGGAGGTATAGGAGACCATTTCTTGCTTTCTCATCGTCTCAGTTATGTCCTGTATTCCTCTCTTCCCATTATGTGTCCCCAGGCTTGGGACTCAATGAGCTAAGAAAATAGGAAGCATTGAGAGAAACTTAAAACCTTGCTTCTCTCTGGATGTGCTTAATGCTTCATGCTGGACTTGGTGGCCCCTGGTGCCCTCAGAGCTCCTCCTGGAGCTCAGCTCCCTGGCCTAGTGCTCTGAAGGGCTCTTTATTAACATGACAATAGCCTAAAAGTGGTTAGAAACCTGGCTTTGGATGTTGGAAATTCGGGGTTTATTTTCCCTTCTGTCCATGAAAATTCAAACCAGTGTTTCCTAAGAGTGACCCAATGGCCAGAGCACACACTGAGGCTGCTCACTTTCTATTTCAGCATAAGCCATGCGAGTGTGGAAAAAAATCTGCGATCCTTTGGGGCAGGAACAGGAAGCCCTAAACAGTATCTGTATTTTAGCCGTGGAGCCCGAGCCAGCATTAACTCCAGGGTACAAGGAGTGTGTTTTCCTGCAGGTCTTCTATCTAGCCCATGCCTATGGGGTTGAAAACCTTATGGGACGTGGACAGAGCTTTGCCCGTTTATTGGATTTGCTGGGATTTGTCCACTTTGGCTCAGATATGAGTTTGGCCTAGAGCTGGTTGGCTCACTCGGGGTTGGAACAGTTCTGATGATGTGCAAGAGGCTTTTCGGTGCCTTGTGATCCTGTGGACAAAACCCACATTTCCCTATTTTCTTCTTCAGGACTGAGCATCATGCCAGGATGTCAAGTTTCCAGATTCAGTCTGATTTACACAGCAAAAAGGGGGCAGCACAGAAAAGGTTAGATTTTTTTTATTGAAGAGGAAAAAAAAAGTTTTCCCTTTCAGTGGATCCCAAGATTTGAAGGTGTTGGGTTGAAGAGAAGGTTTTCACTTCCCTTGATCTCCTTACAAGGAGGGAGTAACTTTCATGCCTGTCTTAGCGACAGGGAGAGGAGAAACATGAAACACAGAGTGACCTGGATTTCCAGAAGTCAGCAGAGATTGAAAATGGTCACCACCTCGAAGAAACAGATTTCTAGGTAACAAACAGGATTGAATGTTAGAAAGTGCTCAGTTTAGGGAGCTGACAAACTGGAGGTTTACCATATTTCGTCAGTGTCCTTGTTTCATTTCCAGTGTTTCAACATTGGCAAAACATACAGATATATATAGAGAGAGACTGTGTTGATTTCTGGTAGTACTGATTATATCCCCCAAATTCTGAGGAAAATAGATATAATTGTTGCTTTGAGAATCCTATAATTGAAGGAAAGTAGTAGTTTAGCAGATGTTTGACCATAAAGTATCAAAGAATTCTTATTTTTTTGCATGTGTTTTAAAATGCACTTTTTTTTTTCCTGATGACCCTGCCCTTTCATTTTAAAGAAATATTGACAAGTAGAACCAACCCCAGAATGCAGCCTGCCCAAATGTCTCCTCAAAAAAGGAACAGTCTCTGGTTTCTATGTACTGTTTGTTGCAGCGAAACTGAAATAATATAAATATGAAGATGATGTATTGGCAGACTTATTCCTAGTTTTTGTGTTCGAGTTGTGGGTTTTTTTGTTTAACTATCAACAACATTTGGTCCAGTCTTGCTCTTATAGAGGGTGGTGGGAGTTTTGCCACTTAGATAATACAAAAATAATTCCAGCTTGTGATTTATAAAATGTGGATAATATGTGTCTCAAAGCTGTTGAAGGCATGTGCTGTTTCCGTAGACTCACAGTCTTTTTAAGCCAGGGATGCTGCTGAAAGAACTGGTCTGGCCTCAGTCCTGGCTGATGTATTTTTCCCCAGTGTTGACCCTCCTTTTCTGTTTCTCAGTGGTGAATTGGATTAGGGAATTCATCTAGATTAACAAAAGGCCAACAAAAAAGTTAATTTTAATGTGTATCAGAGGAATTATCATTGAGTTGCCAGCCTCTTGGATGACCACTGACCTGCTGGGAGAGAAGGAGATCCTTCTGGAGGGGCTTGGGTACCTGCTTTGATGAGGGGTTCAGTGCTGAGAACAGGGGTTGGAGAGAGTCGTAGGCATGAGAGCACAGTGCACGGCAAAGCCCTCCTGTCTTCACTGGATCCCTCTTTTTCTATGCGTGAGGAGCTATTGATTCACATCTTGAGACCATGAACCTCACTATTGGGTGCTTGGATTGTTTATTATTAGAGAGCGGCGCTGCTTGTGGTATGATAATTATGCTACTGTTTTTCTTGGAATGTAAAAGATGACGTCCATGAAGGACCTCAGACGTGGTGTTCAGTGGCCCAGCGTCAGGGCCAAAAGTTAGTTCAGTGGCATTTCAAAGATTTAGAGAGTAGGAGTAGCTGTGTGGCTTTGAGGTGGACATGCTGTCTGGGAAGGACATGGGTTCCAGTCACTGCTTTAATGAATGTTCAGGTGAACTGTACGGACTGGCAACGGCAAAAAATTGAATTTTCAGGTCTTGGCCCTTTTCGGTGTCGCTGAGTTGAGGGTAGTTACCTCAAGGATGGTAAGCCCAGGCTGAAGCTCTTGCCTTACACTAACAGAGGCAGGATTTTAACATGATTTTCTGCATGCGTGGGGAATGCATGCACGGCTGGGTGGCACTGCCACCTTCCCTCCCAGGGGACAGCCTGCAATGACTGGCATCTTGACTTGCTAAGGAGGGAATGGTTGCCCTCTGTACTTCCTGCCTTGGGCACCTGTGTGCTCCAAAACTGGCTCTTCTGGATCCTGTTCTTGGGTGCCTGATTCTCCCCAGGCATTGCATAGCAAGCCTATGTCCTGTGCAGGGCTGCTTCTGGGAGAACCAGACCTGTTGCCCTGCTCTTGGCGTCCAAGGCTTTGTGCTCAGGGTCAGGTCCAACCCCCTTGCTGCTAGGATTTACTGCTGCACAGTAAGCTACATGTTATTGAAACAAAACCGTTCTAATGAGATCCAGTACTTGCTGGCAATTGTAAGTCATATTTGTAAAAAATGTAACTATTATATAGTGTTTATTTTTCTCTGTGTTATTCTTAAAGAACGGAGTAATACGTTTAGTCTCTGTGATACGCATCAGAGCTGAATAGCCTCGTATCCTTTTGGATAACTCTCCTATGCAATTTTAGTTTCATGAAGTAATTCTCTTTGCTGCTCCACAGGGTAGGTGAGGTCACATTTTCCAGAAGTATATTCAGGTTTTACAAAATCTTTGGTCCTGATAAAAGCCCTCTTCTTCATTTCACAGTTCCCCTAAAATATTTAATCTTTTCTTCATATTATAATTCTTATATCAATACATACTGATAAGTGTTGATAGAGCAAATGTGTTTCTAGGTGTTAAAGTATTTTAAATTTTCGGTACATGCTAATAATTGTTGAGGGAGAAAAAAAAAAGTGATGCTATGAATCTTTCATTTGCTTCAGCCTGACACCAAGCCTTAATTTGATGAGTTCATTATGGACCCAGAATTTGCGTTTGTTTTTCTGAAAATCTTGTTGAATTATGTGGGGCATTGGGGGAAAGCTGAACTAATTCCTGGAGAGAGCTGAAAAGCAACATGTTTTTAAAAGAGGTAAAGTAGAAGTTGAGGGGAGAAATGTTTTCTGGGCTGATTTTAGAGAATGCTGAACCTGAATAGGATATAATGCTAGGTTCCTAATCTTACTTAGCTTTTAAGAATATATTTGCCTTTTCCCTTTACTCCCCAAAACCTTCTTTTCTTTGACCTGTCTCAACAACTCCCTTTCTTCCCTGTCTCCAGACATACATATGTACTTTTTCCCTATTGCATGCTTCATCTTCTTACATCCTCATCCAGGAGTATTGATCCTGGCACATGCTCCGGTTCTGTCCAGGGTGATGAGGCATTCGGGGTCCAAGACTGCCATTTTTACAGGAGAACTGCACAGCCCAGCTGCTACATAATAACTTCCTATGTGCAGTTCTTTCCTGTGACCCATGCAAAAAAATTTCTAGGTTCTCTGTAACTCTGTGAAAGAAGCTACCTTGCAAATAGGCACAAGACGGTGCATGTGGGCCATTTCTGGAAGAAGTAGAGACATGGTACTTTTATCCTGGGGAGATGGTCAAGTCTGAAGGACAACTGGATTAGGCTGGCAAAGGTCAGAAAAGCTTGGGGCTACCACCTGCATGTGCCTAGGGTCAGCATGGAATACAGTGTACCTTGATGCGGCAGCTTCCAGGCTAAATTAGCTCTGTGGGAGAGCTGATGTGGAAATGGAGAAATCTGAAAAGTGGCAGCCATTCAGTAGACAAGAAGCAAGGGAATCAACATGGTCTGATGCCGCTGGTCTGCGAGGCAGGGCTGCAATTATCAGGTAGGCTTCATGCACTGCTCTCGTGGTGTGTTGCTGCTCCTACTCCTTCTTTGTCTTATTCCTACCATGAAGAAGTGTCTTGATTTCCTGGTCCTGGTGTCCTGATGCCTGGTTCTGATGAATGAGGAGGTAGCACTCTGTCTGCCTCTTGCTCTTGTGACTGCAGAGGCCAGGACATGTTTCACCCAGTTTCAAAATCTCCACCAGTGCCAGAACAGTTAGATGCGTTGTTGACTTTTTGTGTTGGTATTTTGGCAGTATTTTATGCTTAGGATGCAAAAAAATTAAATATATAACACACAGGGAACTTTAGCGGAGACTTAGTTGATGTAGTTTCCAGCTTCGTTGTGTCTAGACCTAAAAATACCATATTTTAATTGTTTTAAGCAAAAATTGCCTTTCCCATCAGATATTCATTTGACAGTGGCAGCTTCAGTGCATGTGGATCAACAGCATCGCTGTTCCATAGTGTGATTTATAAGAGAAATCATAATTCTTAGGTTAACACAGTGTGAAGTAAATCAAGTTTGGAAGGTACATAGGGGTGAGTTGTTCACTTGCTGTTACTGAAAAAAATTGCTGTCAAATTAATGATGATTCCATTTGGTTTTGTAACTAGATCTCCAAGGGACTGTTGCTGTTAACTGGATGACAAAAATGAGACTGGGGGAAAAAAAGAAGAGTAAGACCATAACTGACTAATTAGGAAATTAGTATCCAGTAAGATTAAACAGTATGCAAATGATATTTCTTTCTGGCTTTGCTAATTTCTTCTCTTAATACAGCATTTGGTTATAACTAACTAGGTTGAATTTCTGTGTGTTTATGAGCTGAGTGTTTCTAGGATAGTAAGAAATAAAAACCAATAGAGGCTGGGTTCCCAGATCTCAGGAATTCCTGATACTCGCTATGGTAAAGTCTTGCCACGTCTTGCCCTGGTGTGGCCAAAACCAGCAACAATATTCCGTATGAAATTTCTTTGACGTTTTAATAGAGATTCATCAGTTTTTAAAATCTGATAGTAGGGTGGATTTTCCTTTTTTTTCTTACTCTTCTCTGAAACCTGTTACTAACACAGACAGATGCATAGCTCCATATACATTTTAGTATCCATTTAGTAGCCATTTTAGGCTTAAATGTTTGCTGCGTTTAATCTTGGGAAGAATAAGTTATCTCGTGAGGAATTCCCTTTGAACTAATCTACTTCTGACGTGATTGCTGGCAGGTAAGCAGGTGCTAGGAGGTGACTCTCCAGACAGAATTGTTCATGCCAAGAATCAGACTTNCTTTGCTAATGCATACCATGCCATTTATTTCAACTGGGAGTGTGATCATCAAAGTTGTGGCATATCCAAGTGTTTAGATAGAAACGTACATTTCTGTGTACAGAGGACTTTGTAATATATAATTTTGTTGGTAACTGAAAGTTGCCTGCTTGTTCCCACCATTAACACCCTTCCTGTACCTTAATTCTCAGAAATGACAGGGTACAATTTACTGTTTAATATGAGAAAGGAGAGGAAACCCATAGTACTACATAGATTCTTTCGCTCACTGGCCCAACACAACAATATGTGTAATGTTTCACATGGTGAGAACAAATAAATAGTCTTCAGCTTCATATAGTCAGCCAAGTTTATCATGTTCGTAATTCTGTCTTTTACACTTCATGCCCTTTAACTTACCTAATTCCCCAAATCTTCTGTATTCATCTGTTGGACTGCGTGGGTTGTAATCTTTATATCTTGCTTAAGTAAGCAGGCAATCTGGCTCCCTCCTTACATGGGTTTTCTGAAGACTTCGGTTCAATAACGCACAGCCAAGGTCTGGATCAGATAATGATAGGAGTAAGAAAGAGATAGAACAGTTTTCAACATGGGAAGCAGAGCCATGAGGTACTGAATTGGTAGGAGATGCTAGGGGTAGAGGTCAATTAATTTGCTTAAAGGCTCAGTAAGGTGAGGCATTTCCCATTTTGAAAAGGAATAACTCATTCCCCTTAAATTGTTGGGTTTTTTGTTTCATTTCTCCCTTTGCACAGGAGGTCTTAGCATGGTATGTGTATGTGTGTCTACATATTTATTTAAGATAACCATTGCTCTTGTCGCTTCAATAGATGAGACTGAAATGGTGTAAAATGGGACTAAAATGCAAATAAGACATTGAATTAGTCAGAAGTTACACAGGAGTGAAGTTTTATTTTGTTACAGAATGCACCGTGATTAATGCTTTATGTATACCGTGCTGCCATTAAGTTAAACTTGCGGAGAGAACCTTTGTTTTGTTTTGTCAAAGGATGGCTTTATTTAGCTTCTTTGGAAACATTCAAAAGTGGAGATACTGGACTGGAGTTTGCAGCTCTGTGTTCTTTTCCTTAGTTTTAATTCCCACAAAGCTCACTATACAAACTCCCGATGCCTGTTGTCTAGGGAAGGCCATAAATGTACTTCTCCATGATATTTCTTAGGGATTATAGATAGTTGCTAGCTGTCTGTAGTATTCTTTAAAAATCATCGAGAGTTTGGTGTTTGTTCATTAATGCAGTAAAGTAATGCCAAGAGTTACACTCCTTGCTTCCCTTGATGAACAGGCACTAATACAACATGGGCCCTTCCAGTGCCTGCTCCATGATCCAAGTGGAGCATTGGGGAGAGCTAATACGAAATACGGATTGCAGTATCAACCTACTGAGACCGCGGCTTTTCTTGTGGAAAATGAAATTTTGCAGATACCTGGCTTTATTTCCAGTGGCACGGTTCCATACCCAGAATGATCCTGTCACTGGGATACTCCTTAGGTAGGTAGCTGAACCTGCAGCTCATTAGAAGCAGCTGGAGTCTGTTAGCATGCTCACCGACCTGCCAACAACAACTAGTAAAATTTGAAAGTGATTCTCTGGCTTGGCTCCCTGTGCCTCTTTCTGTAAAGCTAAGACTCTGAATAGTTATTCAGTTAAAATTTTTACACGTCTCATACTAGGTTAGTTCTGTAGCTAAAACTCATGGGCTTTTGCTGTAGCAGTAGATGTCTCTTGCCCTCTTAGTGGTGCACTCTTAAGAAACTAAACTTTTTTGTGTGAAACAGTTTCTTTAAGGTTTTGAAGTATACTATAGTTTGATCTTAAAGAAGCCATGAGCCTGGTTACACTGGTGCTGGGAGAGATGATCTTCCTATTTTTCTATCAGTTCTTCTCATGTATTACAGTCTCAAATACAAGGCTTTGAAATCTTCTCCAAATAATTCTTATACCACAAGGAAAAAAAAAAAAAGAAGAAAGAGGACTTTCAAGGAGAAACATTTTCTTCTTAAAAACATGGTAGGTTTTCTTCTTTGACAAATCCTTGCTAGACATTTGTTTTTAGTTTTAGTTTTTACTGACATATTTTGTGGCTTTTAGGTGAAATATACAACACTAAAATTTCAGGCATCCATTACTACTTCTATATTTAGAAGAAAAAGTACCAGCCCATGTTGTTAAGCAGTTTCTACTATCTCTGTAACCAATCAACAAAATTGGATTTTAAGCATATTGGTCATTTTAATGAATTACTTCTTAAATGCTGTGAAATATAGTTCCTCAATTAATGTTCTAAAAAGTTAGAAGGATTCTCTGGCTTTGGGAAAAACTACTTTTCTATAAAATCCTTTGTTTTTTCAAGCAAGATAATACAGCAATTTAAAACTATTCCAACTATTAAAAACAAAGAGCTGGGTGGGATCTAACTTACCATGTGTGAATAGTTCTGCAGAAGTACCTGCCTGTGTTCTCTGTATCATAACTGGGAAAGATGGATTCCTGGGAAAACCCCCAGAACAAGATCCAGTAGAACTGTGGCATTCTCCTGATTTAAATATGAAGATTTTTTTTTTTTTTATTTATAAGCATACTGCAAAATTTGTTGAAACTGCAGAGCTTTAATTTCATTTATGAATTAAGTAATTTTATAAGTGTTTCAGTCTAAAAATATGTGCTTCCAGTTGTCTTATGTTAAACTAAGTTGTTTAGCAACATATCAAAACAATTCCATGAAAAGATTACTATCTTTTTTTATTAATCCCATAGGCAGCTTTTGCAAATGTTTTTGTACTGTAAATGATTACAGTGAGGCGTTAAAGTACATGCAGAGAACAGAATTCCCCCCCGTGTATCCTTCTTGCCCTTCAAGTTATGTTTTAATACCAACCTGGTAGCATGGTTTACAGAACTGTGTGTACTTGGTTCAGGGTGCTATTACAGCTATTTAGTACCAATCCCTGATGAAGCATTTCACATAGTCTTCCTTTTCCAGTAAGAAGTTAAATGTGATTTCTTGTGTTCTGCACAGTCCATGCTTTTCTGTCTGTTAAAACTGACTGTAGGAGAGTTGTAGGAAAGCAACGTTAAAGCCACTATAATACTTTCTTTCAGGAATTACGGCAGAAGTCATAGTGGTGGCCTCTTTTGACGAACTGCACAAAAGAGCTCAGGAGGCCAAAGGGAAGATTGTTGTCTACAACGAGCCTTTCATCAATTATGGTGAAACTGTGCGATACAGATCACAGGGAGCAGTGGAAGCTGCTAAAGTTGGAGCAGTGGCATCCCTCATTAGATCCATTGCTTCTTTTTCTATTCATAGGTAAGCATTTTTCTCTTTTCTCCCTGTGACTCACATCTCACCCTTTAGTTCACATGTCATTTCTGGGCAGGCATTTTTGTTCTCTATGACTTAAATGTTGCCAGTTACGAGTGGGTGTTCGGTTTTGAAACTATTGGCTGCACAATAGTTCTTTTCCCCTGTGCTTTGTCATTCTTTCAAAATGTTTTCATTTTTTGTTACTGATCCAAATTTTGTATGGTATTTGTTTTAAAGAACTTCCTGCATTCTCAAGGCTACCATAAATATTCTGAGATCAGCCAAAATCAAATGTCTTTGGTGACAACATGCACCAGACTGTCAGTGATGATATGAACTGGTCATTATGTATATTTGACTAGAATGTAAGTGTATGGTTTTTATTGTATTTGTCATTTTCCTAGCATGAGGCTGACTTGTACTAGATGAAGGAGTGGTCTGCTTTGAACATAATTATTTTGAACACTTTAGCAGTAAGGTTTGTAATTCTCACTCTGCCTTTTAAGTAAGGTAGGTTGAAGTAATGATTTCTTAAAAAGTGGTTTTAGATGTCTTAGTACGTTACTTATTATATACAGTTTTACATTTATGAAATGAGCATTTTTAGTTTTCTGTGAGGTGCTCTATTTTGTAATATCATTCTCTTTTTGGACAATATATATTCAGAGCAGCACAGGCCATTTATTCCTCCCCCTTGCTGCCCAGTGACTCTACCCACAGAGGAGTCACCTGTGGTAGCTAACCTGACCCTGAATGTGTGCCACATCATAAACTGGAATCGTGTTCCATTTGGATAACGTCATGGTTTCTTTTTGATCTGTGTACCTAGGTTTTCTTTCTACGGAAGTCCAGGCTGGGAAGTGGGAAGGGGTGGTAGGACTTTGGGTCTTGCTTGAGGCTGGGACTGGGAAGTGGCTGGGACAGGCACTTGGAAGCATGCTTGATTTTACCATTTCAGACAAAACATAAGTGGTCACATTTCAGCAGTATGAGAAGTATGCAAGCATCACCATTTGTGGTGCTTCAAAAAGTTTGAGAAACGCAGTAATGCCAGCTAACTGTATTTGATCATGTGCAGAGGACAGCTCTGCTGCCAGCGTAGTTGCTTGATAGCATTTTTATATGCTCCTTATTCCCCTAAAGAAGCCAACATTACCTGTTTAAAATGCTTTCTCAAACATAAAGTACTTTGAATTCAGATAGTATCCAAACTATAGTAGTGTATTTCGTGATGCCCAACAAATATAGCAATGTTTAAAAAAAAGGAATTTTTACAATATATTTTTTAATACCTATAATTTTCTAATAAATTTAATAATAATGAACAGAGAGTAGAATATGTTCCAAAAACAGTTTTATGAAAAATGATGCGTTTTCAAAATAGTCATATTTGGTATCATCAAAGAACATTGCAATCTATAATCTGTTGATTATCTGAAAACTAGAAGATGATCTGAAGACTGATCTATCCAGTCCTTAGTTCTGGTGCCCTGCAGAGGTGTTAATTTGAAAGCGACTCTTTGTATCTTCTGTTTGCCAGCCTATTTATGGAAGTGCATTTTAATACGTAATGGAAAATTCAGAGATGAGGAACAGAGGTGGAGACTGAAGGTAGTAAAGCCTGTTTATTAGGTCGGGGTACTGGCATTATAGCTATTTCAGAATTGAATGAAAAGAGAGGAGAAACAGGTACCAAATGCATGTTTGTTTAGAAGTATTGAATCCTTAGTGGAGGCTGGGAGCTGAAGTGTCGTTCTCAAAAGCAATTTCAAATTTAGATGCTGCCAGGAAGCATTTTTTCATGAAATGTACTTTCTGTCCTTTCTTCCTTTACCTTCACTTAGGGTTTTTTTGGGTGAGGAGAAGGATTGGTTAATCTATTTTTTCCTATGTTAAGGGAGGTATTCAGGTCCAGTCCGTCACTTCTGCCACTCCGTGATGCCTAGATCTGTTTATCTTGTTTCTAACAGAAAATAGGTATTGCTGTAGGCAGGATGGATTTTCTTATCTCCATGCCTTCTCCTATGTTTTCTCTTAATCACCAGCTGTGTGTCTCCTTGTCTGTCCCACCGATGTGCTGTGCTGGATGGACTCTATGCTGGATGTGGTGCTTCTTGTCAATCAGTGTCTGGGGCACTGTTTGTTCAAGTCACCTTTTTGATTGACTGATGGGAAATACTGCATCGCTGCAGGGAGTAGCATGTTAGAAGGGTGAGAGGTGAAAGCCAAAAAGCTGACAAAAGACTTCTAAGTGTTGTGAAAGAAAGTCTTGCATTCTTGCAATTTGTATACTGCTGCTTTGTTGACCAGAACCTTTACTTCTTGGGCCTGTGTGTTTACATATGCACCTATAATATGCATAACTGCTAATGGGATTGTGACAGTTCTCCAAAACATCCTGGAAACATCTTAGAAGAAAGTATTCTCCTTCTGATACTGCACTATCCCACTTTCCTCAGGTGAATGAAGGGTGGAAGGTCACAATTTTCCCTAAACTGTATCAGCTTTGGTGTGTTTTTTGTTTTGTTTTTGTCTTTTTTTTTGTTAAGATTTCAACCCCTTTTGGACAAGGGGTCATTTACTGTTATTTGCTTACTCTATTTGCAATGAATTAAGCTGGCTGGAACAATGGAAGCCACTTTGTGGTGTGATTTCTAGGTGATCTTGCAATGTGAATAATATTGATAGGTTAAAACTAGGTACCTTCTAGTAGATTAACATTTTAGGCTTATTAGGGCTGATGAATTAAATCAGTGTTCTCTTGCTGGCAGCTTGGTGGCTGTTCCTTCTTCCAGAGATGGAAAGCGGCTGCCACATTGTCAAGGGCAAAAAGTGTGAAGGGAACCTTTGAGCAGGGGTTATGTGGGCAGCTTATTTTTCTCTAAGGTATGGTAGTGTAGCTACGCAGTGAATGAAACCGCCTGGGGACTCAGGCATCCCAACTCTGAATGAGGGCAAGAAGGGATGAACCTCAATATACTCAGGAAAACTCATTGCTGTGGTTATATTACGGCTCATGCTAACTCATCGGTGACAGTGAAGGACTTGAAAGATTTGTTGTTGAGTTTCAAGGAGTGGATTCATTTATTTAGGACAGAAGTGGTAAGTGAATAGGAAATAAAATTAGCAACAGCATCTCCCTTGGCCTATGAAGAGATGACAGTAGTTACCATGGTTGATATTACCATGTTGAGTGGCAGTTGTGTCTTGTGGCATTGTCCCCATGTTGTGTTAGAGTCAAATAATTGTCTTGCTACTTTATAGGTATCATCTAAGAGTGTGTTTTGTTACTTAGGAGAAAGTCACTGTAACAGGTAGGTAATTTTCCCTGCCCTCCCCCCAAGTGGTGTGTTTGACAGCCTTTTTCCCCATAACAATTTCCTGAAGCCCTGGCAATTTGGTGGTGAAAACATTTAAACATGGATGTTAGGAGTTAAGAGTAACAGAACTATTTTTAATGAACCTTCTCAAATAACATGTATTATTGTAATTAGTCAACAGTATCCATAGTATTTGGGTTTTTGGAGAAATCCAGATGTTGACTTTTTTTCTTTAATAACATGACTATGCTGTGATTAATGGTCTTGTACAGGTTAAAGTAATACATACGTTTACTGTTGTGTACAATAAACTGATGAGTATTTCCCAGTTTGTAGTGGATGTTTTTACAGAAAAAATATCCAATTTACAAGGCATGGTTAAAATGTGGTTGTAGTAAGTTAGCTGTAAGTCTTGTTTTTTGCATCCTAGCTGTGTGGTTTTAGAACGTTTTATAGATAAAAGGTATCCTTTAGCTATTGAAATGGTCCAGTATTTATCCTGTGGTGAATGTACTCTTATGAATCTAAAACTATAAGTAAATCCTTCTGTTCCTCAAGAACCACAGATTAGATAAAGTCATAACACTGTGTCTTATAATAACCACCCCTTTAAGGGCTCTAGAAAGAAGCAAAATTGAATGTTTTTCGAGAACTCAAAAAGAAAGTTCACAAGAATCCTCAGAAATAAATGCCAAGAGCCCAATTATTATTTTTTTTAAATGCTGCAGAAGAATCTCTCCAATATATAAGAAATCCAACAGGGGACATATTACAAGGCCAAAATAGACCAAGTAGTACTATGACACAGTCTGGAGACTGTTAACAAGGACACATACTTGGTCAAGTTCTTCTCTCTTGGGGCTGAATTCAGCATCCTATACTTATCTGAAATAAGTAATGTCCTTCACTTTCTCTCCCCTTCTTCAGGCTACAGGTGGCCAAGACAGCAATGTTTGCTTGTGAAGCTCTAGTAACTCTAATCAAAAGCTGTGTCTGGATGAAAGCTGAATTCATGAGTGGCACGGTGCAACTCAAGATTTATGGCAGAGGTTGCGTGAATAGCCTGAGTGGATGCGTGTGACACAATTAAGTGCAGGCATGCCAGGGCTGGAACATCATTTCATGGAACGTATGTGAATTTGAAAATTGTTGCTTTTCCTTTGTCTTAATTTCCCCTTTTTGTAACCTCACTTGGTTTATTTTCTTCTACCATGTATAGTAATGTATACCTTTTTGTATATACATGGTACTCTCAAAGTGCATTTTCTTTTCCTTTCCTGTTTTTCCTTTTATTCTTCACTGCTTTGTAAACAATTCATTCCCTTCTCAATCTCGCTGGCAATGTATGTGAATTAGTCATTTTTCAGCTCTCAGATGCTAGAACAGTGACTTCTTACCGCATCACCTCTTCTAAGGCTTAGTCTCTGCCTTTGGTTCCAGATGTGAGGCTTGCCTGCTAAGGAGAGCTTCCTTCTTTCCCTAAAACTCCACATCTAAGGAAAATAACAGCTTATTCATATCAGTAGTGGCAGAGACACTCAACTACTTCTGCTTGTTCTGCCAAGTTTTCTGAAACCTGGGATGGTACAGTAGTTTTGGTATGATTTCTTTTGCTTTTATTTGTTTTTTATAGCGAAGAGATGCCTTTGGCCTTTAAAATTGATGTTTTATCTTTGAAGTACTGTTTCCTCTGGTTGTGTCTTGAGCCCTGAAGGCTCCTTTCCCTCCTGTTCTGCCCCTCCTTCCACAATGAATGCCAGTATACCTAATCTTTTGCTACCATCTTAGGAGTCTTTCTTCCTATGACCCGTTCTGCTGTCCATAGAGGGGGAGCAGTGCTGTGTCCACGTGGGATTGTATTTCAGCTGGTAAGCACTGGCTAAGACTTACATGTGAGCGTGAGAGCAGTTCTCTGTGTTAATATGGGACTTGACATGACCTGAGCGCAGTCTGATCATGAGCTGTAGGTCAGGTCCTGAGCATCTCTATCGCTCTGTGTGCACGTGGTCTAGCTAAGCAAACCTGTATTCCCGTCCATGTATCGTAGCCTGGGAGTCAAGCAGGTGAGACAGGTCACTTTGCCCTAGAAAGCTGCCCCTGTTGCCCATTAAATGGCCTGGACTACCAGCTATTATTTTCAACCAAAAAATCTTGACCTGTGTGTGAATTTCTAAAACTTAACCTATATCCTAAAATAATTTCAGGAGCTCTTCAGCTAACTGCTTCACTTTTACTGTCTTCTTTCATTTTGGTTATTTAATAAACAAAGCAATTGCTGTGAACAAGCGAGCCTGTGGTAGCACAAAATGGGAGTTATGTTTGTCATCACTTTTTCTTCAGTAACACTGTCTGTTGTAGCATGAGACTGGTCATCCAGATTGCTGCTCAACTTAAAAAAATTAGCTTTCCTCAGGCATTTGAGTTTAACTAAGATTGTTTGCTGCCTCTGGCACCTGTTGAAAGGAAAAGAATGAAATTGGTTTATATGTACAAAATGAGGTAGAAGTTTTGTATTAGTTTTTGTAAGTTTTTTTCTTCACTTCCCTCTGTTCCCCCAACACTCGTATGTGCCTTTTTCTGATCTGCCTATAGCACCCTGCTAACTACGTGATTTTCTGGGCCGCTGAAGCCGTGCAGCCTTAGTGGCATATCTGGTCACGTTCAGGGGCCAGCCTGGCTGATGCTTGGAGGATGCATAGCTGGAGAGAAGCCAACACATAACATCTCTGGCCATGTGTACAGGCTTAATGTGCGTGAGCTGCCAGTGCCCTGGGTGCATTTGAATTTTGGTCCCCCTCTCCTAGTGCTGTGTCAGTTCAGGAGTTTGCGGTTACTCTGGCTTTTGGCTGGTTAGCGCATGTGGTATGTGAATTAATTTCCTGCAGTTCTGTTCGGTCCTCTCAATTTTTTCTTTGCTTCTAATTAAGCTAGCCTTGGGCTCTCAGGTCTGCAGGGGTGGGATGTATGTTAGTCCATCTGTAAACCTGCTTCCTTGTTTTTTTGGTCAATGAAATACTCTTGTGTCTTGTTCTCTTGGGATTAGGGAAAATATTATATTGGTTGTCCAAACTTCTTCCTCTTCTAATTGCAAATCATTTTTACATCTTTCAAAACAAAACTCCTTGTGTTGCAATGCAGTTTTTCCACCTGATGATGTAATTAAAGTAAAAATAATTTTTAAAAGAATAAAGCTGTAATTAAAGATTTAGGTGCAACAGCTGAGACTGAGTGTGTGTTAGTGATTGGGCTGTGCTAGGTGCAAGTGCATTTACTGAGCGCATCTTCTCGTTTAGTTTCATCAGAAAGGAATCTAGTGCTGGTGCTCAGAGACTGCTTGGTGGTTGGGCAGCCAAGGATTTTGGGAGGTTCACTTCAAAAGCTCATTCTTTATTCAAACTAAAAGGCAACTATGGACATACCATGTGAGACCTTTAAGAAAGTCACATCAACTGTATAATAATTTAAACTGTTTATGATGTAATTTCTATTGTAGGGGCCAGAGATGTGCCCCCTGTGATACAAAGATTCACTTCATCAGTGCAGGTTGTGGCTCTTGATTATCAAATGGCAATTCCAAGAGGGAGTGCAGGGACAGAGCCAAGGTTTTCTGTAAGTCCGGGAAGACAAACTTAGGGATATTCACTGCATGTGAGCCAAGTAGGTCTCCTGGATGCTGATGTGTGCATAAAATCAAATGTTAGTATTGTTGAAAACTTTTTGATAGAAATGGCTAAACCAGATTGCCTTTTTGTCAAGAAAAAGCACTGAGAAAGATCTGTTTTGAAGGGAGAAGGTTACTGGCTTAAGTTTCCAGAAATAAAGTTTTTCAAAGGATGTCTGGGACACAAGACATTTCTCTGAGTGTAAAAGTAAACTATTTCAATATTCCTTGAGTAAAAAAATCTACTACATTTGCCTTTTTTTTTTTTCCATTTCATGTGATGGTGCTAAGCTGGTATCTGGAATTTTCCTTGATTGCTTGTTATGCTATGTTCTTTGGTCCTGGTACATACTATTATGAGCATTGCCACCACTCCTGCTTCCAGGGAGCTAGCTCTTGTTGGAAGTACTGAAAATAAAAAGTTTGCCTATATTATGTGTGGATCTGATGCCTTCATTTATTTATTTGAGAAACTTTCTTTGCTCATTACCATCTTCCAGTGACAGAGTACCTGTGCTTATTATTGCCTTGTTGTGCTTTTTAAGTGTTTTTATTCTTCTCTCTAGCATATGAGTTTTATGTGCGCAGGGTGAGGTGGTGAATGTGCGTGCTGAAGAGTTATTTTCTTTCAGTGGGGAGGAGAATCCAGTTGTGGTCAGGGTAGTTTAGAATTGATCTCTGAAGGAATTGGAAAACTGGTGAACCTGATTCTCCCCTGCTTGATATTGTGCATGCTTGCTTTTGATACTGCAGAATTGTTATAAAAATAGTCGTCTTCTGAGTAGGTAGCATCTTCTGTCCACTTTGCGCAGGCTTGGGGAATGTGCGAGGCATAAGGCAGCAGAAAGCTGGGTGACAACTGTAGACATGTAACAGTAATGCTGTAGCATGACTGAAGAAGTCAGGAAGCACCACTGATTATTTGTGAACACTTTTCACTTACAGGATTAGTATAGCAGCAGGAATTGTTCATAGGACTGTCCTGAGGCAATATCCTGTGGCAATAGGATACAGCAATATTGTCCTCCATTCTACTAGGGACCAGGAAACAAGGATAAAACCCTTGTTTGTGGTGTAACGAGGAAATAAGAGCAGACCATGTTTTATAAGTCTCTGGTGAGCTCGTGAAAGATCCTAGTTATATGTTTCATAGTGCTATGCATGTTGTCTTGCTGCCCTTAGAGATAGGAATTGGTGGTGTGTTGTGGGATTTATTTTCTTGCCCTGCACTTAGGGGCTTTTCTTGCAGGATGTCTGTGTATGTTGTTGACTGACAATTCATTAATTTTTACTTTGCTTCCTGTGTTCCCTGAAGGCCAGCATGCCAGACTGCATTCTGCAGTGCAGTCTTTGTGCTCACTTTTGGGCAAATCCTAGCTGTCGGCAAGAGAACTTAAACATCCTTAGAAGAAATGGAGCCTGTGCTTTCGGAGATGATCGTATTGTACAGTGGGTCTTGCTATCTGAGCAGTGAGGAGTAGGGAAGTGATTGTGCTCCTGTACTCGGCACTGGTGAGGCCACACCTCGAGTACTGTGTTCAGTTTTGGGCCCCTCAGTACAAGAAGGACACTGAGGTGCTGGAGCGTGTCCAGAGAAGGGCAACGAGGCTGGCGAAGGGACTAGAAAACAAGTCTTATGAGGAGCAACTGAGAGAACTGGGGTTGTTTAGTTTGGAGAAGTGGAGGCTGAGGGGAGACCTTCTTGCTCTCTACAACTACCTGAAAGGAGGTTGTAGGGAAGCGGGTGCTGGACTCTTCTCCCAAGAAACTAGCGACAGGATGAGAGGAGATGGCCTCAAGTTGCGTCAGGGGAGGTTTAGATTGGACATCAGGAAGAATTTCTTTACCGAAAGAGTGATTAGGCATTGGAACAGGCTGCCCAGAGAGGTGGTGGAGTCATCAACCCTGGAGGCATTCATAAAAGGAGTAGACATGGCACTCCAGGGCTTAGTTTAGGTGTCATGGTGGTATTGGTTGACGGTTGGACTTGATGATCTTAGAGGTCTTTTCCAACCTTAATGATTCTATGATTCTATGATTAAGGAGTCAAATTTCAGTTAACCTTATAATAGTGAGAAATCTGTGCATGATGTTTCTAAAGTCCCAGTCTCTCTTTGGGTTTTGCCAAACTTCTGCCTCTTTTTGCTTTGAAGTGCATAACTGTGTTGTTTTCCAGTAGACAGGGCTTGATATGACATCTGAAACCTCTAGGTAATTTCATACATCTGGCGTATTTGTTTTCTTACAAAGTCAGTAAAATGCTGGTGAGACTAACAAGGGCTTTCTCTACCTCCTCCCAGTTTTGGCTACTCCTGTTCACGAATATGTTCATGTGATTGGGAAGAGTTTCATCCATTTGGTGTCTAGTAATACAAGCAGTGTCCTGTAACTTTGGTAGAGGCAGGTAAAGGGCTAGTAAAATCTTTATCAGTAGACTCTGTTATCCAGAAAGATGCTGTGAGGATAACGGGCCTTTTGAAATCCTCACTTCCTCGCCACTAGCTTCCCAAGGCAAACCTTTACCAATGTAGTATTCAAGTTTTTTTTTTTCTTCTCTTCTGGCCCACCCACTCTCCTAACATTACTGACTCATACATTTTGTTGGTGGCTAGGTGGCCACCCATATCATGAATAACGTGTTAACTCTGGTCTTATTCGGGTACCATGAGCACCCACTGATTAGATTTGGTAGTATTCTGGAGTTAGTAAGATTGAAAGGAACAGTTTTATTCTGCCTTTGCATTACTGGTTCATGTATATAAAGATGTTGAGCGTATAAACTGCCAAGTCTTGGGTTTCTTGTACTGATCTTTAAGGAGTTATAGCTATGCTTGCTGTGGGTTGAGCACTGGGAACTTAAGCAGTTTTCCATGATTTCCTGTTTCGCCCTAATCAGCTCTAGCTTTCTTCGGTGCTGCCAGCCCCTTCTGAGTCTGTATGAGTTCCTGTGCCTACAAAAGCCCTGTTAGCAAGTTCAGAACTATTTGACATGATTGTAATGTCTTGATCCATAAATTGCAGGTTCTGTTTTAATGTTCTCGCAATACTCAGTTTTCTTGATTACACTGACAAGTGTCTCCCTAGTATGTGGTGACCATAAATGTAGAGGATTGAAGGAAAACCTGACAATGAAAATGCAGATAAAGATTACAGAGAGGGATCCGAGTAATACAATGCCAATGAATTATTTTCACAAGGGGTGTATTTATTTTCAGCTGCTGAAAATATCTGAGAAGTATGTGGACTGTCATTTTATTTATCTGTAATTCTGCGTGTTTTTCCTCTGTAAGTGCAGCACTGATGACTTTATCTGGAGTGTTCATCTCCAGAGCACATGGCCCTGGACAACAGGAAGAGATTAAATAGTACCAGAGTTGGTTGTGCCAGAATGGTACAGAATTGGTGTTTGGGGAATCCTAGCCTAATACTCTCATTTTTCATTTAAAAAAAAAAAAAAAAAAAAAAAAAAAAGAAAAAAAAAAAGAAAAAAGAGAGTAAAGGCTCTGTTTCTTGATGTATTCTAGGATGAACTCCATTAATTTCAAGTTACACAGCAACTCACTTTTTGATTTTGGTTCAGGCCATGCTGAAACAGCTTGTACAGAAGTCTACTGTACAGATTCACCTGCCTATCCAATTTTATTATTTTCATGTCTTATAATTGGTTTCCCAGTTTGTACTTCCCACTGGGTATTGTTTCTACTTCCTGTATTACTCAAGATACTTTTTCAGAATCTGTTTGATATTGTTCTTAATCTGATGATATTGCTAAAAAATATCTACATATTACAGAACAGTTTTAGCATGTATATATTGAAGTTTTATTTATGAAACATGTTGTATCTGCTGTAAAACATCTGAAGTATTCTTTTCAAGGTTTACTACTGGTTTCCAAAAGTGAACACAGGTTTATGTAGGACTCTGGCTGGATTTGTGTGCTTCAGAATCTGTCTCACGCATACAACAAAATGTTTTATTTTGATATATAACCTTTTACTTATGTGATGTAAAACAAACAGGCAGACAAATATAGGTGCCGTTTTAAAAATATACTTAATGTGCTAGTCAACTGTTAATATCTCTCTGGTTTATGCCCCAGGCACGCAGAGGATTTGGAAATGCTAATTCCTCATTTTGTTTTGCCTTGTTTGCTTAAACATGTAAGCAGACGTATATGGTTTGCTCCAACATATTATGATTTCTCTTAACAAGAATGCTTGCCTTGTTTTTCAGGGGGTAGGGGGCCTCTCATTTTTGCTGGTTCTTCCACTTCCCACAGTTTTGCTTGTGGCTTGTCCATATGGTAGGGTATTTCTGTGTTATTTCATTAAATGTTGTCTTCACATAGGATGGCCTCACCCTGCTGTGTTAGCTGTACTATGATGTATGTCAGGCATTTAAGTATGATGAACTAGACCTGTTTGTATGATGAAACCCCTTATTTATGGCACACAAATTTTGACTTGTGTTTTTAGGAAGTCAGAGCCAACTATTCCACAGTTGTTGTTTAGAATTGTTTTCTAAATGTAGCCTGATGTTGATGGCCAACCGTAATAATGGGCTCTTCACTGTAGAAATAATGTCTTGTGCCTTGTAAGTGTAACCGTTTCAACTACTTTAATCCTTTTCTCCGGCTTTGTTTTCCCCTTCAAATCCAATCAGTCACCTGAGCCTCTCCCTTACCGTGTCCATCTTGTTGCATGAAATACTAATCCTTTGGTCTTGCCTGGAGGGTAAGGCTAAATGGTGAAAATCCTTCTCCATCTGGTTTATTAAATGAGAGGTGCCAACTCCTGTCTCTGCTCTGCCAGTGATGCCAGCTTTGATTACTTGCCTGTTGTCCTCTCCTTCAGGCACCTTATACTTTCTCTGGTTTTGTTTCTATATTTAGGAGGATGGTGCAAACCTAAAGCCATAACTTTTGTTCTCTTCCAACTTTCTTTTTTAAATCTGACCTTTGGTCTGGTATTTATAGATCATTCCCATATGTTTTTAGCTGGGTAGATGACTAGGGTCTGTGACTTGTGCTAAACTGTTTCACCGTTACCTTGCTTTCTTAGTCACTGTCCACAGTACTGCTGCATTGGCTGTCTAATATGAATATTGCAAATACTCTGTGAAACACAGAGGGGTTGTCTTTGATATGTTTCTGTTCATTATTATTAAGCATGGGTTGAGCTTTGACTGCAATTCCTGGATTTTTAATCTACTGTGATTACAAAAGGAGAATATTTATTCTAATAATAAGAAACAGAAAGGAACCACATAGTTTCTGATTTACTTATTTCTATTTGGATTTCATCACATTAGATTGCTGGTGACTGTGAAGCACACAAAATATACCTCAACAAGAGATATTGAAACTATTGTACCATTTAGCTCTGGAAAATCCAGGTTGATTCTAGACATTTGTGCAGAGGACAACAAAAGATACTTTGTCAGACAAGGGAGAATAATCGTGTGAATTAACTAAACCCAGGGATTCTGAAGTTCCATTCATCACTCTGCCTTGTGTCCCTGTGGGATCTTGAGTGGCTCATGGTAATTTCTCTCTTTCCCTGTTTGCAAACAGCAGTAATATTTTTTTTTTGAATGTTAATTAGTGTAACATTTGTACATTGTTCACTGTAAAGAAGACAACATTAAAAGTCAGCTCTTCTAAACTGTGATTAGGTAGTCAATAGTGGACTCTGCAATAATTTGCCTGTGCCAAAAACAAGTAACAGTTGTATTATTACGTAACAGTGGGTGACTACTGCTGATAAATAATCCATTATATAACCATGGGGTTTTATTATGAAATAAAATGTAGTGTGTTTGATGGTTAACTTCTGCTAGATTGAGGTTTCAGGTTGACCTAACAGAGATCTGTGAGAAGGCTCTGCAGGAGGTGAATGACAGAATGCAGGTCATTACCTTGGAATATTGTATTTTCAAATGTAAATATTTAAAAACAATTGGTTGACTGTAGCTCAAAGGATTTGGATTTTGAGTTCAATTCAGTAACAAGTCACCGTGAGAAAGTTGAAGCCACTGGAAAGAGCATGAAGGAGCTGGAATTTCATAGAAGTACAAGGCTTTTTCTTAGTAACAGCTCTATCATCAAGAACACCATGAACTTTAGAAATCAGGTCCTAGGATTCAAATGTGATTTTGCCAAAAGTCTGAGGTTTGGAAGGAGTGAGCTCACAGGTGGGACATAAGGGAGGTTTTAGCTGTTCTTCTATAATTTGTGTATTGCTTGCACCTTTTCAGGGAGTAGGCTGTGATCCTTCTTTGAGAAGGGTCTGTGTCTCCCTCTAATTATCTTTCCCTGCAGTCTCCAAAGAAGGAAGCAGGAACTTTCAGGGCTCCCAGTTTCAGGCTCTGAGAACGCTGCAGTTGCTGCTGGGGGGATGTGAGAGAGCCAGAAATAATGGGAAGGGAGCAGGCAGCTTGAGTACACGCTCTGTATCTCCAGAAAGGGCATTAGCGGGGTCTACGTTTACGCTCAAGCCCAAAGAGCTTGAGCAGGGATTCAACACTGTCCAGATGCAGCCAGCACCTGGAGATCAGAATCCTGGGCTGCCGGGTTCATCTGAGAGACCATCCAAGGCTGTAACTCCACAAAACTATGTGGGTTTTTTTTTTTAATCTTCCTTTACTTAGTTTATAATGCTGACAATCTAGGAAAACAGAAATGGAGTGCTGCAGTGTCTGAGAGAATTCTAACATTTCAGTCTTGCCAGAAATGCAATGTGAATAGGCATACCCATGAGAAAACATTAGCAGAGCTACTTTAAATAATAAGTGCAGCTGCAATTTTTTATTTTAGAAGCGTAACTGTTTTTCAGTGCCTAAAATTAGGTTTCAGTCATGTAAATCTTTGTATGGTACTTCTCAGTGACAATCAGTGATGGATTCCTTTAACCCTTTCCCATATAGAGCAGTACCTTTTATTCCTCAGATATTTCAGTGTTACTTAGTGAAATGACTTAAGAGTTAGTGAAAAGATGGGAGAATCCAGGCAAGTGCGAAAAGATGACAAGGAATTGGAGAACACCATTGTAAAGCATCAGACTTCCAGGTAATGCTTGTCCGTAGAAGTTTCCTGAGAAAGGAAAGGAGAAAGCCGTTTGTTCCTCTGAGGGTCTCCCCCATAAGGTGTCTAAATTGAAACAACTAGTGTAATTGGTCATACTTTTAATACAAAATTTTAAAAAAGAACAATTTTAAATTCTTAGATCAGTGTCAGCTCATCATGTGATGCGCTTGGCAGTATATCTATGTAAACAGAAGGTGTATAGAAAGAAGATGTTGTTACTCTTAAGTTAATCTAGCTGATTAAAGAAAATGTAATGGGATTTCAAAGCACTGAGGTCAGTTTGGTATGCTTGGGTAATTGTTGGGTATTAGAGAAAATATCTGTGAGGCTTGAAGGGGTTTTTAGTCCAAGTATGTTTGCGTCTGAGAAATTATAACCACAAATACACTACTTTTTCCACCTCCACCCGAGTTTTTCAGAAGGATGTTACAGGGTTAGCAGGGAGCAGAGCTTATGAGCTGGACAGCCTGGCTGTCGGGGTTTCAGAAGGACGCTCCTAGACAGGTCCGTCTCCCCCAGATGTTTGACAAATCATGAATTTTCAAGGAAGATGTTTTATCAGCATTTTTGCAGCTAGGCCACCCGGTAGTTTCATAGCTCTGGCAGCAAGAAGTGATACTGTGTGATTTGCAGTGTACCATGGGTCACGTCAACCATCAGCTGTTCATTGAACAGTGGTTAAGTCATGGATCAAGCACAGTCCTGTTAAACCAGGAGTTTTGTTAATACTGGTATTAATCAGTGTATGGGCTACATCACATTCAGAGTTGTTGTGCAGAATTCAGTATCTGTTTATAGACAAGCTGGATTTGAAACAAGTAGCATTTCCAGTGAATAAGGAACTCCACTATGCTTACACAGAAGTGTAGTACGGAGTATTTTACAGAACCAAATTACAGAACTTGACAGCTGCAAGTTAATTCAGCCTGTGTGTATTAGCTTGTAAAACACAGTTCTGCTTCTAAAATTTTATGATACACTTCTTTCCAAGTAGATAGAGTTTTTTAACAGATTTTTCTGTTTGTATTATTCATGAAGTTATATAGGTGGTCTCAGTGTTAACATTAATCATTAACAATCAGTAAGATAATTTTCCTGCAGAGTGTTCTTCAGGGGGGAAAAATCATTCCTAGTTAGCATTTGAACACGGGGAAGAAAATTCCCACTTTCTATTCTGTTACTGTCTTTCAGTGTTGCACTAGGTGGGCTTCAGTGGTTTCGCATCTTGAGCTCTAAGGCTGTGGTGTGTGCACAAGTCTATGAATGCAGGTGACTCGCTGCATGCCCTTCGTCGCGGAGGCTGTCTGAGCAGAAGAGTGACACCCAGGACAGATGGGTGAGGAGGGAACAGGGAAGCCTGTGGTCCCCGCTGACAGCCCTCTTGTCCTGGAGCTACCAGAGGTGAGCTCTGAGAGCTGCGGCATTCCCATGGCTGTCACTTTTCAGGTAGTCTGGAGTCTCATCGTGTCCCTAAATCCAGTTCACCTTCTCCACCACCACAGTTCATCTGATCTGACTGGCTGTGTGCCCGTATGTCTTGGTTAAGGTCCAAAAGCATTTGTGTATTTAAATTTATGTACAGACTATAAAAGTCATGATCATTATTGTACATTCCAACAAAAGCCTCCAGCCTGCTGCCTTTTTTCCAGCAACATTTTCCTCAGCAACATGGATCAACTAATGAAAAGGAAAGAAAATTGTTTTCTTTCAGACAGTCTCTCTTCCAGCACAGACTCTCCTAGGCACTCTTTATTAGATATTAAAGAAATTCATAAAATGTAAGAGCGGGATTGAGAATAATCTTTTCTCCCCCTTCAGCAGATGATGAAGGAATCAGTGTATCTCCAGAATTAAATAGGAAGAGCACAAACCTTCAAACAATAAGCAAAATAGTAGGAGTATATAGTATGTATTGAAGAGCACAACAAACTTGATATCTAAAACAAAACAGTGAGAAAGTGTTGCCATTTGACAGCAATTTCCCTTTTCCTTTTGAGGAAGGAAAATGACTTGAATTCTCAAGACTTAACTGTTTTCTTGGGAAACTCCTACATTCATTTCCTCATGGCAGCTGCTGTGTACCGGGTGTTCTTCCTGCATGCTCCCGAAGAAACTAGCAGCACGGGAAGATCCCCAGAACTGATTCAGTCATTCTCCCAACTGTGGTTTGCACTGGAAAGATCTTTTTTTATCAGCCTGACACTCTTCATTTCCAAGACACAAGACTAATTGCCAGGAAAGGAGGTGTTCAGAGGAAATATGTACCTATTGGGACATTTTCTATTTCATCTGGTGTAGATTATGAAACTTTTGGGAGAATCTGCCACAGTCAACAAATGCAGCTGGGGAAAGAATGCTCACGCTTGGCATGACATTTTACCGTGCTGCTCAATATTTAGTCCTAGTTCACAGGAGTTATTATAATGTTATAATAAGCTTTAAACACATATTCTGTTGCTAAAAGGAACTTTCTGTTTACAGTGGATTTCAAGTTTGAGACTGAAAAATTCAGGGTGTATCTGTAACTTTGGAGTGACAGACAAGATTTGCCTGAGTTTTGAAAATAAAAACATACCATTTTATTGGAGAATGAGTTTATCATATCAGTGTAATACACTATTAGATAAAGTATCCTTATCACTTAAGCATTTACATTGCATTTTACATTGCTTGAGTGTTGTTGTATATGAACTAGATAGGCAAATATAATTATCAGGTGATGTTAAAATAGTTCCTTTCATGTGGCACCACTAAAATCTCTCACTTGAGGGGAGAAATAAGTGGTACCCCCTCTGTATTATTTTTACTAACATACTTTTTATTCTCTTGACCTGAAATTATCTTTTTTACTTGAACAGCGAAAGTGTTGGCTTGTTTAATAGAACATCAAAAAGGAGTTTAATATTCTATAGAAATTAGGTCTGTGGGAGTAAAAGCATTTATGTAGTGAAGGCGTTTCAGAGTTTCAGTTTTCTTCAGAAAATGTGGGGGCTCACCCAGACAAGTGTCTTGGAGTGGCTTTTGGTTTGCTCACGGCTTGAGACTGAATCCAGTCAGGCCCTTTGCTCTTTCTTCTCATATCCAGTCAGTTTTTAAAGACCTCCTTCCCCGCTCTCTGCCTTCTGTTGAAGTTAATGGAAGATTTGCCACTGATTTTCAGTGGAAACAGGGTTATACTCACAAAAGCAGAAAAGATGACTGGATTTCTCCATTTCCTCTCTTCTGTTTCACTCCTGGGATTGACTTCCATGCTATCTATGGTGATAATACCTAAGTTATTCTACTGTCTAGTTTTTTACTTTCAAAAGCTCTCCCCTTTTATCCATCTACATAGTTGCCTTTGGTGATAAGATACTGTTCTTTCTCCTGCTGTGTTCAGACTTGTTTCTCGTGTCATTCCCATTCCTACCTTGTGGGATTTTCTAGACTGCCCTTGTATTCCTGTTGACCCTTAAATCTTACTTTTTACACTTTAAAAATGTATCTCCATGAGGCTTTGTTTGCATTGCCTCAACCTATTGTAGGGAAAAGCTATTCGTAAATATGTTTGAGTTTAAGGTAGATTTGTATTCCAGTTTTTTTATGAAGGACAGGGTCCAAAGAGTGTACTGCTGTGAATGGTGCGTGGTGTGGAGAAGGAAGGGAAGAAGAAAGCTCCTTTCACGCCGTCTTTGGTGAGTTTGAAACTTTCCCCTGCCTCCTTTCAGACCTCGCTCCCCTCTACTTACCTCAGTGGTCAGCAGATTAAAAGGAAGAAGTTTTATGGTGGATAAGACCAATATCCTCCATCCCTACCCTTTTCCTTCAGCTCACTGAAAGTGTTTGCTGCGTGTTACCCTTTACCATGACCATCTTTCAGAAGGAGGAGGAACCTCCTCGTACTGTCCCATAATATATTGTATTCAATGCCAGAGGAGGCTCAAGTTTCTGATGTGACTTAATGTATATGCCTGTGTATGGGAGAGCTTGACCTTCCCTGCTACTTACTGTCTGCAGTGGAGCAGTGACTTGTAATACAGTGATTGATCCTGCCCTGAAAGCTCTGATGCCTCTTCACACCTGTTTGTGCCTGATAATTTTAATGTAAGAATTCATTGTCAATAATAACAAATGCCCTTAAATGGATGAGGTATGAAGGCCAGATCAGTATTCTAGACAGCTAGCTGTTATTTAGTTTGCTTATGTATTGCTAGCCCTGTGATGCCTCTTTGTCTGATTCTTTGCTTTCCAAATAAATAAAATAGGGGTTTTTTGTTGTTTTGGTTTTTTTATTTGGATTTATTTATATCCTTCTGGTAGGCGTAAAATATAACATCTGTTTCCAGTGAGGTTTTTTTAATTTGTCATGTGTGCTCCCTGGTCTCTGATGATAGAGGGGTCACTGAAGATATAAATACGGCTTCTGCTCAAGGCTGAGAAGCCAGGAGTTCAACCAAAAAATGAAAAGAAATCCCATGAATCCAGAAGCTTTGCAGCTGCTGGCAATTAGGATTGTCATTGGCGTTCTCTCCAGGAGCCCTCTGCTAACATACCTATGGTGGCGTGCAGGAGGCAGCTGCGTTCTCGCAAGGCGGGGGTGTAAACACGGGAGGAGGGAGCTTGGTTGTTCATATTGAGCAGAAAGAGGCCAAACAGGTGTGTGATGTAAATGGTTCCCTCAGGGTGTTGTCAGCTGCTGGAGAGTCATCCTCATGTCTGTAAGATGCAAAAAGGTTCTTTTTCAGTTGAAGAGCAGCTGATGCAAACCTCCATTTCTTACAGCCGTTCGGAAAGGATTGTGCAGACTTTTCTACTTTCTCAGCAGTTGGATAGTCCCGGGGTGGAATTCATTGGACTTGCTTCATTTGATCATTTTACCATTCATCTTTGTTTTCTGCTTCTTGTTTGACAAACCATATCTAATCTACCCTATTTTTTAAAAACTTCTGTGGTTATCATAGAATTCCCTTGGTGCGTGTGGTACTGAATATTATAATGACATACAAACATATACGTGTTAGTTGCATTCTGTAGCCTAGCATGTATGTAATTGTGTCAAAGCTATTATGCTTGTTTGGTAAGGCCTAATTTTAATGAGTGCCTAGCACTGATTAGATGCAGTTTTCTAAATGTTAATTTAAATAGAGTCCATGTGGTAACAGAATAATGCTGTACCCTTTTTCAAAGGGAGTTTTCCTTGGTAAGGCCAACAGTTTCTGGAGTCACTCTTCACTACACTTATGCAGATGCTACATCAATTAAAGGTTGGTACAGAGTAATCTGGAAGAGACTGTATAACTAGACTCCAAATATTCTATCCTTGGTAACAGACTGCTATATTATTTAATTCCATATTTATACCACGTCATATTTTTGCTCCTTAGTTTCTTAAATTTTCTGTGCATATTCATATTTTGTTTCAAATTTAGCAGTCTTGCTATTATTTCAACTTACTGTAAACCAACAAGTCAAATCCTACAAAGCCAATATAATAAGAAGCTAACAAAGCAAGAGAATCTTGGGACAAATGATGACAGAAACAAAAAATTAGGCTGAATTTATTTCTTTTATATTTTGCCAAGTGGCTGTAAATGGGGAATAGTCTTGATTTTATTTTTAAAGACCTAATTCTTCTGAGAGGATTAACAATACTTTTGGCATTTTGACTAATTCTGTTACAGTTTGGCCCCTCTATCCAGATAATGGATCTTGAAAGAACATACACAGCCTGAGTGCACACAAGGACAAGTTTTGTTTTGTAAGGACTTTATGGTGCTGGAGAGGGGGATTTACATGAATGGAGTTCAGCCCTTGCCATGCTGCTCTCAATGAAGAGAAAGCTACAGGAGTGAGGCACTTATGGGTAGCTATTCTCCTTAGCTAAGCGTGAGATCAAGATGTACAGTTTCCCTTCTGTTTTGCTACAGGATGTTCCATCACTCCTTTAAAGTGTAAAGCTTTGTATGTGAGGGGGTTTTCTGTGATATGTAGAATATACAAGCGAAAAAACAGAACCAAAGTATGAGGATGATGTGAGCCTATTACCGAGAGTTAAGGCTGCGATCTTGCTATGGGTATAGCTAGTGATTAGTATAGTCATGGTTCCATTCAGGAATGTATTTTATGATTTAAGTCAATAATAACAAACTAGCTGACCTGATATGAATGTTTAGTTTACATGTGGTTGGTAGAGTGAACAGGGCATGGGTCCTGTAGAAAATAGGCAGTCGTGTATGTAATTAGAGTCTCACAATGTATATGTACGAGTAAACTAAAGATACTTAGACAACATGCATTTTGTATTTCCCAACCTTAGATTGCTTTATGAGATTGGTGTGAAGAATTGTGCATTGGGGGGGTGTGTATACACATTATGGCTGAAGCAGATCTTTGTAAGCTTTCATATAATCAAGTTTTGGTTCTTTTTCTTTTAGTCATGTTAGAGTTCTTGTAATGTCACGCTTACTTCTCCCTTTAGGAGATTGCTATCTCTGCCTGAGGCTTCAACTTGAGATATTTTCCATCAGAGCATCCAGTTTAGCTTGAAGCACTGGTTCTTACACAGTTTATTTGTCCTTGGGCATTTTAGCTTATCTTAGAGATAAGGGTTGGTAGTCCAGGAACAAAGTAATGAAGGATGCAAGGTCAGCTACCACAGTAACAGGAGTTAGAACTGACTTGACACCAGCAGCACATCTTTTCATCCACACCTTTTAGTTTATCCACATTTGATTATTTTACTTGGAAGAGAAACTAACCAGCTGCCTCTTGACTTTTTTTATCCTTCCTTTACACTTTTCTGTAAGATGTAAGCCACATCTGTTTCTTACTAGTCATTTGACGTGCACTTCTAACAGAGAAGGTGGTTTATTTTCTTGGAGCCTTTCCTCTGCTTTGTTTTTCATACTGTGATACTTCTTTTAAATACTTTCCAAGATGTGAAATCTAGGGGTTTATCAAAAGCAAAACCCAACAACTTAATTCATCTGAATCTTGTCAGCTGTTGAACAGGAATGTTGAGACTGAACGATGATGAGTTTTTATTAACATTAATAGGTTTATAAAGGATTAATCTAGCTAGATGTGTTCAATTTTGTAACTAGTTTAAATATGGAGATGAGGTGATCCAGTAGATCTAAAATCAGGAGAACAGGTGCTTTTGTTAAATAATTAAAAAAAAAAAAAAAAAAAAAAAAAAAAAAACAAAAACCAAAAGAACTGCCCATCCCCTCTCCTCTACTAAACACCAAACTATGGTATTGGAGTATGGGTATGTTAGATATTAAATGGCCTGATTACCCTTAAAGTTTTGCGAAATGAATTCAGGCTTTGCTGGATGACAACATTTTCAGAGAGAGTGTGGGTTTGAAGCAGCAGAAGCTGACATCACTCCCAGGTGTTAGTAGGAAATGCCAGAGGTGCACCTTGCTTGCCTGTACATACCAGTGTTGGAAAGATGAATGCTGATTCTGAGTCACGGTTGCTTTGTGATCTCCCTAGCTGGTTTTATGTGATGCTTTTCTTTCTTTTCTTTTTCAAGGGACAGGGAATGGTAAATGCAAGTCAGATTGTTTGTTTTTTTTTTTTTTTAGTAAAATCCTTTTTCTTTAGAAAGAATAGCCACAAAGTCCTGTTTGTTCAGACTCAGTGGAAAAAAAAATGCCCACCAGTGCCAAAATTCTTTCTCCTCTTTGCCCAGTTTTGAGCCAAACTCAGGACTGCTTCTCTCCATCTTCATCTCTTACGCTCAGAGTCTGCTAGTAATTTATTTTCTATTTTGTTTAGTTATTCTTGCTCAGGTCTTGCCATATAGTCAGCAGGCTTTCCAGTTTTTAGTTACCTCTGCATAAAAGGGACTTAATTTACTTAGGATTTTTTTATGTACTCTTTGACACTTTATTAAGCAATTTATTATGTAAATATACTTAACACATGGCGTGTTTTGCATGCATGTAAACTTTAATCAGGTATATCCCAGGATGTTTAGTGTCTGCCACAAATATTTGCTATGTGGGTTCATCTTGTAGCATTAGGAATATACATGACTGTGGTACTGCCTTCTGCCTTTGCACTGGTAATGCTTAGGGTCCATTTCCCTTTTTGTAGCAATCATTTGGACCGTCACCCATTCCCTTCAGGTCTCGGTATCATCTGAACAGTTGCTGGCTCTGCCTGCTTGTGCCAAAATATCTTAATTTGGGTAGTTGGTTTACCTTTATAATCTTGACAAAATAGTGCATAATTTTGCATTTTGCAATGTAAAATTGAGCATAAAAATGTCAAGACTACCAGGTAACTTCAAGTTTTATTTTTTGGGCTAGCTGGGGTGAATTTTGTACCTGCAAATGTTCATTCATTTGAGGTATGTAAGCATGCGTGCATCTCAGTGGGTTGTCAGAAGCTCTATTCACAGTTGTGGTGGAGCATTGGGATTGAGCATCTGAAAGAAATGTAATTGCTACTTACATTGGAGAAACAAATACAGTTTTAGGGGTTTCTTTTGTTGAGCATCTGGGAAGTAACAATGGGAGTGAAATCAGTACAGGTGGTGATAAAACTTGAATTACTGCAATTCAGCGTACAGGGCATGTTAGTACTAAGCCATAATCTTGCCAGAAGACAGAGGTGAATGGATTCATTTAAAATGAGCAGAAACTGTTTCTGCTCAGTTGTTGAACGTAGGGCGGTTTTTTGAACATTGGTACATGAAATTGTCATCTCTTAGGTTTTTTTCAGTGTGTTGTTTATGTTTTTTGGAAAGTCCCCTGGTTAACATGCTGGGTGTATTCCCAAACACTCAAAGAAATATTAATCATATGCAGCAAATTGTTGCAGTTTAAAAGTGGGGGTGAGGGGGGCTTTTTTTTTTAACAGGGACAAAGGGAAAGAAGAAAATACATAAGATCTGAACTTATAAGTCTACGTGAGTTTATCCCACTCAGGGAGGATTATGTGGCACAAGAGATTCTGAGTACCAGGGTAACTCTGTCGTTTCAAAGGTGAGCTACGGGTCACCCGACCTGCAAAGCCGATGAGGAGAAGAGGCACTGGCCTTCGTATGAGGTTCAGCCATAAACAACTGGGAGCAATAACTTCCTAAACTGTTGCCACCTAATAAACAGATCTGTCTACACTCTGAAGCAGCTCCCATAAGACCTCTGTAACTGATTTTTAGTATTTTGTTTTCAAATAAATGTTTTTTCATAGCCACTCTGCGGGTTATGTTATTGATTACAATATGACTTGTTATGGTTGAGAAGGATTTATTCTTCCAAACAAATAGAACTGAATAATCTCTCCCATTTTACCTAATCTAGATCCTTAGAAAGTGAATTTCTCCCTTCCTCCTCACCACATCTCCTCCAGGAATTAAGTGGATTTTTTCCAGTTAGAAGACTTAAAAATCCCCCAATTTTTTTTACATTTTTCTTTAAATGCATAGAAATATGTGCCTGCTACTGTAAGTAGGATTTTAGGTGAAGATTTTCACATATTGGACATGGTCCTGGGCAGTCGGCTCTGCGTGGCCCTGCTTGAGCAGCGGAGTTGGACCAGGTGACCTTGAGAGGTCCCTGCCAACCTCAGTCTTATTATATGAAAAAACCAGTATTAAAATTTGTAACAGTTGATGTGAAGAGTGTCTGTAATCTGGTTTGAAAGCTTCAACTCTAGCCCTTCATAGGGTAACATGTAGGTAAAGATATGGTTTAGCTTTAGAGATTTCCTTTGGAAACTTTATTCATTGGCATTTCACTGATAAAGTCAGAATTTAGTAACTGAGACAAATAGACAAATAGCATATTCATAAGAACATTGAGGAAGCCTCTATATGACTGAATATTTTACGTATATTGAAAATGCCTCTTGAGTAGTGACTGAAACGTGAGAATTACAAAGTAGACGTAAAATAAAGGGTTGCAGATGTATCACTTCAGCTTACAGATTTACTGCAGAGAATGGCCAGTACTGAAGAACTGCTTATTGAGAGTTTTACCCTAATATTTCAATGCGCAGTTCTAAGCTTATTTTAGAATTCAGGACATGTAATTGTATAACAGTCGATTTCCGATCATTATTGCGGTATCAGATTTGTTCTCAAGTGTTCCTTGAGTCTGTCCTCTTGAAACAAAGAGTATTTTTATTCCCTTTTTTTTTTTCCTGTCTGTGAAACAAAGAGTATTTTTATTCCCATTTTACAAGTGGGAAATGAAGGCAATGAATGATTTAATATTGGGAGTATTTGCGAATTTGGACATACATCTAGATCCTGATTTCTCTTTTTTCCCCACATGTGTTTTTTTCTGCTGTATCTGGCTTTCTATACAACTTCACTTTAAAAGCATTGAATTCAGCTGCAGCTGTAATGCTCAGTACTTCTGCAAGTCAGATCCAAAGATCTCAACAGAAGCACCAGAAAATAAGAAATATGTAAATAATGGCCAAATGTGAAAAAACATGGAAGGAACTTGTTAAGGAACTTGTCCATTACCTTTTAGTAATCCTGTGATGTCAGGTGTGGAATCACTCGTTCCAGTTAGCTCTGCACGGAGCGGTGGTAGAAGGAGTCTCTGGAAGGCAAATAATTGCTTTAAATAGTCATGAAACTGTCTGCAGGTTTCATAGAATCATAGAGTCATTAAGGTTGGAAAAGACCTCTAAGATCATCAAGTCGAACTGTCAACCAACATGCCTATGCCTCCTAGACTAGGCCCTGGAGTGCCACATCTACACCTTTTTTGAACGCCTCCAGGGTTGACGACTCCACCACCTCTCTGGGGAGCCTGTTCCAATGCCTAACCACTCTTCCGGTAAAGAAATTTTTCCTGATGTCCAATCTAAACCTCCCTGATGCAACTTGAGGCCATTTCCTCTCGTCCTATTGCTAGTTTCTTGGGAGAAGAGTCCAGCACCCGCTTCCCTACAACCTCCTTTCAGGTAGTTGTAGAGAGCGATAAGGTCTCCCCTCAGCCTCCTCTTCTCCAGGCTAAACAACCCCAGTTCTCTCAGCTGCTCCTCATAAGACTTGTTTTCTAGACCCTTCACCAGCTTCGTTGCCCTTCTCTGGACACGTTCCAGCACCTCAATGTCCTTCTTGTAGTGAGGGGCCCAAAACTGAACACAGTATTCGAGGTGCGGCCTCACCAGTGCC
>WAAD01036307.1:65323-90076 GCA_013389945.1 Fregata magnificens | reverse complement strand
AACCTCATACAGTTGGCCTCTGCCCATCGATCCAGCCTACCCAGATCCCTCTGGAGAGCCTTCCTTCCCTCGAGCAGATCGACACTCCCGCCCAGCTTGGTGTCATCTGCAAACTTGCTGAGGGTGCACTCAATCCCCTCATCCAGATCATTGATGAAGACATTGAACAAAACCGGCCCCAGAACTGAGCCCTGGGGAACACCACTCATGACCGGCCGCCAACTGGATTTCACTCCATTCACCACCACTCTCTGGGCTTGGCCATCCAGCCAGTTTTTTACCCAGCGAAGAGCATGCCCATCCAAGCTGTGAGCTGCCAGCTTCTCCAGGAGAATGCCATGGGAGACCGTGTCAAAGGCCTTACTGAAGTCCAGGTAGACAACATCCGCAGCCTTGCCCTCATCTACTAGGCGGGTCACCCGGTCATAGAAGGAGATCAGGTTGGTCAGGCAGGACCTGCCTTTCATGAACCCATGCTGACTGGGCCTGTCCCCGAGAGGAAAGAAGTCACTCCATATCACACTGTGAATGTCAGAGGAACTTTGTGATTATTTTTGTTTTATTTTTTTCCCCTTTTTTATCTCCACAAGGCATAGCTATTCCTAAATGGAAGACACTGAAGCCTTACATCTAGCGGTGCATATTTTTCTTCTTTGTGTAATTTGTGTAAAGTTAATTGTTGGGGGTTTTTTTTTTAGTTCTCTTTTGTCTACAGGTAGTGGTTGAAAGCTCCAGTGTACTGAGAATAAATCAATGTGTATTTTTTTCATGGTCTTATTGTCTTATTTTTCCTGAAGTCTCTCATATTAGTGCTCTTCAAAATAAATCTCCAGTCGGATGTTGAAATAGATGAAGTAGTGAATTTTAATTTCATTACTTGTCACAGGGGAAGAAAATGCACTTCTTACGAACTGTTCACTTACTGGCTTCTCAGTGCTTTTCTTCCTGATACAGCAGTGAAGTGTGGTATCAGTGGTTTTACTACTGTAATGTCAAAGCATGGCAATGACCTAAATAGAGCTGACACAGAATAGCTTTCCAGACATAGGGAATGGTGACAGTTAGGTATTCTGATTAGTATAGAAACACTTGATGTATTTTATCGGTTTATTTAAAAATAGTAAATATATCCTTTTTGAGAGTCTGCTGGGGATGGTAGTGAAAGTATTCTTTTAAATAATTCTATAATAATGATAATAATGTACAGAACTAAGTTGTTAGCACGGTGTTTTTATTTTTCTTTTCACAGCCCACATACTGGGTGGCAGAATTACCAGCCTGATGTGCCCCGGATTCCCACTGCTTGCATCTCCGTGGAAGATGCTGAAATGATGTCACGGATGTCTTTCCGGGGCACTAAGATGGTTGTGCACCTGAAGATGGGGGCTAAGACCTATCCAGACTCTCCTTCCTTTAACACCGTGGCAGAGATAGCTGGAAGCAAGTACCCAGAGCAGGTGAGTGAGAATATACAAAAAGAAACTTATTTTGCTCTTTAAAAATATGAAAAGATGAAACCAAAGAACAGCCCTTCCTAAGAAATCCCTCAAACGAGTAACTCTTAGTCACCTACTCTTCTACATTTCAGACATCTCAGCTTTTCAGTCTTTTTCAGGTAGCAGGTTCGAAACCACCAGGCTCAGTTCTAACGTACTAGGTTATAATTTAGAAAACTGTAAGAATTACTGTGTTCTAAGAACAGGAAATTCAACCAAACTGTACACAATTTAACTTCCTCCTTTTTGTTTCCCTGGCTTAAAGCTCACTTTAAATAGTACAATCAGCATAGGCTTACAAAGAAGCATGTATGTAAGCAGAAGTGAAATCCTATCACTGTAATGAATACAGTTATTGTTTTAAATAACAAGTAGTAACTTAAGGTTGCCATAATGATTTGTGCTTGGAGTTTGCTTATTGTTCTGTTAATAATCTTCAAGTGGTTTCTTGATCAGGCAAATAAGCCAGGTTCCGTTGTCCGGAAATAAAATTGTTTTGCCTGAGTTTTTCCTCAAATGTAAAAGTGAATGCAGGATGTCAGTTTAACTTTTTTGAAGATGTTTTTTCTTGTGCAAATCATTGCTGGTTTAGCAGGAGTTGTATGTGTGTTAGTTTGGAGGAATAAACCATCTGCGCTAAAAAGTATCTGCAAATTCTGTTTGAACATTAGTTAATCCTAAAGTGTTGGTTTCCATTTTAAGACTTTTCTTGTTGCTTTCTCTTTTCTTCCATCTTCTTAGCCAAAAATCATACAAATTGAACTCGTGGTGCTGAAGGACTTGTGCCTGGTATGAGGTCTTCTATGTCAGCTTACAACATGGAATGATTTTTCTGGCAGTATGGTTTATTGTGAAAATGCTGATGCAACCTCAATTACAGCAGCACTAGAAATTGCTGCTGAAGTACATCTACTGCGCCACAATTCTTTTTTAAACATTGTAGTTTTCTAACTTCAATGGAAAATTAGAATTACTATCTCTGTCCTTTAAACCAGGCATAGTTCTTACAAGATTTTATCTTTTCTGAGACTGTAGTTCTGCAGCTCTGGCCTGTGATGTCTAGAGATTCTCAGTGTTAGCATGAATGTACGGTTTCAGAAGCTTGATCACTGGGCAGGGAAGCAGTAATGACCATAGTGGTTGATCGGTTTACATACCATCACCTATGAGTTTAGCTTCATGAAACATATGTTTCCCGAGTTAAAGACAATGCCCCAACTTCTAAATTAGGGTACAGCTACTTTAATTTTATGTCATGTGAATTTTTAGCAGTGCTCCTAACCAGCTAATAGGCTCTCTTTCCTGAATTATGTTTGGTGTATTTCAAAATTACAACATTTCAATTCAGATTATAAAGTGTGCAAATGTAACCTTCAAAGATGCATTAAGATGCTTGCATGTACTTGATTTTCTCTTTGCTGTTCTGCTCTGTTTCTTTAAATAATGAAATGGATTGAGATCTCTTCACTTCTTCCACTGAGAAGCTCAGTTTTTTGAAACACTGGGTAAAGACTTATTTACAAGCCCCCTGCTGATGTTAACGGGAGTGGTAGTGGACACACTTTGAAAATGTAACCAAGAAACAGAAAAATAAAACAAGTGAATGTTTAGGTTTTTTAGTACTCAGTTCCTCTTGGAGCCTTAATGGGTGCTTCACCATGGTCATTCCACTGTGTTACTCTGGTAAAAATGGGAACCATCTAGCTATTTAGGCAATAAAATACATTGCAGACCCAAACTCTTACAATGCCTTTTATGCCACGGTGTTTCAAAATGCATGACAAATCCCGGGGAATAGAAAGGTGCCATTTCCATGGGCCAATATTTCAATTTAAGTTTTGAATTGAAACAAAAGCAAATCTGGATCTCTGAACTCTGGGTGAGAAATCAGCAGCGGGTGGTATCACTCTTACAAAGGTCTAAAGCAAAACAGTTTGACATTAGGCTGAAGCCTGTGAAACGTAACGGGTCACAGGTATTGCAGCAAATTATAACTTAAAAACCAGGAACTTAATTGAAAATGAGGGTCACTGTAGGATACTGAAGTCTGGTGAGAAGTGATACAGTTCTAGATGTAACTGCATATTAGGCATGTTTGTGTTCATCTATGTATTAACCAGATTTTAATATACTGCTTGATTTATAAATAATTCATTAATTCCTTCTGTGAAATCTTAGCATGTTTATTAATATAATCACCAAGAACTGAAATCATATTTGTCTGAAAATTGTATCTGTTACAAGCCATGTTGAATATTATTAGTAAAATCCTTGAAAAGGGAAAACTATTTAATGGGGGGTTTTTACTTTTTTTTTTTTTTTTTTTTTTTTTTTTTTTTTTTTTTTTTTTTTTGCTTTATTTGACCACTTTTGCAGCATGCCCAGTTCAGTTCCTCCTTTTTAAGTAATTTTTCCAAGTGTTTTGTGTGGATTCTTGCATGTAGCAATGGAGGGGAAAAAAAGTAAAACTGGAAAAATGTTAAGGAAAACAGAAGAAAAAGTAGTTTAATACTTCTGACATATTTTCCTAAGAGTTTGCTTTATTTTAAACTTAGTGTTCGTAAAGTCTTGTAATACATGCTTTGTTTTGCTGTTGCAAGAAATGTTTCATATCATCAAAATTGATACTCAGAATTGTCAAGCTTGCAAACCTTTGTTTAGGCACCTGTGCTTATCTTTAACACATGTAGGTTTCTGAACAACTTAAAGCAATAAAACAAATATAATTACTGCTTTGTGAAGCATCAAGCTCTCAGGAATGCATTAATCTTCAGAAGTGATGATGTGACATGGGTGCAGATGTCCTGTTGCTTTTTGAGGCAGCTCTGCACCCAAGGCACGCAGCTACTTTTGAAAAGTTAACCCACTGATACTTCAGGTTTCTGTTCTGCTTTATCCTTTCTGTTTGGCCAGCCAGTAGCAGTAAGCAAATGCTTTAGCATCATTTGCTCCAAGTAAGAAAAATGTACTTTGAAACCTACTGTAAGTTGCAACTTTGCACTACAAAGTTGTCAAGTGGTGTAGAAAGCATCAGGACAGGAAAAGGAAATGGATTTTGTCATGCTGTCAGTAAAGTTCAGTGGCTCACCGATGTCTCTGTTCTGTTTATCTTTGTATTATCCTTTCTAAGTTAGGGAAGGGCTGCTCTCCCCAGACAGGACCCTTGCTAATGTCAGGGCAGGCATGACTGTGCGTGTTCTGTGCAGAGACATCCACCATCCTCGCTGTCAGTCCCAAGGTCCTCATTTAGTGCCTGCTGAGGCCTGAATCTGTGTAAGTACCCAAAGGAGGTGAGCCTGTGCCCGTAAGATAACGAGGTCAAGATCAAGCTTTTCTTCATGTAAACAGATTGGAAGCAGTGGGACCAAACATGCTATGACTTGATGCCCTGGCAGCCTTTCTGAGCTTGGGATCTCATTCTCACGGTGCTTAGGACAGCAGTGAGAGTGGAAAACGTGTGGGTTGTGGGACTTAACATATTTAAGCCTGCATGACTGCTGACAGTTTTGCCAAAGTGTTTGTGAAATGAGAAGGGTATGGTAGCAGAACCTGCTGAGGTCCAGGCTATTGCAGGTTGGAGACACCTGCAATCTGTTCCTGACTTTATCTTGGAGAAGGAGTTTTTGAAGCACAGTGTTGAACCTGGGACCATGCTGTTACCATCCTTTTGTACCATATTGTGTATTGATGAGATGTTTTATTTAAACTATGTAAGTTGACACAGGAGACTGACTGACTGAGAAATTCACAAGTTAACTAATGTGGTTTTCATTTGAAATTCAGGCAGAACTGGCAGTAAAACATGTTTGTCTTCTCATTTTAATACAGATGTAACATGATTGGTCTTAGAAGCAACTGTTCCCATCTCTGGGGAAATGCTATAAATAGTGGCTGTTTCTTGTTAGTCTGGCTTCAATGCACCTAATGTGCCAAACACGGAACCACAAAATACTTCATTAACTGGAAAGGTTATAAAGGTTATAAAAGATATAACTCTTCTATAATCCTGACTTTCAGTATCTTTCTGTACTGCATATTTCTTGGTGTGCAGTGCTGTTTTACTTAACTTACAGCTACTAAGTGATGGGAAAACTGTTTCCTAAGTGCCCTACAAAGTACATAAATTTAATGGTTGCTCATTATTCTGTGATCTAGCATAAATACTGTAGAGCACAAACGGAGGGGCTCATAAGTGGCTTTTTTGGAATCCTGAACAGCTGTTCCAGGAATTCACTCTACACTGCTTTTTTGCCTCCTGTTTTTATGGAGTGCCGTATCTACAAAATGTACCATTTGAAAAGTGACTCTATTTTCGAACACCACAGGCATAAAAGACCATTGAAGAATGTACTGTAGCTCTGAGCCAAGTTTGGACAGCACTTTGAAAGTAGCAGTCCTAGGAATGACCTAGAGATGCTAAGGTAATAGATTGTGAAGTTCTTTACCAATCTGTGATTGATGTAACAGAACCTGTTCTACAAAGGAAACAGCAGCGTATTTACTTTTGCATTCTTCTTCCTTTCCCTATTTCAAAACTCAGCCCTCTCTCAGAATTTGTGATACTGGGCAAAGCTCCAGGGAACAAGAGAACATGAAAATTGTCCAGGCTTCTGAGCCTGTTGGGCATTCATGCACATAAGGGAATAAATGGTGTTCCCCAGGGCTCAGTACTGGGGCCAGTTCTGTTTAATATCTTTATGAACGATCTGGACAAGGGGATCGAGTGCACCCTCAGTAAGTTTGCAGATGTCACCAGGTTGGGCAGGAGTGTTGATCTGCTCGAGGGAAGGAAGGCTCTCCAGAGGGATCTGGGTAGGCTGGATCGATGGGCAGAGGCCAACTGTATGAGGTTTTAACAAGGCTAAGTGTTGCGTCCTGCACTTCGGTCACAACAACCCCATGCAACGCTACAGGCTTGGGGACGAATGGCTGGAAAGCTGCCTGGTGGAAAAGGACCTGGGGGTGTTGGTTGACAGCCGGCTGAATATGAGCCAGCTGTGTGCCCAGGTGGCCAATAGCATCCTGGCTCGTAGTGTGGCCAGCAGGACTCGGGAAGTGATTGTTCCCCTGTGCTTGGCACTGGTGAGGCCACACCTGGAATACTGTGTTCAGTTTTGGGCCCCTCACTACAAGAAAGACATTGAGGTGCTGGAGCGTGTCCAGAGAAGGGCAACAAAGCTGGTGAAGGGTCTAGAGCACAAGTGTTATGAGGAGCAGCTGAGGGAACTGGGGCTGTTCAGTTTGGAGAAGAGGAGGCTGAGGGGAGACCTTATCGCTCTCTACAACTACCTGAAAGGAGGTTGTAGCGAGGTGGATGTCCGTCTCTTCTCCCAAGTAACGAGTGATAGGATGAGAGGAAATGGCCTCAAGTTGCACCAGGGGAGGCGTAGATTGGTTATTAGGAAAAATGTCTTCACCAAAAGGGTTGTCAGGGTTTGGAACAGGCTGCCCAGGGAAGTGGTGGAGTCACCATCCCTGTAGATATTTAAAAGATGTGTAGATGTGGTGCTTAGGGACATGGTTTAGTGGTGCACTTGGCAGTGTTAGGTTAACGGTTGGACTTGATGATCTTAAAGGTCTTTTCCAACCCGAATGATGCTATGATTCTATGAAATAATTTGTAGACCAAAAAAAACCCCCAACCCTAGGGAAAAAAAAAAAAAAGACTTCCCTGAAGATGTGTAATACTCAGTACAATGTTGTTTTATGGCCTGGCATCAGTTCTGCATATGTTAACAAAATGTCTGTCCATTAGGCCTTTGATGTGGCTTCCAGATATCCCTATGCTCAAACTAAATCATGCATACAATAGAGCTTTGAGTAGAAAAGTTTTAAGAGCCTGTTGCCATCACATTATGGCTCCATTATCACATTTTCTCCACATGGATTGTTTTGCTATTCATTCCAAAATGTTGAAGGGTTTGTAAGTGCACTTCTGTGAGCCTCTGTCCTCTGACTGTAAGCTGATGCCTGTCACTGCTAGAATTTAAGAGAATTTAAAAGAATTTAAGAGATGATTATGGAGATTGGGTTTTGAGAGTGCCAGGCCGTTACTTCATGATAGCGAACTGATGGGAAAGAAGAAGAAGAAGAAAGAAATGGTGAAAAAGAAACAAGAGAAAGGCTGAAGAAGGAACTTTGGCATTGTTAGGAAATATTTTATTTTCTTTGAAGTTTTTGTATCAATATTTGCTGAAAGAAGTGGTACGCTCTGTGTATGTGTGTGTGTTTGTTTTATTAGTTACAGGACTTTGTACTATTAATTGAGGGGGTTGTTTTTATAGTGTGCCTTGTGGGAGTGGCAATATTGCCGTCATTTGTTCTTAAACAGAGGTCTTGTCATGATGAAAGCAGTCAAATTCGTATGAAACTGATATGGAGGAAAATTTTTCTTTGTAACTTGACCATTTTAAAAATGTTTTCTTCTTTTTTTTTTTTTTAACTGCCAGAAGGCCTACCAAATTTTAAGTCTAAAGTGCGTGCTAAATTTTGTGGTGCAGAGCTTGGCAAATCTTCCAGAACTTGAATTGCCCATTTAAAACCCAAGAGCTGACTGAAAGCATTTAATTCTGCTGGGGAGAACTTGGCAATAGTTTGCCTTCTGACTCTGAATGACCAATATGTCCTAAAGCGGGCGTGTTTATTGGAAACCTCAGTATCTGGGTATGCAACAAATACATCTTATAAGTGATTTGTACATATGTGGTTGATGTCGTTAAGAGGCGACAGTTAAAAAGCATTCTGCTGCTTAGAGTGTGTGTCTGAAATATTGGTGGAACAAGTGGATGTGTATATGTGGAAGAAAGATTCAAAACAGCTTACATCTTTTTAAAAATCATTTTCCTGATATAATTTTGCTGGAAGGCATCAGGTCAGGTTCACCAGTGTAATGTGACCTTAGTAATGTTCAGATGTTTTCAAAATGACTTGACCATATCTATAAATGGGCAGCCGAGGGTTGGAGAGGGGGCCGGGATGCTAGCAGTCTCTGCTGATCTTGGAGACACACCTGAAGCTGCTGGGTCTCTCAGCTTGGTGATGCCAGAGCAGAACCAAGGGATGTGCTCCACTGGGTACAAGCAAGCCAGCAGCTCTTTGACAGGATGCTTCTCTTGCCAGCTGAGTCATCGTAGCCGTCACTGCATATGAGCTATTGCAATATGAAGGAAAAATGTATTAGCTTTAGTTGTCATTGACAACTGCTCTCTAGAGGGAGCAGGACCTTCTTAGAGTGTGCTGACTCAACTCGCTGGCACTCAACTGGTGATATCCTAGGTTACTGCAGCACCAGGGTGACAGTGACAAGGGATGAGGACATCTAGGTGGCCTTCCTCACTAGAGTCAAGTGGAGTTTGGAGGAATTGAGTGCTGCTGTCATCCTGCTACGCATGTTCCATTCGGATTTTCTTGATGTAAGCTCAGACAGCATGCTTTCAACGTTTCACCCGAGCTTGGGCATACCGGGATATACACGTCAGCTGGCTGCCTGCCCCAGCCTGTTTCTCTTTCTGAATGCAGTCTGGTATCAGCCCAAAGTTACTTGCCTGACCTTTGCTCTGTGCATTACTCTTTGGAACATTTGGTTGGATTTTAGCTTCTCCGGTTCTTAAACTGCAACCAACTAAATTGTGAGACTAGAAGTTAAAAACGAACATTTAGGGTGCTTGTTCTGTTGGCTAGCAAATTTGTCTGAGCACACAGTTTTGTAGTCCTTTTGATGATGTGAGTATAAGCAGATACACTGTAATATTTTTTCTTCCCATCCATTCCTTTGTCTCTACTCCCACACAGCAGTTTAAAGAATTACTGTGGGATTTTATTTCAGTAATAATTTACAAATACACATAGGGTTTACAGAATGGTTGTGAAAGCTTTTTTTTCTCCACATTGAAAAAGTTGTCTTCTAAAATTACACTGCATCCTTCTTGCGTCCTGATACACAAGAGTATGTAAAGGGTAGTCCTGGGTTTGGCAGATGTGATACTTGCCTGAGGCATGAAGTAAGAAACCACCATATTGAGGAAGAAGGAGGAAAGAAACTATATCGTACTTTTCATTATGAATAAGTAGGTGCCAGAAATGCTGGTGCCAAGTGTCAAGGACTAGTTTAAAAACAACTGTTCACTACAGAAGTCATCAAATAGCTGTAGTCGTATGTTTGTATGTCAGGTGCAGACTCTATGATTGACCTTGTACAAAAGAAGGAGGACTACCAAGATAGTTCTTGTCCTAGTGAGTCTGCAGTCCAGGAGTTGAGTGCAGTGCTAAAAAAACATGTATTTTCCATGCAAGTCTGATGAAAAACTGCACATTGAAGAGCGTGTGGGTTGGATGTAGAGGGCTGTTCGACACAGATTCAGAGATTCTCACACACGGGACCAATGTGGAGGAAAACCTGACAGTGAGGTTGTAGATGGTGGACAGAGCTAACGTTGATGGAGTGGAAGGGAAATGCTAATAGCAGTGAAATCTAAAATGTTCAGGCTAGCGCTGAGGTGAAAGGGGGAAAGAACTTGGTCTGCTCAGTCGCACTGAAATACTGACAGTAGAGGTGTTATGCTAAGAAACGTGGTTGCAGCCGCTGAGAGGGATAGTTACTCAAGGATGTAGCAGAGTATCTAGCAGAGTTTTGGTGGGCAGAGTGACAGTATTCTTGAGAAACACTGAACCAGCAGCAGAATTGTGGGTAGACTTGTTAGTGTTTCATGCATCGCATTGCTGCTTTGTGAGAACAAGGAGTGGGGAAAGGTGGCAAAAATGATAAGCTGGCTATAGTTGTCGTGGTCTTTAAATGAATTAGATTCAAGACCTTGGTTTGCTTCAATAGTACATGCTTCAAATGTTGATATCATTTGTTCTTGGGTTTTTTATACCATTGTTATATAGTTTTTTATACAATTTCATCAGCCTAGGCGGAGTCCCCTAGGCTTCTGACACCTTAAAGGCCTTACACTCTGCCACTGTAGCGTTATTGTAAACGTAGTCACAATGATGCAAAAGTATTTATTAAGGTTTGGCAAAGCAAAATACACTGTAGCACATTATGCCAGTAAAATTTGTCCAAAATGATTGTTAATAAAATGTTAAAGCTCTTGTGAGGCTGGCAGGCAGAAATCTTAAATAAATCAAAGAATGAGTTTTGTTCATAGAGTTTCTCAAGTATTATCAGTACTTACACCAAAAATGTCATGATGTAATATGTAAGTTATCTAGAACTTCCTTGTGCACAAATATAATCTAATTCATTGTAACAGGTAAATGGAAATTTTGGACAAATTCCTGATTTACATGGTTGACTCTTCTCAATAGTACTTGTCAGAAAAGTAAACTGGTTTACATGATTAGGACTGAGATACCATTTCTTCTTTATTGAAGTTACAAAGAAAAAAAAGGGCATGTTACCGGGTCTTTAACAGAAAATTTATTCTGTACTACAGGTTCTGTAGGTTTGCTTTTTTATATACGCTGAAAGGCATGTTCCTCACAGTCTGCATTTGCTTTTCCCAGTAGTTTTTATTCTGTTGTTTATTCCATAGACTGGTTTACAAATTTGAACAAAAATGAACTAAAATGCATATTCTTCTGGTAGTTACATAGTCCCTTGACATCTGATTTCTATCACAGTGTTTGAATTTACAACCATCATCGTGAAATATTAGTCTCAAGAACGGTGTACAGTGTCCTGGTATAAATTGCTCAGAAAAAAACCTCTGTGTCCCATTTCATCTAATCATACATACAGTATCATATGCAGGGTGGAGAATGGAATAATATCATGATGTAAGGTGAAATAGTCTGTAAACCATACTGCTTTAGAAATTGCACCAAATCAGTGTTTTTTCCTAGAGTGCATATAAGCAAATAGAAGTAGGATTTTCCTTGTGTTTTAAATACTTCAGCTCATCAGGGAAGAGTATTAATGCTATCTCAGTACTTCTGTATGACTTAAAATTCTGGGCTTTATTTTTTAATTGTGTGGCTGGTCTCATGATCATTGTGCTTAGTTTCTGCTTTCAGTAATGTTAACTGCACAAAGATTTTTGTCATCCTCTCTGTATGCCAAATTTAATGGGATGCTTGTGGGAGAACAATATTCCTTCACTGTAATGGAATTTGTTGCTGTAAGCTATATGTATAAGATAGTTAGATATAGATATATATATGATAGTTTTAGGACACCTTCTTCTGTGGCGTGCTGTTCAGCAGAGTAGAGCATATTCTACCATTCCAAATGGGAAATGTCTGTCATCCAGCTTCTTGCCAGGAGAGCGATTACTGAGCTCTAAAACGTGATATCCTCCCTCCTTTTCTTTCCCCTTTCAAATAATCAGGAAGAGGACCCGAGATCACATTATTCTTTGTGAAGGAAAGGAAAAACAAGATCTTGAACTGTTAACAAGTGTGTTCCTGTCTGTCTTATCTTACAAGCAGATACTACAGCTTGTGGTCTGTTCTGCTTGTGTGATTTTGTTTCTTGGCATTGTAAACCTGAAGTCAGGGTTGTCTTGGATTTATGTTCTCCACTTCTGCCTGAAGTCCACTGACCTCAGTTTATATGCTAAAGTGCTCCAGGGATCTGTTCACTTAGCTGGAATTAATGTTCAGATGATACTTTATTTGACTGTCTCTTAACATGTTCTGCAAGTTGTTCTGCAAGTCTTTCTGGAAGGCTGCAGCTGTTATACTGTGCATATAAATGGGCTATAGTTAATAAGCCTATTTATAGCAAGCCCAAGTCTGATGATTTTTTTCTCATTCATTAGAGTTTCCAACCTTCAAATAAGTTTGACAAAATAATTGGATTGCACCCTTACCCACTAAATATGGTGCATTTACTTTTTCATTGATTAATTTGGTAGTTTAATTTAAAATTGCCTAGGCAAATTTAAATGCGGAGTTTCAGGAAAGAGGTACAGCTAAGCATAAAGAAATATAAATAAGTTGGCTTTGATAGGTTGGTTAAATTTCAACAAAATTGGTAAGGATAATATTCTAGATTATCTGAAAATATATAAGCTTTATATTCTTTTATCTGTGGACTTTGTTACGCACACAATTTCCTGCTAGAGATCAACGTAACAGCCCTCCCTGCCCCTGCAAAATACACAGCAAGCCTTTCAGAATGCTTGAGGTTATCTGTTGCACAAAGTCAGCAACACTCAAATTAGTTCCATTTTCATTTATCTGTGATAGGTTTTGTTGTGAATTAAGAAGTAGTCAGGGAATGTTCTCGGTCGCACTTCAGTGTGACCTGAATCTGGTGGTGACTGGACCAGGGTGAGGGAATGAAGAATGTGATTGCAAGTGTTGCCAAGGTCACAAAGATAAAGTACTAAATACTCTGGAGGAGAGAAGATCAGTTTAGAATAATCTTGGCAAATTCATAGGAGTCATCAATACTTATCAGGATGAAATGCGATCTGCTTTTCTTTAGGAAGCAGAAATTGAATGTACAGTGTGCCCCTGGCAGAGCGGCTTATACAGGGTCCTTGCCATATTCGCTGAAAACAGTTGTAAGGTACTTAGGACTCAGCAGGCATGGTACAAATTGTGGCATAAAAGTAATGAGATGACATCCAGCTTTTCCTTGGAAAAGCTGTCTTGACATGTGAGCAAGCATGTTTTAGATCCACAAGTTGGGGGGTTGAAGGGTCACACTTGAAGAACGTGTTTGTACAGAGATGAGTGGAGGCAACTAGACAATCTTTTGTGAGTGCAAAAAGCTCAGGCTGCTGAGAGAGCATCTGATTGTTTGGCATGCTGTAATCGCTGCAGTTTGTTTCAAAAGCTTCTGCACTATAGGGGTGGCTTGGTTTAATTATCTATGTAGCACATTTAAAGCTCTTTTAGTGACCTTTCAGTATAGGATTCTGCAATATCATAAAGCAGGAATGTTAGCTGTTTAAGATCCAGCCAATAATAAATAGATGGGAAAATACATAATTTGCATGTCTGTCAAATTGAATCACTTGCTGCTAAATTCAATTTTGTTAAAGGATAAAGGAATCCAAGTTTGTATTGAAAGCACAAAGAAATTTCAGTTTTGTTTTCTAATGGGAAACCTTTGCCTAATTGGGAAAGGCTGCATATGTTTAAAGGAAAAACAACAAAAAATCCCAACCAAACCTTTCCCTGCTTAACTGAGGATCACTTAATGCATTTAATTAAGATGATCTTTGAAAGCCGCTAAGAAGTTGAAGAAAGAGCAGCTAGCTTGCAGTAATTTTCACTGTTTAAATCTAGTGGCATTGAAACTGTTTAAATTGCTGTAAATACAGTTTTAGTGGTTTGGAAGAATCTTCTTTGTCTGTAATTGCATTTTCATTTAAATGTGTGTCTTTTAGGAATAGATAGTAGGGGTTTCTTCTCTCAGGGTAGTGCAAAAAGATACTAGCATATTTTCAATAACATCATTTTGCTTCTTTGAGCGCTTTAAACTCTTGTTGAATCTCTGAAGCAGAGAACTGATCTTTTTTTTTTTTCTTTTCCCTTATCTGAAACCACATATTTAATTGTAATGTCGATCATAATTGCTAATACCAATTTAAAACTGGGATGTTGAACCAAGCAGAACCAGTGATCAAGGGATTATCCGCACTGTGTTGAATAAATACAGTGTGTTCCTGTATGGATGCAACACTGACCTGGGATATGAGTGTAGTGGCAGAAGGTAATGTGGTGTCTTTCCCATCATGTAACTCAAAGCATCCATCTCTTGTGGTGTAGAATAAGAGACATCTTTGTCCCCCTCTTCCTTGGTGAACCAGCTGCAGTTATAAACTCTATCAGATGATAATCCACAGAAATTATTTATCTGAAACAATTAGCGTAATGCTGTGCAATTGTTCTAAAGCTGACCTACCGAATTAGTAATTAAGAAACCTTAGTTTATCTAAGGTTGTCTACACAGTGCCGTGAAGAACTTCCATTTTTTCAGAGCTCTCTTCGTTTTCTTTGCAGTGTCTCAGGTTTCATCAAACCTTTGCCTCTAGAAGAAAATAAAATGATTTTCTGGTACAGGTTTAACAAACATGGATCTTTAACCATTTTGTTCTGCAGGTGAAATTGGAATTGGTTGGGTGTGCATATCAGTACATAAGATCAATATTTTAAAAAGTGATAAATCTAAAATGTTTATCACAATCTTCTTTGAACCTTGGAAAAGGGATCTAAAAGTAGCCTTTTTTTCAGAGTTTTTTTACACTCTTTGTTTTAACGCTTTTTGAAAAGAATACAAGTGAAGGAAAAATGGTAGCATAGGTAGCAAAATTGACTCAAACTGGGAGTGAAGGAATGGAATAATTCTGCATCACTTTTTCACATGAATAATAAATGGCACCAAAATATTTAATTGTGATGAGTAAAAATGGTCTGTAGGTAACCTACCTATCACAAATTTACAAAAACAAAGCAATGTGAATTCAGGATACCACGATGTGACCTTCTGTTTCAGTCTTGGACCTGGGGGTATAACCTTCACCACGGGAGCACTACCCACGCAACAGATAATGCACTGCAGTGCTAAGTTTGCATTGGTGGGGATGCCGAATTTCTAGCTCCCTTCCCCTCACATCCTATCATTGTAAGCCAGCAGCCTTCCCCCAGATGTAATCCCCACCATCTGGCTTACTGCAGTCCCTTTTTGAAGTGCTGTGAATAGTCTTTCCTCCTTCTCTCATTTGTTTGAAATTAAGTGCAGGAAGAATTGTTTAGCTGTGTGCTACAGCCGGATTCTTGTACTGTGGCCTGCAGAATACCAAATGATGGAAACCTTTTTGGTGGTTGACAAAAGGAGTCAGCTGGTGGGCAGGCTGCAGTTCTGGGAAGAGGAAGGAAGTGCTGTGCAGGTCTTGAGCCCGTGACCTCTGTGGCTTTTTGGCTCAGCCACGAACAGGCCGTCATTTTGTGGGCCAGGAGCGCATTTTTGAATGAAGAGCTGAATGGAAATACCCATTCTGTTTTTTGCTGTCAACATTATTTATTTTTGTGATGCTTTAACTGTGCACCTGCTCTGCTGTTCCCCTACTGAGTGCCTGCATGCATGGTGAACGTGCCTTCCCCAGCATTGCTGGTTTGGGCTGGGGAGTGCCGACTGTGCAAGGGCGAGTCCTGGGGAAAACTGAAGGCAGTCAGAGGTTGGGGTTTGCCACTGGTTGTTTCTAAAGAGATTTTTCCTCTTCAGTTGACCACTTGATGTAATCCATGCGGCACTAGCCATGTGAGGCACATTTATTTCAATTACAAATTTGAAGTAATTGCCCTCTGAGTTCAGGGTGGCCTAGAGAGGGTTGCCTCTCCTACCCAGTCTTGTTATTTCATTTCTGATTTATGTGTTGAAAGGAAATGGGAGGGAGAAGTATTCAGAGAGTAATTTCTCCTTCAGGTATTTACGTGTTAAAGCAACTGTAAAGAAACTGAATGTGCCAGCTGCTGTTCTGTCCTGAACCTCTCATTCCCAAGCAAAACCACAGAAGGTTTTGCTCAAGGGTTACTATAAGCTCGTCTGTCAGAATTTAACTGTCTAGAATTGGCATGGTCAGTGTCCAGGCCAGAAGATGAGCCACCTGTATTGCTATGTTAATGGTTAAAAGAGAGATAACATTAATGTCTTCCTGAGTTCTCCACTAAAATGCTTTGAGTCCTTCCTGAAGCTGTCCCCATGAGTGGTGATGAAACTCCTATCATTCAGTTCTCTCTTACTGCTTTTCAACAACCTCAGAGAATTGCAGGGTGAACTGTTAAGACAACATGGACTCAAGCACCAATAACATGTGGATGAGACAAGTTTACATATTCTTTCTTCCTCACCACGTATTTCTATAGTAATAAGACCAAGATTGTATTGATCTTGTGCTTAGATGAGATCAGTTCATGAATGAAGAACAGCTAGATGAAGGTGAACTTGACAGAGGAGAGTTCTGTGGGACAAAAAGGCATTCTGAAGAATCCGCAGACCTGGTATTTCTGTCTTCTACTGAAGATATGTACCCTATACTGATTAATGTGATTTAGTTTTATTCAAGGTAGTGATCCTTCTCTACTTCTCTTCAATTTTATGGGTGTGTGCTATCTCAAAACACAGGATGAAAACTGTAAACTCAGTAGGTACGCTCCTCTTGTATGATGGGTCACATTCTGACAAAGCTGTTGTAGGAGATGTTACTTCCCAAAGTTGATAGAGACCTTTAGAATTAAATTCTCAGGAAATAAGGGCTTTCACTGACCTTCTGTTCCAGAGAAGGGCGGCTTCCTTTGACCTCACTTTCTCTGCCATAGAAATACAGCACCATGTACATCTGCAAACACCGTTCCTCCGGCAAAAATAAACAAAACTTTTTAGAATACATTCCAATACATATTTTTCTCCCCTTGGAATAGGTTAAAGGACAAACAGTATATGGCAGATACTCATCCTGCAGAATGATGTACTGCCAGTGGGTGTTTGACATGTACTTGTTACAGAGATGAATAGACAGCCAGGGCTACTCTGATATTACAGCTACGAATAAAGAATTTTTTATGTATCTAGTTTTGAAAAAAAAAAAACAGCTAAGGATGGACCTAGTATTAGATTTTAGTCCCTTACTTTATGTCTTAAATGGCAGGGAAAGATCAGGCTTTAGGAGTAGGGGGTTCTACCTGACTAAGGGGCACCAATCCCATGAAAATCTGTACCAAAATTTAGGGCCTCCCCCCCAGGAGGCCAGTAGGTGAACTTGGGGTAAGAAGCAGGAAAATGGCATCTGGCAGAAGTTTTCTCAATTTGTATCTGGGCTGCAGAAGCATTTGAGGAGACATTGTCTTCTTCCTGCCAGTAGCATCTGGACTCATCAAGCACTTGGAAATAAAAATCACTGGGGAGTAGTCTGGCATTTTTATTTCCCCATGTAGAGAAATATGTCCATGGTGGTATACATCCCAGAGCTGTCCCTGTGAGGGTTCACACATGGGACCCATCAAGTAAAAGAAACTCAAGTCCCCAGTCCAAGCATGTGAGCTGCTCTCAGATGAAGTCATTCCTTTGCCTGGGGATTCTCTTGGATTTAGTAGTCCTCACGGATGCCCAAATATTCATGATGCTAGCAATCGCTGGCTTAAACTTAGTTTGCCAAAAGATGCCGTAGGCCAGATCCATGACTCATGATGATCTGTATCCTTTTTTTTTTTTCCCTTTCTTTCTTTTGCTGGAAATTAAGCAGCTTTTCAAAGACTCAGCAAATACCATATAGCAGCAGCCTGAGTGCTGAGCTCCCATCCCAGTGTTCTGCTGACTGTAGTAGTTTCCTGTTGAATGCAGAATCAAGATCTGATGTTAGTACCTTAATTTTAATGCTCTACATGACTCCAGTGTCCATTTTTAAGTGTACTCTCCAAAATCTCTACAGTTAGTTTGTCTGCCAGTGGACAGGTAGGAGACAACTGCCAGGGGAAATGAATATAGATGAAGTGAATTCTCCCAAGGAAAAAAATCAGACTTGATATCCATTTATTAAAATTTTAACTTTCCCTTCTGCTTGTGTCCTCCTTGTCCCAACCAAGTACGTCTCTGAGTGAGTAAGGTTATTTTTTTTACTTACAGTCTCAGGAAGAGGGCTAGGAGGAAGAGATTTCTATTTTTGCATTCATGGGAATGTGTTGGTACAACAATGAGGGGGATCTTGAGTACCAAGGAAAATGTATTCTAAATTTATTTTTATTTAAAAAAAAATGCTGTATGTGCTGAATCCTCTTTTTGGTTGCTGAAAATGTTGTGTTGCACAGCCTGGCTTACATACTTTTGAGAAAAATCTTTGGCTGGAAATGCATGTTCTGCACTGAAATAGGAATATTTTTGTTCACTTAAACCTTCTCATTCCAAGAAGAGTTGGAAGACTTTGGGAGAAATTTTTGCTGCGTAAGATGCTTTGTTTCTGGGTGTGATGGCTCACAAATAATATATCTGACATACTTGGGTATGGAGTTACATTGTTCTTGGCTATCTAATCAGGCAGATATTCAGTGAATGTTGTCAGAGCTGGGAATGGACCAGAGCACGTATTTATAAAACAATAACTTAAGAACAACTCACTTTTCCTTGAAATTCTAATCCAGCTGAGTTTCTTAGTAGAGACTTTTATTCAAATTGTATCTAATAACCAAAGTTATATCTGCAAACTCCATTTTGATTAAGGTTTATAAAGCTATTTATTCAAGAGACGGTGTGGAGGACAAGGTGCAATGACTAAATCCAACAAATTCATTTGCTCTTTGTTGGAGTACACTTTTTCTCCCTTACCTCTACCACTGGTAACCCATGCAGTGTATTTTCTGCATTATTCTATATTAATTGAACATACTCTCAATATTTAACTGTATAGAGACGTCTTTTGAAACCTGTGACACTTTTTGGCTTTTTGCTGTGTCTTATAAGGATGAAAAATACTGCAACTGAAAGTAGATTTGGTACTTCTGATTTACTGTCTTGTTCAAAAGCATATCTCAAAGAGGTTCCCAGTGATGATGCTGCACTCAGGAACTATAACTCTTCTAAAGATAAAAGAAATTGTTATACTCCTTTCACTAGCTAATTTCTGCATGCTGTAAATGGATTGCTCAAGGGAAAAAGAGTTTGTGACTTTTAGTGCATTTTGTGCAGCAGTTACTAGGCTAGACAGAATGATTAATAAATTACTGGTTTAGTAACTTGGCGCGAATCACTTTGCTGCAGCTGAATTACTAAAAAATGCAACAACAATAAAAGGTTTTTACAGCTAAATTAAATATTTTGAACGGTGCTTTCTGTACTTGACAGGCTAATGTACAAGGGTATGGAATAAATCATTTTACTGTGGCTTAGGAGGGGGAGACTTGGGATATCATACAGAATTTGAACATCGTGGAGCACTAGATTTATTAAGATGCCACAAGTGATTACGCTGGAGAAATGCATCCCCTTCTTTCTTTTTCAATGTGAATTGCCTTAGTATGCTCTTGCCCACCCCACCATGCTGTGATAGCAAGTCTGGAGGATCAGCTCAGTGAAGTTGGACCTGCAGTCTGTGAAGCTGACCAGTGAGGGGAAAAAGGCCAAGTGGAGATGCATCAAGACCCAGTTGCACCAGTACAGTTATACCCAGTCTGCTCTACTTTTAGTTCGTAGAAGTCCATGGTACTGGCAGTGTGTCCATGAAGTTGGGAGAACTGAGGTAGATGCTCAGGAAGCAGCACTTGGGTAACTCCATGAGAGAGATGTACTGTCTTATACCTGGAGCATCAGACTGATTTTAAAGAGTCGTTTGATCCTTATTTATTTTTCCTCCCTGAAATAAAGTGTAAAGTTTCTCCGATAAGGATATAGGTCAAGTGTTTCAAAGTTTCTAAGTGCCTAATCTGGAATGGTCCAGAAGGACCTGTGTTTTCCAGCAGAACAACCTGGGTTTTAATTTCATGACTTGGTTTGTGTCCTTTGTGCTGATCACGTTTCCTCTAAGCTTTTAGCAATCTCAGCTAAGTTCCTTTGTAGGTATAGAATACTTAACATGCTTGTTGTTTAAGGGTTTTTTAAGTGTGTTTTTGTCAGTAGAAAGCAGACTTAATCATGAACTGTGCTTTTTGTGATACTTCGAGTGAGCAAACAGAGTTCATACAGTTTACTTCTGTGTTCAGCAGTTCCGGCAGAGAAACCAAACAGCCGTATCTGTTTAGACTGCCTCCATTCTGCTGAGCCTTTGTAGCCCTGCCAAAGTTCTCCACATCACTGAGCCTCCCCGTGAAAACCAGAGACCACTTCGCTTTGTTCACGGGGCTGAAAGCTGCTCACAGTGTGGGATTTGGGGAGTGAAATTCTTTCAAGAATGAATTGCACTCAACCAGTTAGAGTTGTCAGAGGAGTAAATCAAAGGGATTATTTGTTTTGACTGGGGCCTGATTTGGTTTTGCCAATATTATGGTCAGTCAGAAAATTAAAAAAAGCCCCTTAATTAAGTGTGATATTTTTATAAGCAAAAAAACAGGCAGAAGAATCTGGCTTAGCTTTCACTGTGTCCTCCATGCAGGAACTTTGTCATCTGAACCATACTGGCTTCTTTCTATTACATGTTGTAATGGACAACAGTCATGCTTTAAAAATTGGGTGAGAGGAGTGCGGTTTGTATAATACAGTGATTAAGCAGAGGGCAAAAGTGTGTACCTATATCTAAAAATCTGATCATGGGAATTGCGCTGCTTCTATAAATTGTTTATAAAGAATTAAAAACAAAGTGACGCATATGCAGATGACCATGATATGAAGTGGGTAAAGCAGAATGATTGTAGGGAAAAAAACCCTTCTTTTGTTTTTCAGTTTTCTGAGCATTTGAAAGGAACAGTGGTGGAATATAACTTTAGACTGTAGAATTATCAGCAAATATCGTTACAAATAACCACTGAGGAAACTACTTCTCATGCCAAGACTGTTTCCAGCAGGTTATGCTTGGAAAACTGCTTAGGAGACTTAAGGGAAGAGAATGAACTGTTGCTTTCAACATCGTTAAAGTATGTTAAAAATTGTGCTGAAATAGTCAGTGTTATTAGCTCAGAATTCTCATTCCTGAGCTACAAAAGTCATTAATTCTTTGATTATGAACTTCAGAAAGGTTCAGTAGAACTAGTTAAATAGGCTGTATAATGGCAAGGGAAATTTATGAGGAACTGCCACTGTATAACCTTTGGTAAAGAGATTTCAGGAGATGAAACAGGTAGGTGTCTTTATCAATTTATTGTTAATACTGGATCAGTTGCACATGCAGTCAACTTGTAAAGAAACATATCTAATCAATATTAATGAACAGCATTTTGACACTATTCAGTTAAATTATAGTGTTGATAGCTGGAAAATATTGATACTGTGAGTCCTGTAGGATTCAAAATAGATGTAAACATTTAACATATCTTTATTAGATGGGATAAAATGTTTTTGAGAAGACATTTGAAAATCTGGTACTTACCCAACAGCAGGGCTGAAGGAGGGGGTGGGGAAAAATCTGCAGCTTTAAAGATGCGATGAATGCCACCTCTGAATCTAGACTTAAGATGTAACTGTATCTCTGTGAAATTACTGTGCTCATTCATTCAAAGTTGTGTCTTTTGGAAATTCAACTGGCAATGAATTTTTTTTTAGGTAATACAAATTTTTATCAGAACAGAAAATGTTGTGAAGAGTGCTAGTAGATGAGGTTTAGAGCTGCATTATTTGCCTATTTGTTATGATAAATGTTTATAGTGAGTTACAGTAGTTACTAATAACTACTTAAAGTTTTGTACCCATTGCTACTTTAAAATCAAGTGTGGGGAGAAAAACTGCTTTGCATTCACTGCATCAGGCACTTACACTTTTTTTTTGGGAGAAAGTATTTTTTCTGGAAGTGGTACTATTAAGTTGGGCAACTTTCAGTCTTAGTAAAGGGGACAGAAATGAGCTGTAATTTAACCAGTACCATGCAAATGTTCCATCATGCTTAATGTTCGTGGTGACAACACCTGTGTCCTCAACTGTTCTGTTGTTTTCTATGCTACACCAGCTGCAGCTGTCTCACAGCACTGCCTGCCGGCTTTGTGTCATCCTTGCCGGTTTTTAGGTTCAGGTCCCTGAGCATCTTGTAATAAGGACTCATAGTCTGAAGCTGAGTAGATGTTCCAGAGGAATGAATGAAATGGGTTTGTTTATTTGGCTTTAGTCCATGTTGCTGAAAAGGTACCATCTGCGCTGGTAGAAGGGTGGAATTTCGCAGGTACTGAAAACTCTGGGGTCAGGTATCCAAATCTTGCAACCCAGATACAGTTATCCACATACAGTTACCCTCTGTGGGAATATTTGGTACCTGCTAAACTTATGGTCCAATAATAAGAAAAGGAGACTGAGCAATGTTCTCATCTAGAACAAATAATATGATTGCCCTCCTAATTTTGCTATATTCAAATAGCTGTAGTTGTGTCCATATCCCAGGTTTTCAGGACACTTAAACAGAATAACAGGATAGTTACTCTCCCAAAGGTTTTACAGTTGAAACTAGGGATGAGAGAAGAGTTAAGTGGATGACACTTAGGGAGCAATTAAAATACTGCTTTGTGAAAGTTTGGAAGTACAGATTTTGAAATAAAAGTTCCAGAAGTTCAGAGCAAGTACAGAAAGCTGTTTGACAGAAGTGGGGGAAGCTGAGGGATTAAACTCACTGAGAGGATTTTGAAGCATGGGGAGTGACATGGTTGGGCAGTAGAAAGAGAAATCCTTTTACTCTGTCGTGTTTAACTGAGGAATTAGGAATGTCAGGGAAAAGGAGGTTACAAAGGGGAGGTAATGAAGAAGGATGGAGAGAGGTGTGAATCACGGTATGTGCACAGGGCATTAAAACAAGGACGACTACAGAGGATAGTGAGAGAGAGGAGACCCAAGTTTTTTAAATCTGGACACAGAGAGGGAAATGAGAAATGGCTGATAATAAATTGGAGAGTCTTTTTAACTATTCAGCTCTTCTGAAGCCGAAGTCTATTCACATAGCCAGCATTTCTTGCAGGCTCATGTAGGTCTTAGAGGTGTCTGCCAGTTGGCCTTCTCATGCTCTCACAAACTCTCCTCTTCAGATATTTTGTTCTTGATGGTTGCATCTAGATTTAAATTCTCTGTATGTAGTATTTTTTTTCAGCCCTTTCTATGACTAATATTTTCCAGAACAGGTAATTCCTTTTAATCACTTTTTCCCCAGGTTAATACAGAGGTTTTCTGGAATAGAATTTTCTGGAGCTGCCACACCACCACATAATGCAGTTGCAAGGATTTGTTGCAATTTAGGTATCTTAGGATGGGACTTCATCTGGAATTCCATCTTTAACTTTCAATTTTCAGTCCTGCAAAGGAAGAGTATTGATTACCTTAAAGGCATTCAGTGGAGAGAACACAAAATGTAGGCACAGGATGGGGAATGACGGGGAGAATGATTGTAGAATAATTATGTATTTCTGAAGTGAGTGGGTTGGTGAGAGAGGAGGACAAAAATGTCTGCACATAGCGTGAATAATTGCTTGAGATAAACTAAGCAGGGAATATTCAGATGGATTATTGTGAAAGGCTTCCTGAGAGAGATGGTTAGCTGTCTATAGAATGGCCGATCACTTAGCTCCCCAAGTTTCCTTGGTTCGTGTTTTAAACATTTCAAATGCTGCAAAATACTGACAAGCAGAAAAGCTTGCTGTCATATTGCATCTCTTCTCCCTCTAATTTTTAGTCTGATTTTGTTAGTTCCACTATCTTATTAAACAAACTTCTACATAAAAAACCAAAACAAATTCCAATGTATGAATAAATAACCTTTGTTCAGCTGTCTTCTTACTGGAGAGGCCTTGGGATATGCCCAGTCCATAGAGGAGAAAGGGCTACAGGATTGTGGGCTATCATATGCAAATCTCCAGGCTTGGAGTTGTGAACTGTTGCTTGTGCTCAAACCTGAACTTTCTTTTTTCCTTAACCACAACGGTTTTGGTTTATGTTCAGTCAGTGAAGATGACAGCAGCATGTCACTTAGAACTAGTGAGGGAGGTTTTCATTTATATAATGCGGGATTGTTTCTGTGACCTGGAAAGTTTGGGAGAAAAGCACAAAGGAAAAAGGAGCTTGCTTCTGCAACATCTGCATGTTCAGCCTGCGGAAGAGTGATGATCTTTGTTTGATAATTGCCCATTCACGTAGTAGATAGTGAATGAGCCAAAGGTAGTAGTGACAGAAATTACACAGCTGTCGGGAGAAGACTCCATTGCAGTTGTCTTCATAAGACACTTCTGGAACTGGCTGAACTTGTGCTGGCCTTGCACTTGCAGCCTTGTACATCTTTGATGCTGCTTTGGTATTCACAATGTGTAGTTAGTGTGTTTTCTCTTTGCTCATCCAACCCTTTGATCTCTTATGTTTTGATGGAAATTGGAACTAGCCTGGACTCTTTCAGCAGCTTTCTGGAGATGATTTCTTCCAACTTTTGAAATAATCCATCTTCTCCCAACATGCATTTTGGTGACATGTTTTTAGGACTCCTTCAGATACTTGATGATGTAGTAAAATCCAACTCTCAAGGCAAGGTATTTTGCATTTTTAGGGCGATGTTAACAGTGACTTGTCCGAACTGGATGCATTTTGCTGAGTTATGTGAAAGCTACAATGAAATTCTTTTACAGACAGTTTGTCCAACTTGGGGATAAAGTGGGATCTAGCTGTATTTATGTCTAAGTGTCTCATGGAAAAGAGAGATGAAGT
>WAAD01036307.1:44640-65295 GCA_013389945.1 Fregata magnificens | reverse complement strand
GATGAAGTGACTATCTGCTGCCTAGGAAGTGTTACATCATGGGGATACTGGAAATTTGAGGACATTTGCTGGACATTGGTCCTAATTGCTAGCTATTTACATGGAAAATGAATGCATGGAGCTTGTTATATAAACCAGAAGAAATAATAAATACTGTAAACATCGCTTGGTTCAGATAGATGCAGCCAGACTAACCAAACTATATTTAAACTGTGTTAGATCTAAGTGTTTAGACAAGATCCAACTAACTGTTTCTTGACTGCTATGGAGAAGGCTTATATCCAGCTTCAAAGGCTTTTGCACAGGGTCAGAGTTTCCTTATGCTTCCCTTCTATAAAACCCATGATGAAAAAACTGTGTCCTTCTCTGTTTTCCCACTTGGTTGATATGAGTGTTATTACTTGCAGTGATGTCCTGAATGCATTGTTCCCTAGTTGTCTTATGGATCCACTTTCATAAAAATTAAGGGGCTCCNGATGAAGTGACTATCTGCTGCCTAGGAAGTGTTACATCATGGGGATACTGGAAATTTGAGGACATTTGCTGGACATTGGTCCTAATTGCTAGCTATTTACATGGAAAATGAATGCATGGAGCTTGTTATATAAACCAGAAGAAATAATAAATACTGTAAACATCGCTTGGTTCAGATAGATGCAGCCAGACTAACCAAACTATATTTAAACTGTGTTAGATCTAAGTGTTTAGACAAGATCCAACTAACTGTTTCTTGACTGCTATGGAGAAGGCTTATATCCAGCTTCAAAGGCTTTTGCACAGGGTCAGAGTTTCCTTATGCTTCCCTTCTATAAAACCCATGATGAAAAAACTGTGTCCTTCTCTGTTTTCCCACTTGGTTGATATGAGTGTTATTACTTGCAGTGATGTCCTGAATGCATTGTTCCCTAGTTGTCTTATGGATCCACTTTCATAAAAATTAAGGGGCTCCCACCCTCAGCCATGCTAGTCCAGAGAAAAATGTTTTAGGTTATTGTACAACTTTTACTCAAATTTTAATTTTGTAATCTGTTAGCACTGTCCCCTGCTTCCTTTGTGCTTGGATTTGGTTTTTTTTTTTGTTTGTTTGTTTTGTTTGTTTGTTTGTTTTAAATCTGTCAAAATTTACATTTTCTTGTTTTGGTGTAGGAGATGTTATTTAACATGCCATCTGTTACAAAATTTAGATATGTGGCTAGTGCTCAGTTGCTCCAAATACTGTGTGAGAAGCATCCTGCCAGCAAGCACTGGAAGAGGAGAAACTTCAGACCAAACCACCGGGCATACGCAATGGCTTCTTTGTGCGTGTCATTAACATGTTCCAACTAATAAGCCTAACTAATACTTTCATTTATAAAGGATGTGCTGCCAAAGCTCTTGACACTGAAAACTGTGATTTTTTTTTTTTCCCAATAAATATGTACGAACAATAAAAAAAAAAAAATTGCAACCTCACTAAAATGTGATCCTTGCAGAAAAAAAACTATCAGGCCATATTCCTTGTTTACTAACCTGCCCACAGAATATTGCTTGGAGTCATTCTCTGTAGAGACTCAACGCTTCTCTGGCAAAAGCTTGCAGTCTGTCATGGTAGGCATCTTCATTTTGAGAGAAATGAGCATATTGTCTATATATGCAGGGAACAGCTTTCTTGGGAATCAAACTCCATACTGCACCAAATCCATTCCTTGTCCCCTGCAGATGTAATTCACACATCTTTTACATTGCCTAAAATCAGTGTATCGTATCCAAACAGTGCTTTTTAATCAACAAGTGATTTCCCACTGTGATAGGGAGAGGGAGGGAATATACAGGGATGCTGGACACATCACTAAACACCATGGAAGTTATTTGGATGTTATGATGGATTCTGGGAAACACTGTGAAATAAAATAGTCCTTGGTTGTGCGTTCAATTAGAGAAAAAAATAAAAAAAACCCAAAACCAAAAAACAAACTCAGAATACAGTCCAGACCCTGCAGATCATGTGGAAGGGAGAATTGGGAGTAACATATTTTTAGCCCACATATTAATTTCTCTGAGTGTCTCTGACATCATGTGTTGTCTGGATTAAAAACATTTGTGTTCAAAAGGTCTTGTCTCCTATACCTAGACAAAACCCAGGTATATGTTCACTGGAATTTCAACCACTGGTCATATGGTCACTGTTAAATATTCCTGATCTGATAGTAATATACTTAGTAATCTCCCTCCTATTGAGAACCTTGGAAAAGCAGTTTTCTCGGTATGGCTGATTGGCATGAAGAAAATGCCTTTAAAAATATGTAATAGTAGTCTGGAGTCAAGAAATATGATTTAATATCTAGTAAATTGTGGGTTTATGAAAAATTGTGTTTAAGGTCCTGGATTTAGGGGGAAGGCAAACACTTTGCAAAAACAAAATGCAGAAGCGTTGAGGGCAGATTCTTTGTTTTACTTTAACACATTGTTATTACTGGCCTAGATAATCTCACCATCAGTATTTCTGCTCAAGTATAAGAAAATGTACTTCTCTGGTTTTGGTATAATTCTGGGTTCTGCAATGTTACTTCAGAAAAGGAATTTGCTACAAATGTCATGCTAAATGAACTTTAATCTCGTAACACTATTGTATTTTGTATGTGCATGCACTTTCTCATATTGAAAAATGTGCATCTCATTTTATATATAAACTGTTGTTGATTTAAGTCTTTGATGATCTGAGATTAGATTCTGAAAACTAAAAATTTAATAACTTGTGGGACATTTAAAGGTACTTGAAATGTTACATGTTCTGGTTAGAATGCGTACACACGTCATATCTGAAGATGTATGGCCCATTATGAAGTTCTGAAGGTGAATGGTGCTTTATGAAGTGTTTTCTGGTTTTGTTCTCCGTTTCATCCATGGTGGTCAAGCTGTCAATAAATAGGCTCTAGGGGCTGAATTAATTGAGAGGAAATTGGGGTTGAATATTGGAGAGGCAGGAGAAAAGAATGGAATCAGATGATTAAGTAGCTTTCCAGGAATGTGGTAAAATCCCTGCATGTCTCATTTTCACCGCCTCTGGTTGCTGAATGGAGGTTGCCCTCTCCCCTACGTCCTTACTATGAGTAGTCATTTTCTTATGTTTGAGATAAAGTTGCTCTGATTCAGCCTGAGTTGGGCAGTGGGAGAGGAGAGGAATGTCTTGAGGAGAGAAACGCTCTCCTGGTAGCCACAGTGGCCCACTGAAGGTGGCTGATCCCTCACAGGTGTGAGGGTAACACTGTCAGGTGCACTGGGGTCCAGATTCCACCCTGAAGTTTAAAAAATGGGAGTGGGGAGAGTGGGAGGGAGATTTTAGTTACAACCTGATACTTAAGCTTTTCTTGCTCATGAAAACCAGTATGGACATACGGGTGCAACTGCTGATCAAGACGGTCTGAAGAGCAAGCAAAGGAAGGTCTCCAGATGCTGTTACGGCAGCTACGGTGAAGGTGGTGTGGGGGGACACCAAGACAACCCTGTGATGGAAAATCGTTGGTATCTCTAGCACAAATTTTGTTATTAAATGCCTGTTTAACACCCATCCTTTGCCAGTGCACGCCTGCTCAATGTACCTTGAGCTTTTATTGTGCTTTTGTCCTTCTTTGCTATTGTCCATCTTCCCAGAGGAAACTCAGGTCTCTCATAACCACTGAAAAGTTTTCTGCAATACATTTACAGCCTGGGTTTCAGTCCTGGTTTTGTTTTTCAGTGTTTCCTTGGGGTAATTTGGAGAGACTGTGTCCTTAGTACAAGAATCTGCTGTAGCTCAATAGACACAGATCACTGTTGAGGCAATCTAGCACACTTTTTGTATGTGTTTGCGGGTGTTTTCTGAACTTCTGGTACTCAATTGTGTGTTCACTGGTGACATGCTGAGACTGAATGATACATTACAACATCACCAGCTAATAATCTGTTCCCAGGCAGCAGTTCATATAAATTTCTTCCCCTCAAATCTATGCTGATTTGACGATACTGGCAACAAGTCATGGGCAATTCTGGTGACATACTTGAGTTGGACTCAATGCTTTCTACAGAACTGCAGAAACTTTTTATCTGCAGCTTGCTTTTTACCTCATTTGACTTCTTTACTGTTTCTACTAAGTTCTTCCCTCATGTCTTTTTAAAGAAATAAAACATTAGCTAGCTTTTCTTGGAAAAGTATGTTTACTGGAGAATGTAGAATAGCACTGTTATCAGTTATGGAATAGAAAGCAGCTGTAAGGTTGCTTGTCAGATTGCAAAGTTTGTAGGCAAAGTCCTAGAAATATTTCAGTTCTGTGTCTTTTTGCCTTATGTGTGGCTCAGTTACAATTATAATGGTATCATTATGGAACAGTGTTAATATTGGATGTCCTGCAGCTGGGAAGAGTAAAAGTTAGCCACCAGAGTGAGATCTGCAACTACAGTCTGAGTTATGTGAGTGTAGGTGGTTTCAGAAAATGAGTATGCAGCTCACATGTTTTGGGGGTATATGCATTGCAGAGGACCTGTTCTTTGGAGCAGCTTTTTCAAAGAGAGTGTCTTGGACACCTGTTGTTCAAGTAAATTATCCTGCCAAGCTGAGGGGTTTCAGTGTGACAGGAATAGCAGCCCACTAGCAGAGTACTTTTGCCTTTTTTTCTCTTACTGATAGAACAAGTTAATTTGTATTTAATTTTATTTTTAACATGCAAAATCTAGGTAAACACTTGTGCTTACTGTTGTTCAGGAAGACCAGTCTAATGTTCACGTTTCCTGCTTGTCCTGACCTTATTTTGCAATCAACATTTTTCAAAGCCATAATTAAAATGTCCTCCAATGTTACCACCTTTGAACCAACTGGTGGCTCACATTCGCTTCAGTCTGTCCCTGCCATATGTGGACAAAAAGGGAACTGTCTGCATAAAGGCTTCAGTCTCTTGAGAAGAATGTGGTGGAGATAAGAAATGCCGGCCAACCTTCGAGCATCTTTTCTTCTTTCAACAGGAATGAAGCATCCAAGAATGGCTTGGAAAGTCAGTAGTAAATTTTATAAGACATCAGTGAGAGGAGGAGAGTTTAGAGAGAACTACAGATTCCTATCAGTTATTCTGAAATTGTGGTGTTATTAAATCCACTAACATGGGAGTAAAAATTGCTGAATGCACTCAAATGATAAATATATGAACCAGATTTTTCATACAGTTACTTCTGATAACAAGGACTGGAGTGGATGCATTAGGAGAATCTTGTTCCTCTTGCCCCTAATTCTCTGTGTGCAATCTTTCAGAGGTTTGTTTAAAGGCTAGAATAAGTTTCTTTTAACATTCAGCCATTAAAATATTTAAGCAGGTACAGCCCTGATATAATCTTAACTAAACATGCCTTTCAAGCTTATTAATCTGGGACATATAATCAGTTTTGTGTACTACTGTGATAACCATTGTGTTTAATTTTGAAAGTTAAATGCACAAAAACTAATAAAATTAGAATAGAAGCCTCTGAGAACAGTGCCTGGAGGAGAAATTAAATTCATTTCAACACAAAAAGATATGAAATGGAGTACAAATAGAACAGCAGTAATAATTTTAGTATGACACGAGGTTTCATTAAAAAATTCAACAACCTTTATTACATTCAGTGTCAGGGTTGTGGAAGCTGAATGAATATAGGGTCTTTTTAATGCACGTTTTGGAGGTGATTGAAGACTGATGTCTAATAGCACTCAGTGGTGCTTGCCAGCTGGTTAGCCAGTGCTATATAGGTGTCAGAATTTCTGTGAGCATACATTCCTCTGTCGTGTGAAATTGGGAGTGCAGGGATAGTTAAGTGAATAAGTTATTTCCACTTGCAGCCATAGGAAGAGAAGCTAGAGGGAGATGGCATTGGCAATGAGACACACAACCTTTCAGATGAAGGTCAAGGATTCAAGTCTAAGGTGAAGTGACAGGGAGTATTAGTTAGCACTGACAGATTTTGAGTGGCCTAGGGACATAAATTTGATGTTAAGTCTGAGTAGACAGAAACCCACATCACACAAACCTATCTGTATAACCTGGAACTAGCTGGCGTTTCTGGTGCTTTTCTTTCCCATTTCCTCTCTGTAGCTGGACACAGGGGAAAAAAATCTGCTGTGAACATTTTCACAAGCTCAAAAAGTTTCCCATGCTATGGAGGACATGAAGAAATTTGTGCCTGTGAAAATGTCAGAGATTATACCAACCTGCAGCCATTCCTGAGATGCTTGATATGGGGGAGATGGAGACCAATATGCAAAGCACGGCTCGGTTTGGTTCCAGAGTGTGGCCATGAGGACACCCTCTCCTGCTTTTCTAATGAGTGTGATAAGCACTCTGCATGTCCCTTGCAATGAATACTCAAATGTTTCACACAAGCTGGACCAGTTCCAAATGAGATAACTTCCATTTTCTGATATTCCCGCCTGTGCTAATCACACCATGATTTTGGAAAGAGGCAGGACAAGGGACTTGTGTATCTCCTCCCTTTCTGTTACTGCAGTTGACTTGTTTTTCAGCTTTCTCCAGGGTGTGTCCAGAGCTATGAGTTATCCATCTGCTGTCTGTTCTGTGCAAGGGAAACACTGGCTTGTGCCTGGCATTTGCATGTATTAAAAGATGGCAACAGGCAGTAGCCATACAGTGCCCAGACGACTCATGCACTTGAACCACTTTTCAGCCTTGTGGTATGCCAAACTTCTTGAAGTCTGTGTTGCCACTGTTTTTTCCTGCTTTGCCACAGCTGTACTTTGCACCAGGTTTTCTGAAGTCCCCTGCACTCCAAATGCATTCCAGAGCCCTTGCATTACTGGTTCCAATAAACTGAATCTCTTTTGACTTTGAGCAGAAATTCCACCCTGGGAATCATCCTGACAACAGTTGTCTCATCTGGTCTTTTACAGAAATTGTTTGAGTTTGACAAAGCAGCCTCTTCTCCATCTTGGTGAAAACTTGTGTCAAACACACTTTGAGTTTCACAATAGTGTATAAACAAAGAAATTAAGGACAGATAAACATGAAGGATGAGCTATCACTTTGTATCAAAACTCCGAGTTTTTGAGATACGCTAATGGGAATTGAGTAGGGAAATCTGTCAGTGTTACAAGTATTTAGCTTTGTCTCTGAGTACGACTCTTCTGTTTCTGTGGGGCTGTGCACAGGTAATAGAAATTGTGGACTGAGTTTTCGTTTGTGTAAGCAGATACAGCTCCATTAATTTCAACATAAGGCAGGGACTTTGAGTCTCCACTTCTTAGTATTTTCCATGAATACTGTCATAAATATAGGAACAAATGTTAATCTTCATTATATCCCTACATAATAAACAGTTGTTTAGTCCCATTTTACTGATAAAGAGATCAATACAATATAATTAACTGATTTGAACTTAGAAATGAGAAATTTACAATTTTCCAAGTCCACATTTAAGCCTCAGTAGAAATGCTGTTTTAATTATCAGAAACTGAAAGAAACCAAAGGGACTATAATTGGTGAAAGAAGAATTGTAATCTGAAAATGATGTTGAGACTTTGAAGACATGTCTCATGCAATATGTAAAGCAATTCTTTTAGGGTCAGTATAAAATAAAGACTTTTTTTCATGTTGCAAGCCGAATAATGTCCTGTTGCTGTGGGTTCTTGTATCAGTTTATAAATCTGTTAGACAAAAATTGCAAATGATTCCATAAAATGGATTTCATACCAACTTTAATTTTTACCGTGATTTTGACTGCCCTAACTAGAAGAGGGGTCTTTTATCTGGTGCCAGTAAAATACTATATTGAAGATTACAGTTGTACTTTAGCTGTCTGGATCTTGAAGGGCATACTTGAGTTTGGTAGAATTGATTTCCAAGTTGTGTTCTGCTTTTTGGGTCTCCCTAATGAAATTTTCAGAGCCAAAAGAAATGTGGATTATTTCTAGAGCCAGAAGAAAATGTGAATTATTCATTCTGGAATCACTGTCATAATTACAAAGAGACCTCTGGAGATCATGTAGTTCAACCCTGTGCTCAAAGCCAGGTCAACTAGAGCAGGTTGCCTAGCGCTTGGGTGTTGAATATCTCCAAGGGTGGAGACCCCGTAGTCTCTCTGGGTAGCAGTTCCAGTGTTCTACAACCCTTGAAATAAAAAAGGTTTTTTCTTATTTTTAAATGACTTTATTCTATTTCAGTTTGTGCCCGTTGCCTCTTGTTCTGTCAGTGGGCACTACTGAGAAGACTTTGGCTCCATCTTCTTTACATCCCCCATCAGGTATTTATACACCTTGATGAGATCCCCTGAGCCGCCTTTTCTCCAGTCCCAGCTCTGTCAGATGCTTCACTCTCTTCATCATCTCTGTGGCCCTTGGCTTGTTCCAGTATATTCACGTCTCTTGTTCTGGGGAGCCCAGAGCTAGACACAGCACCCAGATGTGTCTCAGGAGTGCTGAGTGGAGGGCAAGGATCACCTCCCTTGACCTGCTGGCAACACTCTGCCTGATGCAGCCTGGGGTGCTGCTGGCCTTGTTTATGGCACAGGCACATTGCTGGCTCATGGTCAACTAGTCCATGAGGACCCCAAGCTCCTTCTCTGCCAAGCTGCTTTCTAGCCAGTCAGCCCCAGCCTGATCCTTGAAAACCAGCCAGCTCTCCTGGACCCTTTTTCTCTCTAAGACTATCTCCCATAGAATTCTTACAAGCAGATCCTTGAACAGGCTAAACTCTACTTTCCTGGTGTCCAGGGCTGATACCCTGCTATTTGCCTTGTTCCTTCCTCTCAGGATCCTGAACTCCACCATCTTATGTTCACTGCAGACCTTCACATTCCCAGCCAGTTCTTCCTTGTTTGTAAGTATCAGGTCCAGCAGAGCATCTCCCTCATGGGTTCCTCGATCACCTCTGTGAGGAAGTTGTCACCAGTGTACTCCAGAGACTTCCTGCATTGTTTGTGCCCTGCTGTGTTGTCGCTCTGGTGGGTATCGGGGTGGTTAAAGTGCCCCATGAGGACCAGGGCCTGCAAACCTGGGGCGTCTATTTGTCTGAAGAAGGCCTGATCTACTTCTTCCTCTTCAAGGGCTATCTGTAACAGGCGCACCGCGGTGTCATCCACATTGGTCTGCGTGCTAGTCCTGACCCACAAGTTCCCAGATGGCTCATCATCCGGCCCCAGGCAGAGCTCTGGGGGATCCCACTGCTCTCTCACACGATGGGTGACTCCCTCTCATTACCCTCCGAGCCTGTCCTCCCTAAAAAGCCTGCAGCCATCATTTGCAGCCCTCTGGTCATGCAGGTGATCCCACTGTGCCTCTGGGATCCCAAGGAGATGGCAGCCCTGCAGCTGCATGCAGACCTCTGTTTCTCCTGCCCGTTCCCTTTGCTGCATGTGCTGATGTTTCAGTCTACCCCACCCCAGTGGGTTGCTGCACTTCTGGAAATGCATGACGTTAGTGTTGCGTTGAGAAGTTTATTCTGCAGTTTAAGAGAGAAGCAATGTATGTATGGGAAAGATAAATTAATATGTTAGGTACACATTAAAAAAAACCAGTAAGGAATAATAATTTTTAAAAAAGCTGTGACAAATAAAAAGATAATCTTAGCAAAATTCTGAAAGAACTAGTGCAGATGCCAGGAATGTAGGGTAAGCCATAGAAATAAAAAAGGGTTACAGTAACCATATGAAAGACTAGTGGAGCATGCTTCACAATGAGATCCTTTGTGTAGCAGAGGACGAAATGGCGAGAACCTGGCCTACGTGTGGATTTGTGGAGTAAGAGGACAGCATCAGAAGAGCCTCTGTCATAGGCTGGAGTGGCAGCTGTGTGCACAGGCCTGTGAATCTGGTACCATGAAAATACTTCATGCTGGAGAGTGGCGAGTTTTTGCCATCACGGCAGAAAGGCGTAGAGCCACCTCCCACTACAGAGTAGTGAGGACAAGAGACGTCACCAGTTCTGATAGATCAGTGTGACTGTAGAAGTGGAATGATGAGACAGTTTTGGGAGAACTGATTACGTGATCAGCACTCCTTTTAGTATGTGTAATGGTGAGGGACAATGGTATGGTAAAAGGCAGGAATTTCATTTCCATTGTGTCCAGCTGGCAGCGATGAATTAAGTAAAAGCTTCTGGAGGTGTAAAATTACAAGGCAGGCTTGTAAGCTTGACAGCGTTCAAAATCCAGTTTGAATTTTGCTCAGTAGGGTATGTTTTAAAAAGCTTATGTTATAGTAGGTATTAGGAAAAATACTTTCCTAAGAGCAAACATTGAAACAGTTTGTCCAGAGAGGTTGTGGCATCTCCATCTCTAGAAATTTTCAAAATTGGACTGCACAAGACTCTGAGTGATCAGATCTAAGTTGACCCTACTGTGAGTGGGGATGTGGAAGTCGATGGGCACCCAGAGACCCCTTCCAACCTCAAGTATTCTCTAATGCTCAGTGTCTGGCACCGGGACATAAATGTTATATTTTGAATCCTCCTCTCTTGTAGTGCTCTGATATTATTACAACCATCTAAGGGTTGTTTTGACTTGCTTCCATCAGCAGCCTTCTTGGGGGATTTGTAAAATGAAGTCCATTTTCTTGAGGATAGTTCAGAGGTGGCTACTCAGGATGGCTTTCAGGAGATTGGGGGTCATCAGAATGCTCTAAGGCAGTGCTAGCAGGGCATGGAGTCTGACTTTAGGGATCCTCTAGTGTTCTGGAGAGGAAAAAATAGTTTTGTAATTTTTTGGGGAAAAATCTACAATTTCTACGGTTTTGGAAAGTGGTGCTTGCCAGGAGTGCATAGTGTAACAGTATACAATTAGGACAGTTTTTGTAAATGCTTTGGTGAAAGGAGTAGCACTAAGCATTAATGTTTGTTTTAGCTGAGATGAATTTTAATATCTGATAAAAGAAATTTCCAAGATAAAACATTTGTGAATGTTGCTGGACCTGTAGTAATGTGGTAGAAGCCATGCAGAATGTGGTAGAAGTGCCACGTATATTCCTAAAGTGAAAAATACATAAATACAAAGACTCTCTAGATTATAAAATAATCCCTGTGTTCATACACCAGTCATCTACTACGTGTGTAAGGGAAGTCTTCGTTTGGTAAGTGCAGAAAAAGGATTGTTTCTCTCTGCATATCAGGTCAGACACTGTTTCAGCTTTCATACAGGGGCATTTGCAGAGATTCTTTGCTGATCTTTGAACTAGAAAAATGGCAGCTACATCCTCATCTTTATGCAAGGGTAAGTGATATGTCAGTGACACCTGGTTTTGTTTAGATGCAGTTGTTATTACTATTTTTCCTCTTAAAATCTCTAGAAGGTGGGCTGAAATGTATAAATTAAAATATTTTTGAAATGCAGTATTTTAAAGAGTGGTATTATTTCTGAAATGTTACAGCTCAGGAAATAGGAAATAAAAGATTCGAGGGAACTTAAATATGGAAATGCTAAGTCTTGAAATCCAACATTTAATAAGAAAATGGTAGTCATTTCAATACTTGGTTATCTTTTGAATGCTCATATAGTTCCTATGTCTCATTACCTTTACTATAATTCCCTTATCAGTAATAACTTATTTTCAGACTAATTTTCTCCTTCACTGTCCTATATATCATAAATGATGTCAGCCCATGCTATTTAAACTGCTCAGTGGTTTTGAGATTCACTTCAAACGGGGAGGTTTGGTTGCAATACTTTCCAAGAATATTCTATTTTCAATCACTTTTACAAAGTAGAGATTCAGCTTTAAAGAGTTTACTGTATATTGTGACACAGAGGTTCTTTGAAGGTTAATCAGCTTTTTAGCAATAATAGGGTTGGATTCTTGTGTGACTAAGTGAGTCACTTCTGTTTCATGTGCAGATCTATCATTTAATCAGAAGCCTGGAAGTTAAGACTTACTACATGGCATATTAAGTAGAAAAGACAGTTTTTGTTTTAATAATTTTTTTCTTTCTGAACTTCACTGTATCTTTAGGACTGTAAATTAGTTGAGACAGCCAGACTGATTATTTGAGAACCATTCCTAATGTGCATGAAATCTAATAAAAGGAGCTGTACAGTGAAGTCATATTATTTGGACACCAAAGCTAAAAACTAATTTGAAGAAATATTCTTATATATACAAAATAAAATCCTCTAAATGTGGTAATGTTCCTGATTTACATTTAGGGCATGATTTAATCCAATTGCAGATTAACTGGAGGCTGTTAGTGTTTTCTTAAAGGCAAGTGCAGAAACTCACAGATCTTTTTTCACGTATTTGTAGTCCAAAACAAATATTTGGGAAATGGTTAGGGTAGACTTCCATGAAGAGTTTTTACCAAGTAAGCATTTTTTACAACTGAATATCTCTGATATAGGTCTGTGCTTGAATTTAGCTGTTGAAGTTGATGGAATCACGCACAGTAGAGTAGACCTGTGTTTAAACGTAACTGGACAAAGTATTTTTTCCTGGTAGTAACAAACCGCACATTTTTAAATACAGGAGAGTTTATATTCAAATATATATATATTATATGTATATATCTAACCTCGCATGTAAGTCTAATTCTAATCCCATGCCATATAGTGCTATGTTGCTGATGGGCACTCAACTTTGTCAGTTTTGTTGTCCCCAAATGTTGAGATGCTGAGCTTGAAATAATGGTAGTATAGATACAAAACGCAGTGTGCCTGCAAGAGCTATTTAAATGGTTATCTTTATTATGCAGTGCTTGAGAAGTTTCCTTTGAGTCTCTATCCTGCTGTTGGAAGAGTTGGGTTGGATTCCAGAAAGAAAGATGATGTGTGATGCATTTGCTGCAGTCTGTGTGCTGCTACAGCACATAGGATCACAAGTTCTGCTTGTTTAGATTTCGGAAGGCCTTTGATGGAAAAGCCAAGGGACTGAATTACAGAGTCTTATGGCATGATACAAATAAATAACTATTGTAAATATTGTAAAACTTGAGGAATGTTGGTTTGTATACAGGAATGTGGTTCTGCCTGGACACAAAGTATCAAGTAGGAAGAGTAGATAACCCTTTAATTTGTCATTTGTGTGGGTGAAGGGAGAAAGGTTTGAGGTGGAGTAGGGAAGAGAATGGGTAAGGGCAAAAAACCTAATACACAGCAAAATTTTATTCCAGAACTTTTTCCTAAAAATGAGAAAGACAATACAGTCTGCAGACTAAGAACTACTTTAAAAGAGGGAAGTGACACTAGTGCCAGCTTTGCTATTTGTTTAGGCAGTAGAAAAGCATATTGCTTCGTGTTGCCATTTTCCAGAACATATTTGCAAGCACTACTGTGGATGATGCTAATACATCCTAAAACTGCCGTGCCAGATTTACTACTCTTAATTTACAAATCTGTGTATATGAAGACTTTGTTTAATCATAGTTTTGAAGGCAAGTTAAGCATGATGGGCTTAAATTTAGTTCTGCCAGCTGTTTTATTTGCCTACTAGTTAGGTACAAGATGTGCTGTCTTTCTCTTTCCCCTTGTTCTCATGCTGTTAACACAGTGAAATAGAGAAAACCTTTAGATCCTTATAAACTGAAGCCATCTGGCAGTTCATAGTTGTCATGCTATCCAAATGGGTAGATTACTCAAAATGTACTCCCTATGCTTAGGAGCACAGGCCTGAATTTGGTGCTGGGTTCTTCTGTCTGAGAAGCTGGGATTAAGAGTTTTTCAGTCATGGTTTAGTTAGCGTCAGAAATTTTGTTTGGGACTGGGCAAGATAGGGAATTGTCAAGTGAGAGAGTGTGTGTGTGAGTAAAAAGACTAATGAGTATCTGGGGAAGGAGAGAATTTATAGACAATTTTTTGATTGGATTGAATAGGGGATCCTAATTTTACCTGACTTCTGTTTTCCGCTAATTTTGCTCCAAACACAAAGCAACTGTACGTTGTGTTCGTATGTGTAAGTTAAGTACTGTACAGATATCCCATGCACTGGAAGGGGATTCATGCAGAAAAAATATCCAGTCAAATAATGTAAGACCTTAGTGTGGTACCTAGAGCTTAAGATGGGCCTATGTAGAAGCAAACTGGAGAAAAAAGAACCACAACAATTTGGATAGAAATGCTTTTCATGAGTTTCCAGGTAATTGGGAACTGGGCTGGAACACTGTAGGCCTGTGTTGCCTGAGCAAACGACTAACTCGTGGCAGTATTTGTCTGAAAATGGGGATGAACAGTTGAAAAGAACTCAAGTCACAGTCTAGAGCACTTCAGTGTTTTAGCTTGAAGTTTTGGCATACAGACACTTGGAGTTTGAATGTGGCTTGGCTAAAGATGCTTGATCTGGTTGTAATATCCTGTTTACTTCTTGGTCACCCCATTCTCTGTGTATGTGATCCTTGTTTAAATTTTCTGTCTTCTCCATGCAACTTAAGGTGCTTCTTATCTTCCCTGTCTGCTGAAGGAAGATGCAAGGAAAAATGCTTTTCAGTGGTTTGGATAATGAAAGTTATTACTAAGCTTTTCTAAGAGAATGTGTTGATAGCCAGATTCTATCAATAAAGGTCCTACTTTGTGGACCCTAACCTCCCTCCATGAAGTCTTCTTCATCCATGAAGGGCAAAGGTGAATGATGACTTCATTACTCTACCATCTACCTCAGTGACATGAAATAACTTTGCATGCTGGTTTTCACAACTTGATACAAATGTTATTCTAGATTAAATTATGCTATTGAAAATGCTACTTACAGTTCTTTCCTAATGTTTATTATTTATGATCTCTAATGTTGCATAGAAAGAAGCCTTTGCCTTGTACCTCTACAGGAGCAAGTGAGATTGCGGAGACTAACTAAAAGTGGAATAGACTTTTCTTAAAATTCCCTCTAACCAAGCAGAAGGTAGTTCACCTACATTTTATGAAGTTACTGTGTGACAAATGCAGTAGGCATGTGTGAGTACGTATGGAATGGGAGATTATTTTTTAGTGGCAAAACCCATCCTGCTTACAGAAGGATACCTCCATGACATATGCAAATGCATGTGAACAGGTGGTTCCTCTTCCTAATCTTCTTGGTTTTAAAATATAAGTATATATAAATATGTATTCATATAAATATATAAAATATAATATAAATTTCAAAATATTTCAATATGCTTGATTGAAATGCTGGGCATGACTTAAAGGCATCCAACAGAGCTCATAATGCTGGTGCAGAAGGAAATAGAATAACTTATCTTGTACTTCAAATGTTTCCTGCAGTTTCACTTCTGTTGTATTGTCTCAGGACTGTGCCTAGAGTAGCATTTCTTAGCTGTGTCACTGCAGGAAAGCCAAATCTTAAGTTGTCATGTTTCATGCAAGCTGTCTTATCCTAAGTTTATTTTTGGTCAATTTGACAAATATGTTTTGCTGTATTGGTACTGTCCTATACAGTTGCTAGCGGTTTCTCTGTGTATTTAAAACAAATAGTTATAATTACATAAACTTACTTACATTGCTTTGCAATGCTTACATTCTGTTGACATGGGTGACACTTCTATATGGATGCTTTGTGCAAATGTAAGCAATTAGTCTGTGTGTAGATTTGGAGCTGAGAACCACATAACAGATTTGAAAGCAATGTGGGGAATGCAATGATTATACGTCCTTGATAGCTTTAACTGCCTTTGTTATAAGCCCACCTGTACAGGGAATTGTAATACTATTATTTTATAATGTTATTTTAAATAATATAGTGGTTTAGAGTGAACTTCAGAAATATTTCCATTCATTGCCCAGACACATTATATCTACTTAAAGACCAACATAAACATAGTGGGTTTGTTATTTTATGACTGTGTCTTATTTTAAGAATGTCCATGGCTAGCTATCAGCAGGATCACTGAAACTTTCATTTTAGCAGCTGCTACAAAAGCATGATAGTTTAAAAAAACAACTGTTCTGAAAAAACTTTCACATAGAAGTACATTGATTGTGTTTATGTAATTGCTCTTGGCATCAGCTTAAGTAAATTTAAGTAAAAGTTCATCCATAAAATTAACTGACTTTCTCAATCCACTTGAACCTTGATCTGTTTTGGTGTAATGTTCTGGAGTTGGTAAAGATGCTTTATGATTGGAGTCTGTAACCCCAAATGGGATTACACCACCTTCTTCTGATTCGGAATTTCCTGCTGTTGCAATATGTGTTGTTTCACAGAAATGAGGAGTAATTCCCTCTCAGATGCTCATGTTGAGATTGCTGCCAGGGAACAGCGTGAGGTATTCTTTCACTGCTAAAGACAAGGCGTCGCTTCTATTGTAAACTTGGTTCTCTCTCAATGACTTCATAAACTTGTTCTAAGTAACTCACTTCAGCTTGAAGCTCTGTTTCCCAGGAAAGTGAATAGTTATCTTCTTAAAACTGATTCTTGCTTTAAGAACAAACAAACCACATCGCGATTTTGAAGTTGTGGAATGGACATCCTTTATACCGCAGACAGTTGTGCTTTCATGCGGAGCCTTTCCTGTTCTTTTTTTTTAATTATCATTATTTGCAAATTCCTTATTGAGTGGACAGTAATGAGTCTGCATCAATCAGCTGCAAAATGTGGTGGTGTTTGAGCTCTGTCCTCTATAGGCAGGTTGCAGTGGGGCTGCATGTGCATGAATGAACTCAAAGCAGAGTTCATTCATATGTTGTCCTCACCACCTGCAAGCGTGTGTGTGTGTGTGTGCTTAGTCCTCCCTTATAAGAAAAAAAAAGAGCAAGGAGTACCGCAGTAAGCACTTCTTTTCTGCTCTCATTTCAGAAGGGTTTCTACCTCCAAAGCTGGCATGGCTTTTCTTAGGTTAGCTGGTTTCAAGCTATGCTGTTACTGTAGCAGAGGGCTGCAGCAGATTAAGTACTTCTACTGCAGAGCAGCATCCACGAAAAACGTGCTGTTTGCAGTCTTTCACGCCGGGCCTGGGAGGATCATGACATTAAATTGCAGGAATACCTCCTGAGTAAATCTGAGGTTTTTACAGAGGAGCCTGCCATCCAAATTTAAGTGCTTTTGAAGGAGGGGAGGTTTTGGAATAAAGGCTGCAGCATGTCTGTCTACGAAAATCAGTCTGTGCTGGAAAGCAAGCACATGATGAGTTAAAGCTGGATAAGCAGAAAAGAGAGTTGAAACATCTGAGAGGGAAAGAGTAAGCTGCTCTTCAGATTTTGATCACAAGCTTTTCCAGCTTCTAAGGCATGACACTTCTGGTTTTTATAATGCACACATTTATAAACATTTCCTAGTGTATTTTCTAAATTTAAAGGGGTTTGGTGCATTCTGGTTGGACATATGGCAATACAATGGATATGACTAGTAATTTGTCATGGCCCTTGTTTAACACAAAGGAGCCTTTTAGTTGTGGTACCTGAGTTCGTATTTGGCTGGATGAAAAAAGATGGTTGTTTGATCAGCATTTGATGCTTTTTGTCTTACCATGATCTGTTTGTCCATTATTTTTAATAACCAGTGAAAACATACTAAGATTTCTCTCATGTGAAGGGAAAAATTGAGATCTTCGTGCTTGGGCCCCAAGTTAGTTCCTTGCAATGTTAGCTGCACACTTGACAGCATAGGCTCTCGCCCTCCAGGGATGATAACGTGAAAAACTCATTATGTTCTCATTTTCAGTGCCAGAGTAGTTGTCCTGTGGTGAATGAAAGCTGAAATGATGTTCCAGGACATCCTTATCCCTTAGGGAGAAGAAGGTAGCAGGAGGAATGAGTATTTTTCACCTTTTTCTAGATCCCGCAACTCTGAGACCTGTTAGACATCAGCCGACCAGAGAGTGGGAAGCATCCCTTCATGTTTGGCCACTTCTGGGCAGGACACAGGCATATACTCCAGGGTTTCCTTCAGTTTTTCCTCAGTGCTGAGCTGTCATGGGTTGTATGCTTCCACCCTATCCCAAGGGCACTCTTTACCGGTACCAGTTCTTCAAGGATTCCTGGGGCACTGCAGCAGCTCCCTGCTCTTGTTTTTGTCTTATTGCATCATTTTACCGCACTGCCTACTCAGCTCAGAGCTCTCGTCCCTCCTTGACCTCTCCATTGCAATCATAGATCCATCAGCCCTTCAGCATCAGGTCTACTTAGGGAACTGTCTCACTTCTGGTATTGGTCTGATGCTGCTTGTCAACATTTGAAGAGTTCAGATCTGAAAGTGGGTGTTTGTGGAGATACATATACTACTATACTCTACTGTAGCCACAAAACTTTCTTCGCAGAAAACGCATTTGGGACTTGGTACCATTCATTTTTAATTTAAAATATCCTTATGACTAGTGGAACTATAAAATACCTTGTCATTGTTGTAGCACATAGGGGATCCAGTAATAAATTAGAGGCCCTCTGTGACAAATACCATAGATATATAATAAAACAACAACCTCTGCCTGGGAACACTTCAGTCTAAGTTCATATTTCTTCCTTAGGCACCCAAAAATAGGGTTAATCAAATTTCATGCCTAAGGGCTTAAACAGCTGGAATATGAACTAAATTTTCACCATTCTGCAATGTAGTAGTCCTGTATCTCTGGGAAGTGTGCACTTTGTTAATGTACAAGACAAAACCTTTCATTTAAACATTTCTCACAGCATATCTAGTTTGATTTAGGCAGTGGTTTGAAGCAGTAGGATGCATTTGGTCATCCCAGATTTATATTCAGAGACTAGAGAACAATGTTTTAATTTTATATGAAATGTTTCCTTCCTCCCGTTCTAAACTAAAAAGCCAAATTTATGACAAAATCATTAAAATGCTTAAATGCTGAACCGGCTTTTCTGATTCAGTGTTTTCATGTAGATATGATTTCTCATAATTGCTTTTCCAGATTGTATTGGTCAGTGGACATCTGGACAGCTGGGACGTTGGGCAGGGAGCTATGGATGACGGTGGTGGAGCATTTATATCATGGGAAGCATTATCACTCATTAAGGATCTGGGTAAATATTTAATGTTAAAATATTTTTAATGCATTACATTTCCAGGACATTTTGTATGTTGTCTAAACTGGTTTTTCTATTTTATCCATTCCTCTGAGCACAAATATTCATACTTAGTATAAATATTTTGCAAGTTTGTCTGTTAAACTCCTTCTTTCATCACAAGGGTCATCCAAAAGCAACACATCAATCAATAATCTAGAAAGTGCTTTGAGCCTGCATGGTCACCATGGTCACCATCATCACAAAATGAAAGTTCAGTGTACAATATAATATCGAAGTACCGTAGAAGGAATTCACTCCTTTTCATTTTGTCTTAATGAGTTCCTCCCTATTAATGAAGGTGAAGCTTCATGAAGTCACAGATAGCCTTCTGATAATTGTTCTCTGCCTTTTAAGCAAATATTGTCATTCAACACGTTCCTGAATCTTTCACTGTTCTACATGTTGCTTTTACAGCAGCTACTCAATTTAATTCCCAACCCCTTACCTCGCTCTTGATAACTTCTCAAGACAATTTCATCTAAGTCTCTCTCAAGACCGTGTAACTAGGACTGGATCCAGGCAATGATCCCGCCTCTGGTCTTTTCCCTTTCATCTACATGTAAAGATATTCAGCAAAAATTATTCTAAACTTCACAGAAGTTCATATTTCCAATGTATATATTTTGGTGGGTTTGTTTTTTCATTGAATGTTCTTCCTGAATAAATTTATATCCTGCCTGGACTTGGTCCACCAAATATTGATAGATACATCTATGCCATCAAACTGGTGCATTCTCGGTTTTGCACTTGAGGGCTGATTTCCTGATTATGCCGTTTTTATGTTGCTGTGTGCTTGGGCTCTGCTTTGGGCTGTGACAGTTGGTTTCCTTGACAAAGGTAATCCAGGTCAGAGGAAGCACACACTTGAGTCTCATCACTACAAGGATACACTTCTGTCAAATTTGGCTTAACCATGGTGACCTGTCAGATGTTGCGGGCTTATACATCTTGTCAAGCAACATTTGACACTGAGGCCTTGCACACTGTAGTATCTTGCTACAATAGGTTTGTGGGATGCAGAGCAACATTCTGTTTCCAGGGATCACTTCTTTGAATCATTCTTGGTTCATAGCAGGGTGACAGGGTGACTGGGTTCTGGAATTTGGTCTTTAGACCAGCTGGACTCTTCTGAAGTTGATATTCTAGCACACAGGCTGTCAACCCTGGACTTGCTGGTTTCCCTCCTCCAGAATTTTTGCTCAGAAGTATGAGTTGAACTAAACCCCCATGCTGTCAATGTTAAATGTAGATAAAGAAGGAGAAAAAGAGGAAAAGGCAGCTTCCAGCCTGCATATGTCTGTTCCAGTAGTGCTGTGGATAAAATACCAGTGTGGACTTGCTCATAGAATCATAGAATCATAGAATCATTAAGGTTGGAAAAGACCGCTAAGATCATCAAGTCCAACCATCAACTAACACCACCATGACTCCTAAACTAGGCCCTGGAGTGCCACATCTACACCTTTTTCGAACGCCTCCAGGGTTGATGACTCCACCACCTCTCTGGGGAGCCTGTTCCAATGCTTAACCACTCTTTCGGTAAAGACGTTCTTCCTGATGTCCAGTCTAAACCTCCCCTGACGCAACTTGAAGCCATTTCCTCTCGTCCTATTGCTAGTTTCTTGGGAGAAGAGTCCAACACCCGCTTCACTACAACCCCCCTTCATGCAGTTGTAGAGAGCGATAAGGTCTCCCCTCAGCCTCCACTTCTCCAAGCTAAACAGCCCCAGTTCTCTCA
>WAAD01036307.1:0-44595 GCA_013389945.1 Fregata magnificens | reverse complement strand
AGCCACTCTTCCCTAAGCCTGTAGCATTGCATGGGGTTGTTGTGACCAAAGTGCAGGACCCGGCACTTGGCCTTGTTGAACCTCATACAGCTGGCCTCGGCCCATCGATCCAGCCTATCCAGATCCGTCTGCAGGGCCTTCCTTCCCTTGAGCAAATCGACACTCCCGCCCAGCTTGGTGTCATCTGCAAACTTGCTGAGGGTGCACTCAATCCCCTCATCCAGATCATTGATGAAGACATTGAACAAAACCGGCCCCAGAACTGAGCCCTGGGGAACACCGCTCGTGACTGGCTGCCAACTGGATTTCACTCCATTCACCACCACTCTCTGGGCTCGGCCATCCAGCCAGTTTTTTACCCAGCAAAGTGTATGCCCATCCAAGCCGTGAGCTGCCAGCTTCTCCAGGAGAATGCCGTGGGAGACCGTGTCAGAGGCCTTACTAAAGTCCAAGTAGACAACATCCTTCAGCCTGCTCCCTCCTGGTTTGCATAGCCCCCCTGTGTGGGATCTGATAGGCCAATTTCTTCTACTCATGGGCTTCATCTGACTTGTGGGTAGAAGTGGGCTGCAGACAGTGTGTTATTTAGAAGGGCATGGTCTGCATATGCCTACATAGGGTGTGTTTGGTGGGAGAGATGGTCCACAAGGTAAGATGAGATAGGGCCGGTGTATGTGCAAGGGGGAGCTATGGTTGTACAGTCATCTGCCTGTGGACACCCAGCCTCAGAGTTTGGTCTGGTGTCCTGGTGTCCTGCTGTTCCCAGTCTGCCGTGACCTAGTCTGATGTCTGGTCTCCAAACTGCAAATTCCAGTCTTACTGCTTAATCTGTAGTTTTTTGCTGGCTTTACTTCATATGGGCTTTTGTCACTATACCCCTCAAAACTAGTTCAAAACAGGCTTCCTAGGTTGTCAAGTTCATACCCAAGGACGCTTTTCCCCCTTCATCAGATGGAATCTATTTTTCCTCATTATTCCCTTTTTCCAGAACTGTAACCTGTGGTCAAGAGGAATGCACCATGTACTCATTAAAAACTAAAATCAGCTGCTGCTCCTGCTCTTAGCTCTGGCAGAGTTTAAATAATAAAATAGCTTTCCCTGCTTCCGATCAGAAGGATTTGTGCACTTGAACAATCTCAGTGTTTCTTGAAGAGCTCTTTGTAGACAAGCTCTGTTATGTGATTAGCCACTCTCATACTGCAGTGGTGAACATCAGACATCCTTGTGAATTCCTATTCCTTTATTTTGCATTATTTGAACCTCTTATCTCTCATTTTCCCAGCCTCGGAATGATTGGAATATCAGTCTGTGACCGAAAACAAAAGGCATCTGTTTTAATTTTTGGTCTTTTAAAAGTAAACTACAGAGGATTCTTCTGTAGAAGAATCCAGGCCTAGTCCTCCTTTTAGCGTTTTTTGATCTTTCTTTAATGATTCTTAGAAAATTGTCTATGCTTCCTCCACCTTCAGGAAAAAAAAAAAATTATGCTTCTGTGTTTGCTGACTCTATTCCATTCAGAATAAACTGTTTTGTGTCTCTTAAGGGCATGTTCATGGTGGCATTGTATAATTCTTATTCACTGGGTTTCCCTTCATGCATGACTGAAATGCATCACTCTCTGCTTGTTCAAATATTTGATTTCCTCTGGTAGTAGCCTGTGTGTTTGCTGTACGACCTGTGGTGAAATGTTGTTTTCTCATCTGGGAAATGCCGGAGCCTCTGCTGATGCCCTCTGTTCTGGCCAGCTGTTGTGTTCAGCTCTTCTTGTTATACCAGTGTTCTGCAGGAACGTAAGGCTGGGAGAGGACTTCTGGGTCATCACATCTAACCTGTAGATAACCATGGGCGATAGGGCCTTTCCTAGACTGTCTTCCATAGCAGATTGGTTAATGCAGATTTTATATCTTCTTATGCACATAAAATCTGACAAAAAGGACAGCAAAATAACAGATGTGCAGATTGTGTGAGAAATGAATTAATGAGTTTTATTTAAAATCACTTCCATAGACTGTGTTTTGAGTGAGCATTATATTTTGAACTATGGACACTTGGTTTAATATCCTTTTGGATCCTCATAAATTTAGTCTCAGACTAGTCCACCAAATACATTTGACATGGGGATAAGCCAACTCAACTGGCTTGTCTGTGCATGCGTAGAATTTTTTTACTGTGTACTGGGATTCCTGAAGCCATGGTGCATTGTGTAGCCATAAGAACTGTGTCTTGCGTTTACCAGAGTATTACTGATCTTAAAGCTATGGTGATATGATCTTAAAGCTGAAGCGAGCATTCTGAAACATGAATTCTAGAATATGAAGTTTATATCATGTAGTGAGCAATACTGCCACTACTTCTGCCATGGTCCATTGGTTCCATGAAAGCAAGATACTACTATGCTATTTAAGCATTTTTTTTCAGTGATGATCTAATAGCACTTCATCATGATATCACTGTGACCCTTGGACGTGGCTGGTGGACACAAGTTATGCCTGTTAATTAGGATTTTGATAATTCCATGTGGTACTTGAAGAATGATTATAGTTTAAATACCATTCCGTATTTCCAACATAACCTCCTTCCCAAACCATTTAATAGCTATTGGCTTAGGACCAAATACATGAAATTCATAGAAAAATCATTAAAATTATAGTTTAAGATGGTTGTATTTTCTTTTAAGCAGTGGAGTTTGTTTTCTTGCCTCAAGTAAAATTTTTAACAGTTTTTGCTTTTATTTCTGAGTAAATCATTACTTAATGTGTTAGCCTTTATATTTCCTGAATCTTCAGTGTCAGTTTTTATTTTTTTAATTGAGCTGGCAGTTTCTGTACCATATTGATATCTTTTTTTCTTTCTGGTGTTTTTGTAGATTTTCAGACACCGTAATAGTTACATGTTCCCTACAAGGACATGTAACAGTAGCACAATCTGAAGTAGTTTTACACAGTCTTCAAAACTTCGAACTTTTGGTAGGATTTTTTTTTTCCATTTCATGTTTTGACTTCACATGAATGCTGTTTCTTTTTGAGAGAAAGGGAACTGCATGAAGTCCAGACTGAACTGAAAGTTTTGTATTATATTACCAGAGAGCAGAATAAAAAGATTTAATTCATGTAAAATCCCATGTATACATCCCAAAAGAGTAGTACCTTAAAAACAAAGGGCCAGATTGAATACTGTTTAGAGCTATAACGATTCAGTTAGACCTGGAAAGTACAAGAGCTAAAAAGTGGAAGGCTTCCAGTTTGTCTGAATACTTTGCTTCTAACAGCTGTAATGTCTCTCTGCCCATCTTCCCCACCAGGGTGACGGGAAGGGGGCACCTGCTGGAGGTGCCATTCCCCCTCCTCCTTCTCCAGGGAGGAAGCACAGGCAGCAAACTCAGAGCAAACACTGACTTTTAGGGGGTTACATTTCAGCAAAGTGAATCTTGCTCCAAGTGGCTTTTCCACAGCCACCCCGTGCAGAAAACTGAACCCTGTCTCTTCTCTTCTGTGCAGCTGCAGCTTCACTCTCGAAACATCCCTTTCAGCAAGGTACAGTTAAATGTCAGCACCGGCTTGTGCACCTGTTGGTACCAGCACTGGTTGTAGACATCTCCTGACCAGAGTAAACAGAGGTGTTTTCCTTAGTGCACCTGCATCAAGTTCTCTGTATCAACTATACTCTCATGGCTGCTTGCTTTGCTGGTAGCTAATCTCAGAAAAATTCACCAACTAGTGGCCATGTTGACTAATGTTATCCAAAGGGGTCTTTTCTCCCAGTTAACACTGAAGTTTAATGAAGCACAGAGGAAAGAAAAACAGGTTCTTTTTTCTTGGAACTCTTGAAGCTTATATGCGCTGGTGATCGGCAAGATCTGTGGCGAGCTGCTTCATGGCTTATGTGCTTAAAAAATGAACTGGAAGTGTTTCCACAGAAGTTCTTTATGTGAAGAAAGGTGAAAGTTTCAGCTGGTTATTGCTCTTTATTCCTTTTTCTGGGAATAAAGATGTCTTTAGAGGCATTGAGGCAGTTCATGAGCTGGTCTGAACTGGTAAAATCCCTTTCCTTTGGTGGAGCCGGGGCTGTTGCGATTAGCTGAGGATTTCTGACGCTTAAGAAATTACTCTTCATAACTGCAGGCAGGGTGTCCAAGGCAGTAAGCTTGTGCAATGTTCAGCTTGCCTGCAGCTGTGTCTGGCAGCTGCCACTCTCCCCAGTCCTCTGCAATTTTTAACCTTTTGATCAATTTTAACTAAATTTGAAAGAGGCATAGAAATATTTAGAATATGAAGTTCTGATACGTTCTTTGCAAATGGGTGACTGAGGAGAGATGGGTGAGTACATTTATGTCCCAAATGAGGGAGAGGCAGGAAGAAACTCCACTTTTATCCTTTCCCTATGATGACAAACGCCTGGTTAAATGTGTATACACACGTATAGCTTTGGTGTAAGCACCAGAGCCTCTTTCTTTTTAACCTGTCTGCAAACGCTGTGTGATAGGTAGTAAATATTGCCACAGTGGTAGTGAGAGTGTTGTTTGGGGTAATTTAGAGATGATGGGAAGGCACTGGGGGTGTTTTAGGGAGGAAGGGCTGAGGGGTTCCTGTCTTTAAGCCGAGGGAATCCATGGGGTGTTGCATGAGCTGTGATGTGGTGTGAGGGCATTTGGAGGCTGTAGGAGAGACAGCACTCAAACAAATTGGGGTTTTCTGGTTTTGCAGAACAGCAGCTGTGTTGCTAATTACAGTCTAGAAACCTCAAACGCAACTTGTTTTCAGGTTGCATTTATAATTCTCCAATTTTACATTTGTTAGTTTGTGTGCAAAAAATGTGTCTCTGGAGATGGCCAATGCTATTTGCCTCAGCATTTTCATGTTAGTCTGGTTAATGCTCTGGTGTAGTTTGAAACACAGTTTCTCTTGTCCCTGTGTCACATGAGGTTTACAAAAGAAGCTGTCTTTCCAGGTGAGATAAAAGATAAGCAGCTACTCATAAAAAATCACCATAAAATTACCCCAAATTTATTTTGCTGCCATATTTTGCCTTTAGTTGGCTATACAGGTTGGACAGACAGCCTGTGGGACTCGATCCTGCTCTGGATGTTGGTTGCTCGTTTCTGTGAAGGAGATATTTGTGTTCCTCTCCCACAATTTCAAGCCTTGTGCTGCTGCTGTGCCGGTCTTGCTCAGGGCTAATACTTGTGTACAATGTATTTGAGCAAGAAGCAGATAGTATGTAGCCGATGATTTCAGAGCTTTAGCCCGTGCTGCCTCTTCGCTCCTAATCCAGCTATGTTGCTGCATCACTTGGTGGAGGGGCATTTCCCAGCCGAGGCCAGAGGCGCTCTGCCTTTCTCCCGCCCCGGGGAGCACCCTGCCAAAGCCACCTCACACTTCAGCGCTAGAAACATGGGACTTTTATCCTTAAAGGGAGCTTGAGGGAACTGAATAACGACAATAACAGAGAAAGGTCTTTAGAGGGTGGTCGTATGGCAGTGTCAGCTTTCCAAGCATAATATTTTCTGCCTCCTAACTGCAGTAGAGAGCCCACTGGAGTTAGAGATGCAGTCGATTTTGATGGATGAATTCACTGCTTTCTTCTGAGAAACTTCAGACATGATAACTATTGTGTCTCTTTTTAATTAAAACAGCTGGAGCCAATTTTTTTTTTCCTGTTGAGAAGAGAAGCTGCCGGGGTCTGCTACTTGATACTACAATCTAGTTTATTTTCAGTCTCATCTCTGCTAGCACAGGAGGAATCAAATAGTCAACAGGTCCTTTGTTCACATCCCAGGTTTCTTTCACCAACATTTACCCACAAGCTCTCTCTCCTTGTTCAGAAATGTGTTGACTACCTTTCCCTGGATGTATTTAGGTCTCGCTTGCTCCATCGCTAGTCACCTCCTGGTGCCCTGCCAAGCCCAGAGGTGCACACGTGTCCACCAGCTACTGCCCAGTCTGTGTGTTTACGAGGTGCATCTTTGGAAGAAACCCAATGGCTGTGCTGTGAATTTGCCAAATCACAAACTTATCCTCTTTCTCTTCAATTGCTTGAGCTGCAGTAGTGTAAGATGTTGCCAGTTATTGCTATCTGAACTCCTATGTTGAAGTAGTTGGTACAGATCCAAAGACGACTATAATGATGGATTGTGATAGAGTAAACGTTCCCCTGCTTTTGCTGTTGTCTCGTGCACTGAGCTCATGTTCAGTCATGTCTGCATGCCACATGAGACCAGGAAGTCTCCTGCTTGGACTGTGCCTCCAAGTGCTTCTGGTAATCCTGGTTCTTCCATGTAAAAAAATATTTGCTATGGGCAGCTGCCAGAGCCAGCGAATACCAGATGTCAAGTAGATGAACAGGGCACATTTTCCTCTTCCGTACCCAGGGCAGGATGCCTGATGCCATTGCTGCTAGAGCAGCCTGATGAAGGAAGGATGATTGTTGACAAAGTCTAATCCCAGCCATCACACCTTTTACACGGCTTTCCTACATTCCTAGACGATGATCTATACGCACATGAGAAAGGGAAAAATGTATGGTGATAGGTGCTGTGCGTACTTACCCCTCTTTGCCAGTGTTACGGGGAAATTTTCATGAGTCAACTTTCCTATAGATGTAGACATGGATCTGGTACAACCAAATCTCTGTTTCATAGGATAAAGGTACAGAAAACTACAGAAATGTTTTAAAGCAGTGCATGTAACAATTTTAAGGTACTACCTGAATTACATTTTGAGTAACTCATAAGGAGTTGATTGGACAGTTTTTTCCCCTTAAAACTTACTTAAGATTGAGATTATAACTCTCATCTGAATTATACTCGTGACTAATGTGACTGGAAAACCATAAGACAGATTTTTATGCAGTTCACTGTAGTCATTGTATGAAGTTACGTTTCTCAAGTCCAAATTCACTGGCTAATATATAAGGACTAAAGATATGTTTTATTAAAAAAAAGATCACTGGAGTCATTCCTTTTCTGCTAGTTTAGTTGAAGTCATATAACTACAATTTTAACCTACTTGGAAAAATTTCATTAAATGTTTTTCTGAATTTCCTGTAGCTGTCGTGGTGTAGTTGTTTGCTGTCTAGGAGATAATGTTGTGAAACATGATTAAATGACTGCTTTTACTGTAGGTTTTTTTTTTTTTAATTAAGTGTGCCTGATATTAACTCTTTGTTCTTACGTTCTTTCTGCTTCCCCAAAATTGCATATTTTATTCTGAGCTTCACCTTTTGCAAATCTATTAAATCTACCTGGTATGATATACCTGCATATGCTGTTACACTACAACTGCATTTATTCCTTCATTTCAACATTTGGTTGAATGCATATTTGGCAAATACTTAAATCTTCAATTTCCATACTGGGTTAGCATAGCAAAGGGGTGACTGCAGACATACAAAGTTTTTAATCTGGCGGTAAATGTAGGCATACATCCCTCCATAACAATGTTGCCCTGTGTCTTGTGGACTGCTGCTTCTCTGCAAGCTTTAATTTGCCCAGGAAATTAAAGATAAATTGTGTGCTTTGTTTGTCTATAAAAACCTTAAAAACCTGGTGACAGAGGCTATTGTGATTTTTTTTCAAATCTGTAATGTGGCTGACATGGTGAAATGATGAAATCCTTCCCAGATGAAGTCAGGGGTGACTTGTCCTTACTGTCAGGTTTTTTAAGGTATATATTTTCAATATGGGGAGACAAGTGTGGCTGGTGCATTTTCTGACTCATCAGCTCTGAGGACAGTCTAACAGATTTGGCATTTTTCTGATCCAAAGAGTGGGGCAGCAGAGGCAGAAGGCAGAGCCACCACTCGATAGCGTCAACCATGGTTGATGCTTATAGTCCCAGAGAGTGAGGGAGTGGGGCCCTGCATTGCCTTTTCTGCTCCACAGTTTGATGAGATGTCTAAATACCTTTAAGGAAGAAGGTTTTCCTAAAGAGGAATAAGGCGCATTTTAAAGGTGGACAGTGTCCTCCTCGTTTTGCGGGACTCGGAGAACATGGCAACAGATCAGAGCAGGGCAGGGGGTGGAGGAGTGCTCTGCTGACTGGTGGCTTTGCCATTTTACACGTAAACAGGCAAGTAGCATGTTTCCTTTTTTTTTTTTTTTTTTTGTTGTAGACATGACTTGTATTGACTTCATGACACTACACTAACTGGTTCTTTGTTTAAAACCCCATGTGCAGAAGAGCACATTTGTCAGCGCTTCTCATCTGAGCTGCCCCTCAGCTGTGCTGCTGGGTGGCAAGGAGGTGGCCCCCAAAGAAACCCTCACTCTGGCAGCGTTGCTGCCTGGCTTGATTGCAGCCCACTGCACCGGGCTCTGAGCTGCACTTCCCTCTTCTCCCCCCATCTCCCCAGTCAAAAGGCTTAATCCATGTTATTTTTAGTTTCTAGACTTGCAAATCTTTCACAGCTTTCCCCTCCACTCTTGTATATCCAGCTCTTTCCTTGACATTTCCTCTCAGATATTCCATCACTTTCTTAAAATAAATCTACCTAAAACTTCTCACGTTTCCCACCTCGATCCACTCTTCTGTAAATCTGCCCTTCCTATTCTGTCATAAACTCATCAGCCTCCCTAAAAACAGAAAAATAAAATTGCTTGGATTAATCCCAGTGTTTTGCTGCACTGCCATCAGTGCTGCTGGCCTGCCACCGGAGCTCTGCAAGCCCCAGTCCTTCCCTAGCCCAGCTCACCTCAGGCCTTGCTGTCTCCCTGCACCCTCTTTGCAGGGGCCTGTCCAAAAAGCTGCTCCTGCTCTGCAGCTGTGGCAGAGTTGTGTCCTCTTACACCTCAAAACGTGGCTCTGAGCGTGCTGCCAGCCTCAGGTGAGATTAAGCTGCTTGGCTTCTGCCTCTGCATTCGTTTCCCACTCCCAGCCCCTGACCTGCCCAATTTCTGTCTTGTTCCTGTGATGCCATGTCTCTTCTCCAGGAGACCTCATTTGTCTTGACTCCAGACCTTCAAGACTCGGAGGTTTACTTGCTTCCCAGTGCTATCCTGTGCAAGCACCTCGTCCTCAGTGCTGCAAACAGAACCCGTATCGACAGAGAAAAATCAAGCAGATTGCATTGCATTAGGGTATTTTAAGAAGAAAACAAAGACAATTTCCCAGGCAAAAAGCTGTTTCCCATGTCTAATTTGAGCTTCACTAGAGAATTAGAAATATTATCATAGTCAGGGTTTAAATAATACTAAAAGGTTTTTTGAAAGGTGTGCTTTGCCTTACTTTTTGAAGCTTATAACTTTAATAGCCTTAGATTTTCTCTCTTAAATCATTATTTTTCACTCAAATAAAAAACAGTTCTTTTTAAATAAACGTCTAACTAAGCAGACACTTTTCTGCACAAATAGTGACATTAGTTGTCTGAATCATAGAGGATTGTATTTCTAATAACAGAATGAAAGCCAAAATCCTGCTGGTTTAGAATGGAGACAACTTCTTCGTCTTCAGAGGAAAAAGTCTGGACGTTCTCAATTAATTGTATTATTACTGTCATCCTATAAATTGCAGTTTATTGCTATAGGTGTGTATTCTTTGAAATTAGCCAGAGAAACAGGATGCTAAGAGGAAGAGCTTTTTCTCTAAAGCAGAGCTTGCCTATGCCACAGAATACAGAAATTACATAGTACTCTCTAAAATACTTGGGAATATTGAAATCTTCCTGTCTTCTATTTCAAAAGCTATCAGAACCCTGTCAGAAAAGCAATATAATTGGGTAGCAACTGTTAGGAATTTATGCATACTCACTTTTGGGACCTTAGTTTATTGGGACCTCTAGCAGAGGCCAAAACTGTGTGGGCTCTTACTCTGGAAATACTATGGAAAAGAAGACTGCAACACCAAAACTCTGTACAGTCCATTACAAAAAAAGAAAAAGGGCTTAAAAAGTTATCGTGGCTTGGTGAAAGTGACCTTATTTGATAGTTCACTTGAGGTCTAGACCAGAATAGGGAACATTATAACTAAAAATATCACTGATGTAAAAAATAGGCAGTGTAATGAGAATGCGATGAGAGCTAAAATATGTAACTTGCTGTGAAGCCCAGCAGTTTAATTAAACCAGGAAATAAAGCATTTGCTGAGATTCTGGAAATTTTGGAAAATCTCCTGTTTTCCAGTCTCTTAATGAGTGAAACAGTTTCCACTTCAGCAGATCGAATCTAAAAGAAAATGAAAAAAACCCCTGAATATTTGGCCAGATTAAAATAAATTAACAGAGCATTACTAGTTTGGACGGTGTTGCATGCTGAAGTCAGTTCTGGTTCTGTCGCCGCTGCACTTCGCTCGGTTTCATCAAAGCCAGTGATGAAGCAATGAGCAAGGTTCATTCTTCATTAATCTGGGTGATTCTTACTGTAATACCGTTGATATGGCATATAACAACTATAGTAGTAATGACATACAGTATTACATAGCAAGTAACATCATACAGTTCAAATCATTGGCTATTCTCACCCAAAATCAAATCCCCTTGAGGTACACATCAGACTTGCCCATCCTTCTGCATTACCTGCAAAGTGCACCCAGGTCCTGGAGCAGAAGCAATCCTAGAAATGGGTTTACCTTTGCCCGAGGCAGAAATAACCCAAACTGTCTTCTCCAGCATATGTTTTATGTGCACTACAGGGACTTTATCCCCTTCTACAGTACGTAAAAGTTTTGATTGGGCAGGGCCAGCCTGACTGGCAGATGCTCTAGTGTTGACTAACCAGGTGGCTTTTGCTAAATGTGTATCCCAATGTTTGAATGTCCCACCACCCATTGCTCTCAGTGTAGTCTTTAACAGTCCATTGTATCCTTCAATTTTCATGGAGGCTGGTGCATGATAGGGGATGTGATACACCCACTCAATGCCATGCTCTTTGGCCCAGGTGTCTATGAGGTTGTTTTGGAAATGAGTCCTGTTGCCTGACTCAGTTCTTTCTGGGGTGCCATGTTGCCATCAGACTTGCTTTTCAAGGCCCAGGATAGTGCTCTGGGCAGTGGCGTGGGGCACGGGATATGTTTCCAGCCATCCGGTGGTTGCTTCCACCATTGTAAGCACATAGCGCTTGCCTTGGCGGGTTTGTGGGAGTGTGATATAATCAATGTGCCAGGCCTCCCCGTATTTATATTTCAACCATTGTCCTTCATACCACAGAAGCTTTAACCACTTGGCTTGTTCGATTGCAGCGCATATTTCACATTCATGGATAACCTGTGCAGTAGTATCCTTAGTCAAGTCCACTCCTCGATCACGAGCCCATCTGTATGTTGCATCTCTTCCTTGATGGCCTGAGGTGTCACGGGCCCACTGAGCTATAAATAATTTACCCTTAGGTTTGCCAGTCCAGATCTACCTGAGCCACTTCAATCTTAGCAGTCTGATCCACCTGCTGGTTATTTTGAAGTTCTTCAGTGGCCGGACTCTTGGGTACGTGAGCATCTACATGACATACTTTTACAACTAGATTTTCTACCTGGGCAGCAATAGCTTGCTGCANGGCACTGGTGAGGCCACACCTGGAATACTGTGTTCAGTTTTGGGCCCCTCACTACAAGAAGGACACTGAGGTGCTGGAGCGTGTCCAGAGAAGGGCAGTGAGGCTGGTGAAGGGTCTAGAAAACAAGTCTTATGAGGAGCGGCTGAGAGAACTGGGGCTGTTTAGTTTGGAGAAGTGGAGGCTGAGGGGAGACCTTCTTGCTCTCTACAACTGCCTGAAAGGAGGTTGTAGTGAAGTGGGTGTTGGACTCTTCTCCCAAGAAACTAGCGACAGGATGAGAGGAGATGGCCTCAAGTTGCGTCAGGGGAGGTTTAGATTGGACATCAGGAAGAATTTCTTTACCGAAAGAGTGGTTAGGCATTGGAACAGGCTGCCCAGAGAGGTGGTGGAGTCATCAACCCTGGAGGCATTCATAAAAGGAGTAGACATGGCACTCCAGGGCTTAGTTTAGGTGTCATGGTGGTATTGGTTGACGGTTGGACTTGATGATCTTAGAGGTCTTTTCCAACCTTAATGATTCTATGATTCTATAAAGGGACTGCTAGTGCGTTCTGTGCAAAACAGAGCAATTCAGAATGACTGTTGATACAGCTAATTTGACCCTAAAATATGCGTCAGAAATTGATTGGGTTTTTTTTTTTTGGCAGAAGGCTGCTAGTAAATTCACAAGAGACTTGGGATATTTCCATGTAAACTGTGCAACAAAGACGACACAGCCGGAGAGAGGATGGGGAAAGCAGGAGGCATAGCAGGGAGGAAACTCAAAGACTGAGACAGAGTTTCCTAAGACCCTGTTTTCAGACAAACCCAGTTGATACTGCAATAAATTAAAAAGGATGAGGACAAGCTAGTAATAAAGAAGCGTGTAACTGCCTCATTAAAAAGGATGGTAGTCATGTGTTTAAGTTTGTCAATGCCGTGTGTTTTCCAGCTTCCAAACTCTAAACCTGCAGCTTGTCATCAAAGGAATCCTTTAAAACCAGAACGCCATCACGTGAACGAGCCATGGGTGACTGGTGTATTAGGTGTGTATCAGGGCCCTCTGCAAATTGTTCGTGAAATGATTTCTAAGATAAATTTATGGCACACAGTATCAAGTGAGAGCATCAATGTTTTGTAGTATGCCTGGGAGAAAATAAATGGTGTGCAGCTAAAACGTTCAGCTCCAAAAAGCAGTGGATGGGACATGGACAATAATCTACTGCAGTTAAAAGCACAGAGTTTGAACTTGGTAAGGTCATTGTCTTGCTTGAGTAATTTCAGCTGGTACGAAGCACATTACACAAGTGGAATTTTGCTGTTGTAATGTAGCTGAAGGAAGGGAAGTGTAATTGATATTATATCAGGGGCTTAACAGAGATCTTATTAAATATACCGTTTCATTCTTGTTTATAGGAAACTGTGCTGATACTTGAAGCAGATTGTACAACTATGTTTGATGATGAATTCTTGTCTTCTTTAGCAAAATATGGAGTACTGGTTTTATTTTTATTTTGTGCTTCGGCAGAGGTTTTAGAAATTCCAGGCATTTTATGAGAAGTGCTTGCATGATAGAAATATCCCAACTAATGTCACACAGTAAATCCCCTATGTCTAATCAACTGCAAACCTGAAAAAGGAATTTAATGATTGTCAGCAGCGTAATCATGTATCTTACTACTTTTTTTATAAATACCCTTTTAAAGAAATTCCAGGCCACAGGGTAATAATGCAGAAAAATGCGTCGCTTGTGATGTTAAATACAGCAGTAGGCAGGACTTGAGGATGATGTACCTGTATTTACCTCTCCCTAGTAGCTCCTGAAGCAAGTACATCAGTGGCTCAGGCAGTATTAGAGTGTAAGGGACCAGGTAGTGCAATTTCTTCTACTTTGATGCTCAGTTCAAGGCTTTATTGGGCCATTTATGCAGGGTCTTGGGAGGGTAAAGCTGGCAAAGGTCTAAGACACCTCATGGTCTTCACAGTTTCAGAGCGCATGGTGGGGGGCTACAGTCATTTTCCTTTTTATTGGATAGAGATGAACTTCAGCCCCATCTTTGTACTGCTAAGGACCTTCTCCTCTCTTCAGCTAACGCAACTTCTTACAAATGTTCTTAAAAATCAGGATGGGTGGGAAGTAAATTCATCTTTCAGACTGAAGAAATAGAAGTATACTTTAGAAATTAAAACCAAAAAGATAGTATTTTACCACTGAATACACTATAAATGCCAGTTAAAATACTTTACCTGTTAATCTGCTCACATCAATTTGCAGTTTGCTTATATGCCTCATGTAAGCTGAGCAGCTATTTGATTTGCTTGTGGGTGATCCCAGTGCCTTGGCTTGCAGGGGAAAAAAGCCTTTTTCACAAAGGTGGAATGCTTTTTATATTTTCAAGAGCTGATCAGTCTTGTAACAACATGATGGATTCATTTGAAGAAGTCTGATTAGCCATCATACACTGTCTTCTTAGAAAATACTATATCTTTGTACTTAATCCTCCCCATCAATAAGGATTTATGTTTATAAAGTGGGAAAATATTTACTGAAGGAAATTCAGTATTTACACTACTGCTCTCTATTTTGATTTTAAAAAAAGGCACAATTCAAGTTCTCGCTCCTGGCCTATGTGCTATCTTGAGTGTGAAGCACGTTTATTTTTTTACATTACATGTGACAGATGAGCATGTTTGTCTGTGCTTGTACCAAACCATACATCTCAGTTTCGTGATGTGGGAATGTCTCAATTCTATCAAGCATGAGCAAGATATGTAGGGCATAAAATTCAGGTCATGTATAGCATCCTGGTAAGTATCTTATCACAGAGAGATCCACATGTGTAAGAATATGTGTGGATTTAATAAACCCTGTCACATCTAGAAAATACCCATTTTAGATTTAAAATGAATGTAAAATGTGTATATATACATATTTGTGTGTTTGTAACACCTCTATGTTATTTGCTGGCAATTATTTTTTACTAAGTTATGAAAGAAAAGCTTTTGGCAAAAGACTTCATTGTAGTTGAGGTTGAAGTCAAACTGATTAGTTAATACTGCTTCATTACAAATCTTTTTTTCTCAAGCATTTGGTATTTGGCTAATGTAGGCTTGCTGCTGACATCTGCAAGTGTGAGCACTCTATGATAATTTAAAAGAAACAGAAAATAGAGTCAATAAGAGCTACATCTTAGTATGACTGAAGTGTTCAGAGCAATCATAAGCTATGTTACCCAGAGAAAATGAAAGGGCTAGCAGCCATGCCAGCACAGAGAGAATATAATATACCAAGTGTACTTGCTACACACGTTTCCTTAGTTATAGATCGACCACATCAATGTTTTTATTTCATCTGTTAACTCAGTAGCCCAGGTGCCCTGTAGTATTTCTTATGCTTGGGATAAACCATAGGAATGCAGAGGCTGAACAGCAAAATGCACCTTTGTGCTAAACTCTGACTATGTTTCCCAGTTAAGGGTAAGGTAGAGGGAAAAAAAAAAGCTACTTCATTTTTTAAAACATTGGAGATTTGTAAATTAATCTGTAGCTGGAGGAGGATCTATAGTTGTTTCAGTTTTGATTTTAGTTATGTGAGCTTAGAAAGAACAATTTATTTGAGTACCAGCTAGCACCTTCTGAATGTTAAGCTCCTGTAAACCCCTGCTATTCTTTTTATTGGGATGCTGCGGTAGGATGGAAACTGTGGGATTTCAGTGGTTTCGAGAGGTGCTGAGCTCTGCAACTTTCATTTGAGTTATATAATCTCAGATCCAAGTGACCCAGAGAGGACATGGTAGGATCCCTGTGCTCGTCCATCAATGAATGTAGTTATAACCTGCTGCACTTTGCCAAAATGGTCTATTTAAATGTTCTGGGTAACTTTAATTTTTTTCCTTCTGATGTCCTTTTTGCTAGACGATGTAACATGTCATTTATATGAACAAAAAGAAAAGAGGCACTATTTTATTTATGAAACAGTTTTCCTTCATTTTAATATTTGCTACCTACCCCTCTACACAGTACACCCATCACAGAACATAGTTTTCTAGTCCAGGTGCTATTTTATCATGCCTTTTCAACACATATTTAGGCTGTGATCTGCAAGACTTCTGATTTTGTGGAGATGATACCTTGCTTAGGAACCAGTAGTTTTTAAGAAGCAAGCCAAAACAGTTAAACTTCATTTAAAAAAAAAAAAATTGTAACTTAAGTACAGTACTCCATTTTTTTAATAAAAATGTGCATTGAGAATATCCTTAGCAGTTTTACTGGTGCATATTGGATTTGTTTGATGTTCTTTGGTCAGAATAGCTGTGTTTTTAATAACAGGTAGATAAATACGTATCACTTTCAGATTAAGGTAATGAGGAAATGAAATTTTCCTCTGTAGACTTTGCTTTGTATTTAAAATAACTGCCTCCAAAGCTTATATATATATTATTTTTTTTTAACTTCCCCGTTTAATTTCAATAGAACACACAAGTGAATCTGCTGACAGAAATCTGTGAGATTGGAAGAGCCAATACACCACTTCTGGGACTGGAAAGACGAAAGCTCAGCAGGGCTTTTTTCTTTCCCCAACTTTAATGGACGGATGCAATGACAGGCTAGGAGGGGCCCCTAGGTATCTCAAACTTCTTCCCCACAAGTGAGCTGAGACCTTCTCAAGCTCCTGCAGAGCAGGAGAGATTGGCCAGGTTTACAGCCCATTGGAGCTGAGCGTGACGTCCCTGATCACTGACCCAAGTCCCCCTTTGGACAGCAGTAGCAGACCAAAGCATCTTGATTTTTGCCTGGGAGGAGGCAGGAGATGCTGCTCCCCTGTCTCAAGCACCTCCTACCAAAGCTGCTTTCACAGCGTTGGTGTGGTGGGCTGGAGACAGTGCTTCAGTTGCTTTGTATTTTGTGATACAAACACACCTCTATTCGCCGCTTCAACTGCAGTGCCATTGGGACCGTGCTACAGGACTGGCCGCTCTATGCTTTATACCCAGCACCTTTTCTTCTTTAGAGCCACCTCTTCTAATCAAGCTGCTGACACATTTGTGGTTATTTTGGGTCTAAAATCTTTCTAACTTAAACCTGATGGCTATTTTATTATCTTAATTTTACCTCACTGGCCATCTGGCTGATTTGAAAAGCAAAGGAGGCTAATCCTGTGCTGTCATGATTTAGGAGAAGAGCAGGGAAGCCACTGCGATGTGTGCAGGAGGGTTGTCTTTAAAATAATGAGGTTTGACGACCTTTCTGTTTACAGTCAGCAGATCAACATTTAGAAAGTACACCTTTAACCACTCCTTTGCACTTCCTTCATTATAAAATATTGGAAAATCCAAGGTATTTTCTGCAGCTTTGGAGTATTCCTTGTGTACTCTGCCTTCAGTTATGAGGATTGCTGGCATGTAGTTTCAAGAAAGAAATCTTCAGTTGATTTTCGTTGTCTTGAGAGAAAAAAAATAATGAAGGTCAGGTCTATTTGTAAACTTCATCCATTTCAGCTAGGAAATGAAGTAAGTTTTGACAGTGATACTGATATTTCTCCCGAGCACAGAAGTATGTGTGGTAATTTATGCTCTATTGCTTGTGATAGTCTCCTCACTGGTTTTTCTTTTCTTTTTTTAATTTTTAATAGTTTTGGGGGCTTTATTTTTGCTTGAACATAATTACCATTACACTGTACAGAGAACACTTTATTCTTGATCTGTTTGCTCTTCTGTGCTCTCAGGTTTGATGTCTCGAATGTATTCGTTTATGAATAGAATCAATCAAATAAATAAAGGGCAACAACTTTTATCTGTTCAGATCTGCCATGGCAGAGACGGTTTCAAAATTTATCTGAGAACTTATCTTTCTTACTGAGCTACAATAGCAAAATACAAAATGGCCTTGTGTTTGCCTTGTTTTAAAAAGCTGTGCATACATTCAGCAGCTGATTGTATTTCATATTCCAAAGTATGGATTGTTGCTTTTCACTTCTCTGATAAAAAGCAAAATAATATTGCAGAGCCCCTCAGTTCTTGAAATGGGTAAACATTTCTCATAAAAATCCAGCAGCTCATTTTCAATTAATTGTAATAAATTCACCATGACAAAGCAATGGTAATTCTCGTGAAATTTGATTTGGATCTGCTGAAAGCGGGTGCATGTTACTTACTGCAGACCACCACAATGACAGCAGCATATGTCTCAGAAATCTATCAAGGTAGCTATTTTATGTTACGGTTTTCAGACACCTACAGTACGTCCCCAAAATGTGCTTCTCTTGTGCTACTGCAACTGGTGGCAGCACCACAGCAGCCCACTCCTTCCTCGCGTGGGCTCTCTCCCCGCACCCCAGTCCTTCCCTCCAAACAAACAAAAAGTGCTCTCAACGACAAAACCCACACTTGAAATAGGTTGTGTTTGGTGAAGGTAGAGATGACTGAATGGAAGGCCAGGCTTTTCATCCATTGGGGGGTGGACACCAATGCAAAAAATGCTTGAATATATGGATATTTAGTACGAAAAACAATATTTAAAATTATGTTTCAGGACTTCGCCCAAAAAGGACTCTGCGCTTGGTGCTATGGACGGCAGAAGAGCAAGGAGGAATAGGTGCTGAGCAGTACTATCAGTTGCACAAGGTAAATGATGTCTTCAGATGATTTGCTTGACAGCACTTTCCTCCCTTGTCTTGTGACTTGCATATTATTTTTGTCAAAATGTTCAGCTTAATATCTAACCGAAAATAGTGATTCCAGTTCTGCCTGAAAGTATATTTTCTGGTTTTAATCATAAATGTAAACTACATTTTACATTTTACATTTAACAGAAAGTGATGCGACCACACACATACATGTTCCGCTTGACCTAAGATAGTCTGTCACAAAGCAGTTCTGAAACAGATATTTCATGATTATACCTGCCATAGCTTTCAAACAATGCTAACTCTCTGAGAATGAATGACGGACGAATGGTCCACATATGTTGGCAATATAAATACATTTTGTTTGCCTTATATATTTCCGCTTCGTTGCATTTTCCCATAATATTTTACAATGTAAAACATAAAATAACACAAAGAAAAATCTTTGCTATCTTATCTTAGTAGTGTGTAATCTAAAATACTCTTTGCCAGTTATTAGTTTTATGGGATCTGGAACATTATAAATGGTTGATTTCTGATGATGCAAGGAACACACAAACTCTATGACTGGGTATCAGGATAAAAATATTGTGTATTGTCACATCTGTCTCTCCTGCCAACAACTACCTTTTCAAAGTACATCATGACATAAAGGGCAGTTGCATAAAACTATTTTCGAGATAAGTCTTTGGAATGTGTGTGGCGTTTTTTTCCCAGAAAAATTATGCTGTACCTGTATAACTAAGCTAAAGTAGTTATATTTCATTCTTTTCCCTAATTTAGTAGTATTACTCTCAGCAATGGTTAATATGTCCAAGGCAGAGACAAGATGAATGCAGATTTGTTTAGGAAGTCACCTGCTGTACCATAGTATGAAAGGAGACTTACAAGCAATTCCTAAGAGTATGTTTTTAATGGTAAGTAACCTATCAGAACAAATAAATGGAAATTTCACTCATTTGGAAGAGTTACCTAAAAGCTTGCTTTCTCAGCTTCAGGGAGGTGACAGGTTACAGTTTAGTATGTGTTAAGGATTCTGGATTTACCACTGGTACTCTTGTATTCAGCAGGATTAAACCAGAATGAAATGTTCTGGAATACGTAGCACAGGAAAGAGATGCTTCTCATGTACAGAAGTGCATTTTGGAGGAGCTGGAGGGATGATCTGTGCCTAGTACACGCTGCTCATGAGAAATGTATCATCACCTCTGTAGATTGCCGTGTCAGAAAATAAGCTCCATCCTATGGTGGTGTTGTCAGCAACACATGAAATTGTCTCATGCATGTCTCATCTTTTGCCAAAATGTCTGCATTTCACTGTTGTCTCTAGGATTTATATTCAGATGTAATATCAAAAAACAGGCTTAAGGATCAAATAGGGAAATACAAAGCAGGCTGGGTGTTGTTTGAAAGATATTTGGTTACTTTGCTTTTAAAAAAATTGAGACAAAGATGTGTCTCAATTTTTGCTCTGCTGATGCAATTCCATCTGGATCTTGTGCTCTGTGAAGAAAGCCCAGTCTAACTTCACAAGTATTTGTAATTTACATGGAGAATTTAAGCAGAAATTACATCCGTCTGTTGTTTGTTGTTCTTGTTTCCCCCCTGCCGTGTGATCTGGCATAATTATAAATTGATACATCTATAGGACATCTCATTACTCATAATAACAAAATAAAGCAGATTAATACTGTGCATTGTATTTAGCATGAAAAATAACTTAACCTTTTAATGATTTACTTGCACAAATTTCTGGCAATTAGGATAGTATGGCATAAACATTGCTTGCTGATGGTAATGAGTACAAGTTAACTAAGAGTGGTATTTAAGAATGCCTTGTTGAATGAAAGATGGCCTGTATGACTCATCTACATAGCTGGGCTTATTATGACTTTAGTTCGCTACAAAAAAGTAGAAATATGAATGCAGTAATTCAGCACAGACAGACATGGATTTCCTTGACATTGTAAATTACCTCCTCATGTCAGTGGAAATGTGACAAGGGAGAAGAAATGAAGACAATATAGTACTGGACAAGTACAAATACTCTTACTTTTGTAGCTTATTTATTTTTTCTTTCAATTTAATTTCAGGTCTTTCTTCCTCATCCATCATTGTAGGTTGCCACTGCTGGAAAGTGGATAAGTTACTGCAGGCATAACTGAGATAGCAGCAGCATAGTGGTTTTACTATGGTGCCAATAATTAAGTCATATCCCTGCATAATAGCATTATTTGTATCACTCAGGTATTTCTGTAGAGCGCAGTATTATAGTTTCTGATTATTAAAACTAGTGATAGGGTATATTGGCTGCTCAGAGCTTGTAAGAGAATGTGAGAGCTGCCATATTGGGTTGACCAAGAGCTTAGTCTAGCATTGTCTCCTGTTTCTGATAGGATCCAGTAAATAGATGCTTAGGACAAGCATGTTTGCCCAACTCATGCACATAGATTACTCATGCAACTGTGCTTTCATTTTATCACATATTTTTCTGGAGAGCATCTCATGGTACTCATCCGTTGTTGCCTTGGTATGATTTTTCTAAGACATTTCCAAGAGTTGAAAGCCAAGTATTGTCCAGCAGTTTCAGTGCCTCCATTAGTGCAGGGGTACCTGCCACCCACCAGTACATCGCAGAGCAGCTGCTCAGTTTTGACCATGGGGTAGAAGCCGCCCAGGGGAATGATTGCCATCTTTGCTCCCAAAGGAGGTAACCTGCTGAAGTGCTCACTGCTTTTAACTGTTAGCCAATAATTAGATTTAATCCCAGACTGGAAAAAAGCCTGATCTTCCTTTATAGTGAAGACCCCTTATCTTGATGAAGAGTAATGAAATTAAAGGATCTAAGTGTAAATCAGGCTCCAGATCTTGGGGTTCGACATTGCATCTGAAGTCCTTGCCCAGTGCTTAGTGTTGTGGGACCCAACTGCTGAGTAGGGCTCTTACGTACAGACAATACAGTAAATAACTTCAAAAATGTGAAACATTGCTGCTTTCCTTTCCAAGTTGAATGGAAGAAGCAGGAGGCACATGGTTTAGTAATTCTGGAGGACCTCATGTTGCAGCTATTCAGTACAGATTCTCCTACAACCTTTAACAATGGTACCTGAGTGCCCTCCAGTAGGGTTTTTAAATTTTTTGTATGTTTACTCTTATGCTGCCTTCATGAGGGGAGAAAGACGTATATGTAATGAAGCGTCTGTCCTCCTTTCGTTGCTTTGGACTAGTTTCTGTGAAAGATCTGTGTACCATGAAGACAAGGTTACAGTTATTTACCCAGCTGAATTAAGGGACTATGAATGGCTGATAATATTTATTTTGGAATAGAAGTATTGCATACAATCTCCTGGGAAAGCAAATACATTTTGTAATTAGAAGACCTAAGAGGTGGTAGGCCACATTTAAATTTACTTTAATAACTCTGTTGTGATCGTTGGAGGCATTAATGTGTTATGAATTTAATTCAAACCGCATTAGAGAAAGCATTCTTAAAATATCTCTGCACGCTTTTATTCCTATCTTGATGATGTTTACAGTACTTCCCTAAATTTCTGATGCAAATGCCATACACTGTTTTAACTTTTTAGGAAAGGTTTAACTTTATGAAAAATATGATCACCAGTGTTTACTATGGTTTCATTTTTGTGTTTATTACGAAGAAGATTTGATATTTTGCCCAAACTGGGTCTGCATGAAAACAGGACTTTCTGAAATGCTGGTACCTCGTTGCTAATTTAAGTACTCTTTGTTGATGCTCACATGAGGTTTCTACTATGATTTGCTAATGAGTTACTTTCTCTAAGAAGCAAGTATCAAAAAAATGTCACTTTCAGGTGAAGTGATTCTTCCCAGAAAATACTGGCTCCTCAAAACCAGAGTTTTCAGAAAACATGTCAGAAAACATGTATGTCAACATCCTGTTTATTTCCCAAGGTACCAAGTACTCTGGTGAAACATGAGACATGGATTTGTGTGTGATTTGAACCAAACACATCAAGGACTTTAATGTGGGTTCTTTTATCCCAGTGAAATACGTTGACCATTTGCCTATTGACTGTTGTCAGGAAATATTCTCTGTAATCAAAAGTTCTGTAAAATTACGGCTTGTTGTTTTGACCACTGTTGATCCATTTCATTGAGAAATGAAAGAAACGCATAAAAAGAGAAATGTTCAGTTATAAAATGGCGAAAAGAAAATAATTGCACTGTATTCTCCAGAATCACAGTTAACAACCAGAAGTACCTTTGATTGTGTTAAGCACAGTAAAGCTAGCATACTTATACAATTATATTTTACACCAGTTGTAGGACAGCAGGAATTCATAATTCTTAATATTGAGGTGTCACAGTCCTAGTGAAAGCTGCAGAGGAAACCAGATTTTACTAAAACACAAAAAGGGGTTGATTCCTTACCCTGCCTGAGGCAGGGAAGACCCAGAATCAGCCATGGCAGTGTGTCTTCTATCTGCCTAGTCTTCATTCCATGTGGGCAGATTTCATACACGTCTAGTGTTAGGAGAACCTTTGTTTTTGTACCTTTCCTCCCTTTTCTTTCCCTCATGGAAGTAGCAGAGCTGCCATCTGAAACACTGTGAACTCGTGGAAACATGTTCTGAGAAGAGCTGCTCTGCTTTCATACTCCAGGCAGATGCACCTGACCACAGGTCCTTGGTGCTTTGGGATGTCCTGCTGTAAGAAAGCTGGGCTCCTTCTGTTCAAACTCCTTGCAGCTCTGCAAGACACACAAAATTGTTACCTCTTGTTGACTCATTGTGATGATCTGCATCCTCATTGACTTCTTGCCATTTTAACATTGCATGTCTTACCCAGATGAGAACCTAAAAGCGTTCTGCATAAAACCAGGAAATATTAACAATGTGTGTGCTGTGGTAATTTCTAAGGTATTGCCAATTTATTGTTATCAATCTGCTACTGAAAGTTACAGAAATACCCACTTGCTTATTGAAAGCAGGAAACGTTGTCTTTGGTCGAAAGATGTAAACCACAATTTTTAATTTTGGCAGTGTTGCCCATTTTCAAACGAAAACCTAAACCCTTTCAAAAAGGGATGGTGGTGGGACAGAGTCATTCAGAGTCTTAGGCAGTTTTGATACCCTCATATTTGAGCAGTAAAAGGGCTTCAGTTATAGAACGTTTTCCAACAAGAGCACTTTTCTTTGATATGCCTCTTTGTCAAAGAAAGAACCTCCCAAGACAAGGCTGCAGGTAATCTGATGCATACCTTATGTAGCATGCTGCTGTCTTCAGAGCTGTCTGCTTTTTCTCGTCTATCATCCCAGAGAACTTACAATACTGAATGGTCATCTCTGGGAGTGCTGGCAAGTGTCTGCAGAGGAAACAGTAGCGGTATTGTACAAGGCAAGACATGCTAGTAGTATGTTTTTACTGAGTGAAATGCTAATAAGTACATGACCAAATCCTGCTCCAGGGCTGTTGAAGTTACTGGGACTTTTGTCATTGGCTTCTTGGAAGTCAGAACTCTGTAACTCTGATAGAGAACAAGCCATCAAATCTGTGGACTTTTTAATGGACTGCTTTCCCACAAAATGTGTCAGAAAAATATTTCATCTTTTAACAAAAGTACGAGCCTTATTCATACCTCGTCATCTGTTAAAAATTGTGCTAATCTTCAGCTTTACAGCATTCTCCCATATAATGATGGGGTAATTTACAAAAATTTATAACTCACAGTGTTCCTGATTTTCTCTATCTTCATTCAAAAAGAATGTGAACGGTATGATCACGCTTGTGGCTGGTGGTTATTATGCCCTGATGCTGGTGCATCTCTGCTTCCTAACAACTGTTCTGGTGGTTTTTCTCTAGTTTCCATTTATGCTGTTTTGCTTCATTAAATAATCTTGATCTTAAACAGCAACTCAAAATTACACTACACTGTGTTTATATATTATTAAATACTTAGAGGATTTTTTTTTTTTTTATCCTTTTCCAGCTGTCACCTCCACTTAGGTGTTTCCAGTGTTTTCTCTTGTCTTTCCTGTAGTCTTAGTTGCCAGCCTAAAAAAGCTGGGTGTTGATTTAAACACAGTTTTAGTACTGCAAGTGGGATGACTGTCATTTCACCGTAAGTTCTGCAACGTGGTTGTTGCCGTGCTATACTTGGATCCCAACTGCTCTGAGTTAAGTACTGGAATACAAGAATACAAGTGTTGGTGTTTCCTAAAGTTAAGTGTAAATCAATAACAGAAAAGTGAAAATGCACTGTCAGATTAACTGATGTCCCTTATTACTGGAACAAACTAGCCATTAGTCAAGGACAGTGCTTTGCCATTACAGACTTTAGTATTTTCCTTGTAAAGTGGTGATTTTTCTCAATGGAACGAAAAAGAAAACCAGTAAATGAGCTATTGGACAAGTAATAACAATCTATTTTAAATAGCCCCAAATTACTGAAGGCTTTTAGGACAGCTGTTCCCTCCCTTATCCTTTCAGGTATCTCACTACTTTAGCTGGGTAAGAGGAATTGCCATCAGTGACTCAGTAGATTAGTCATGAGATGTTGGAGTCTAGTTTAACATTTGGTAAGAATTAACAATTGGGATTTTGACTGAATAAGCAGCTACTTGTATGGTTGGGATTGCCAGTGTCTACTCTAGATGGGACACGTTTCCTACCGGTAGAAGTACGAGTCATGCATATGACAAGGGTTTGTTTTCTTAATGGAAAAATTTGACTGTAATTTCATGTTTTCAAGTGTTTGCCTTAGAGATGAGAAGCTCTTATATTTTTAGTTTTGCTTAACAGAGATAAAAATAGATTGTTTATAGAAAAAACAGAAATAGAATGAATTAAAAAAATTAAAAATAGGAAAAGTACTGGCAAGGATCGTGCCTATTTGCATGTTCAGTGAAAATAGTAGGCTATAGGAGGCCAATTTTCCCATGCAGTATTTATTGTAATGTTTCATTTAAAAATTCAATTGAAGAGCTAAACATGATAAGGTAAAGAGAGGTGACCTCTTCTGTGACCGAGTCATAGGAAGATAAAGGATAAAAGTCTGTTTTGATGTTCAGAGAATTAGGCAGCAGGTTACACCAACAAGATTTAATTTTCTGGTATGTGCTAAGAGAAGTAGCACAGTATCAAGATGCAGCAAATGGGATTACTTTCAAAAAAATTGCATACTGAGTTTAAAATGTGTATTTAAATGATACATTCAGTATGGGGAAAAATGAAGGAAACTGCTGAGCCTGCAGTTATTTTATAAAATCTTACTGGTTTGTTGTGCTGTTCCCTTGATTTAGTCAAAGGAACAATGTGCGGTCTCGCCCCGCTTTGCTAAGTGGCAGTTATTCCTGCACCATAGAGGGCAAAGGACAACAGAGCATCTTCCCTATAGCATATTTTCCAGCGCATATTTCTTTCTATGTAAGTAGAAACACCAATATAAGTGTACAAAAATGGGTATGGTGAAACCAACCTAACCTGTTAAGATTGAAACTTTCAAACTCGACAGTGAATAGTTGTATAATTAATCCTACCCTAGTGGACAAAATAGGGAAAAAGCTTTCTCAAGGACACATGGTACTTCAAGTAGTTGTGACCTCTGCTTTGTCCCTCACTGAGTCCAGTTTCTCTCCCCAGGGCGTCCTGTTTTCGTGCCACTCCAGCACGTTCTCAGAACTGAACAGCTTTCTTACAGAGCAAGAATGTGGTGTAATGTATTGTGGGTGGTTTGTTTTCTCAGTTTCGTATTAAAAACACATGCAAACATTTATATGAGAAAACACAACTGAAGACTGCAAAAATGCTGCTATACTAGCAGTTTATAAAGTCTTGGAACTTAGGAATGCCGTTCTTTGGAGTGGTAGGTGAGATTTCTTCTCAGTATCCGTGCTGTTCCCGCGCTCGCTCTTCTCCTCACCTCGCTGCCCTGAATAGTGCCTTCCATTTGCCTTGTCGCTCCTACTCATTGCAGCTTCTCTAAAAATGAGCAGAAATCCTGCTTCAAAGACTCAGCCAAAGAGGCCGTTTCTGAATGATTTCTATCATGGTATTTATGCAGGGCTCACTATAATTGTTAGCTTTCACTGGCAATTCACCAGCATATCGAAATGTGTATTGTGTTCCCTAAGTCTTGCTCCTTGGGCTTGTGATATAAAGAAGATTTACATTTTGAGACATTCTTCCTGTTGAACCTGTGACTTTGGAGCATCATTGGTCCCTTTTACCATGCACTGTGCTTTTCTTGGCCTGCTTCTCTCCCACTTCATTCAGAGGGTCCGTGAATCATGATTTCATGTTGAGGCTCATGACCTGTAATGCTGCATTTGATGGTAGGCCTAGATACCACGTGTATCCTAATTCTTTATATTTAATCGTCTATAAACTGAAGATTTTTGTAGTAGAGTGTAGTGATTGCCAATTTGGTGACAACATTGGTTATTTCCACCTTGATTTCCAGTACTTGGATGGGTGGATAGGTAGATCGGTTATTTTAAGGTATTATAACATGTACAGTTACTTCATCATATGCAAAGATTTTGTATTACATTTTTTAATTGCTGGATATATTTCTAAGTTGCAAGTGAATACCTCTGCTATGTTAGAACTTGTTTCACTGAAAAGTCCGAGTTGACAACATGGTATATTGAAAAGAATGTGTTTCTGAAGAGGCAGCAGCTGTTTTTTTAAATGGTATGTCCTTCACAGTCTGGGCAAGCTTTGAATGCATCTAATTTTAAAGCCAACCAGATTGCGTACCCTCCCCCTTGCAACAGAATTTCTGAGTTTCAGGTCTGAGAAGAAAGTGAAAGCTGCAAGTGGAAACTGAAATATGGTGGTAATGGCTTACCTTTCCAGGTGGCACTTCAGAAGTCTCAAAGCAAGTACTTGGGAACAGCAGGCCAGTCATATTGTGGCTCCTACAGAATATTCATGCCTCAGAACTGAACTTGAACTGTTTCAGCATCTTCATCCAGAAAGATTAGGTCTCTTCATTTATGCTTATATACACACGATCACAGGAAGCGTTTCTCTGCTTCTTAAACAAATTTGTTACGGTGTGCTCACACTGACATCTAGAATCCAGTATATGGTACCAGTTAAAATAGCAATCACAAAACAATATCTTCTTTCCTTGCATGTTTAGGAAAATATCTCCAACTTCGATATCGTCATGGAGTCTGATGAGGGCACCTTCACACCATCTGGGCTGGGTTTTACTGGCAATGCTAAAGCTCGGGACATCGTGAAAGAGATCATGACTCTGCTGCAGCCCATCAATGTTACGGATGTTTATGACAACGCAGATGGAACGGACATCGATTACTGGATGAGAGACGGGGTGCCCGGTGAGCATGCTTTAGAGGTGATACCGCCCCTCCTGTGCAGTGGCACGTCGGATGGGTGGTCTGGTGTTTTCAAAGTAGTCAGAAATGCTTTCTCTCAAGGAGTAGAATTTACCATAGGTAAAATGCGGAAATGTCAGGCAGGGAGTCAGGGAATGTCGGTGACCAACAGAAATAGGACATAAAGTGCGTTTGAGCTGCAGTTTAATAATGGTATAGATTATACGTGGCATAACATGTCTGAAATCTTCTTTTTGGCTTTAAGGATTTATAATAATTAATCCCAGACTGGTGGTTTATAAATAGTAAACTAAGACAGAGGGGAATTCTCCAATGCAAAACAAATAATGTTTTTATTATTATTTTGACTTTGAAATACAGAGCTTTTTCTCCCTGTTTTGTATGCTGAAGAGACAATGGTTTTGAGACGTGACATTTAAAAGGTTATAGGGCATTAAGGTGTGCTAAAGGGGTAAAATTCTGCAAAGTTTGAACTGGTTTGGGGGTTTGTTTGGAGTATTTTATCTGGCTCCCAGTGAGGAGCAGCTTGTTGGCAAAGAGGCTTGCAAGCCATGAGAGAGATCCACCACTGGCAGCCTTCCCGTGCAGGAGACCCTACACTAGCACGGGGGCTTGCGGAGCACAAGAGTCTGATTTAGAGGCCAGCCTGGGTGAAGCCTTAGTGAATTTCCATGATAGTTTCCATACTTGAATAATAATACAAAGAAAAAAGTTTCATAACATTTATATTTAAAAAATTATGATCAGTTTTAAAATTTTAAGGTTCTTTTTCTCCAGTGTTTTATGACTGAAGTAGGCTGGCATATTTCTCATGCCAGTTTTACTAGTAGTTCCAATATGCTTAGAATCTCTTAATATCTGATTAACTGCCTAGTTTCTTACCTGGTCTTGTGGAAGATACAGTGGGTTGTAGAATATATGCTTCATTTATAGGCAGAACCCTTTGCTTCTCACTCACCTGGGGTGTACAAAGATACCATAAAGTTGATTGCCTTGATAAATGTATGAATATCTAATTTTCAAAGCAAAATATCTATGCTGGGCAAGAAGTATGGATGAATGGATATTGTTAAACAGCTAGGGATTAATCTTCAGCCTGGTGTGCTGCTTTCTAGGTGAGGTGCAAGCTGTTCGGTGCAATGTCATACAGCCGTGACACTGGTGTGCACTTGTGTTCCTAGGCTCTTTAAGATGCCTCTGCACCTTACATGAGCGTTAGGACCGTGTGCTGAGTTGAGTTGAGAGACTGTAAGCACTGCTGAGAGGCTGTAGCCATGCGTCGTCCTCCACAGCCTGTAGGCGCCCATGCAAAGATGTCTGGTCTAGAATTTCAGACCGACATGTCTATGCTGTAGTTGGAATATGAGAACTCACCACTCTGCCTGTGTTTAGAAGATGCAAGTGTATCAGAATTACTTCCTAGGTAAGGTGTTGGGAGCATTACAGATGATCCCTGGGGACTTCCATTTTGCTTCCCATCTGAGTGCAACAGATCATGGAAGAAGAGAGAAAAATTTAACATTCAAATGCCTTGTTCTCAGTTGATAATGTGAGTGGTGCTTGTGATGGCAGTGTGTACTGAGCTCTTGTACACCACTGTTCATCAGCGGAGGTGCACCTGGAGCATAAATGGCTACAGCTTGCCATGGTCCTCTTGATTAGTCACCTGGGCTACACCTGTAAAGTACACTCAGCAGAAGCAGGGCAGAAACAGGAGTCGTCTCCCATAGTCATCCGTACTCCTCAGAAAGCATAAACTATGAAAAATATCATAAACTATAAGCTCAACCTTGGGAAAATATAAATACTCCAGAACGGAGACCTCAGTTTTTAAATAAATCTGATTTGCTTTCCTATTAAAAATTTGGCACATTAATTGATGGTGGGTTTTTTTGCTGTCTGAAGCTTTGATTCATTTAACTTCCCATTAAGCAAATAACAAAGTGTTCTTGCAGCATAAAGGAACAGTGATTCTTTTTTCCCCATCGAGCCCTGGTGGGAAGGAATTAGCTCCACTAAAAGAATTTTGACTGCTTTAGATTGTAGTTCATACTGTACCAGGGAGAAGGCTAAGACATCTTGTAATCTTCACGCCTTGTGTGCACTATTCTCACTGCTCGAATGAGCCCTTATGGTATATAATAACATTGGAACAAATTGAACACACTGTAACAGCTTTTATAATTTTGTCCAATTTAAACAAGCAGTCAAGTGTTGACATTTCATCAACTTTATTTAAATATTTTCTTGAAAATACACTTGGTGACTTTGTTTCTGCAACCCTGAGAGAAAATATGGTGTACTTCTTGAACAATAAGAATGGTTTCCGACATAATTTCTCTAGAATTTTTCTCCTTTTTGGTGTTAAATAGATTCTGGAATTCGCCTTTTTAGATGCTATTAAAAATCTGCTTCTCCTGCTCCTTTTGGTCTGAAAGATCTGCAGAGGGCAACAGTACGTGTGTTTTTCAGAGCTGTTCATAGCTGCTCCTGAGGCAGGCGGAGTGACTCTGGCTCCTTACTCTCTGCGATTTCCAGCATGTTTATTTTTAATGGACATGCAATGAAACGTCATTTGTAATGTTACTTGAATGTATTTGCTAGAAGACAGTGGTGACTATTCTGAGATTTTAGGGTGAGAGGCGAGGAGAGTTCACAGTGCTTTGCAAACCATAGACTGAAACTTAACTAATACCTCTAAAGCACGACCATTGTGATCTGCACCAAACACAGCAGTTTAATGCTTTGTGACTGTGGAGTATTAGAAATATTTCCGTCAGTGGCCTTTACGTTGGATTATTTTGAGAACAATTTAGCCCAGCAATGAGGAATGTCTGTAGCTGTGTTTTTCTAGTGATAGCCAGTTTTCAGCTACTGAAAATATTTGTATAACATTTGTTTTGCTTTTTCATGAAGCATAAATCAAATGAAATGGGGTTTTTGTGGTGTCGTATTTTATGCTGTGGTTTTGCAGTTTGAGGTGACCATTGGTCCTAAGACTGCTCCTTTATTAATTATGCAATTAACTTCCTCAGCTTTCTTTTTAAGGGTTCAATTACATATTTGGTTTTAGTTAGGGATACATCTAAACTGTGGCACACAAAGCTGTTCCTTTCCAACACTGAGTCCTAATTGAGTTTGGCCAGAATTTGCAAGTATAGGTGGGGGGACGGGTTGGTTGTGTTTATTTGTTTGGTTTCTTCGCATGCTTCTTCAGAACAGGCTTCTTCAGTGTCTGAAAAGGTTAAAAAACTGTTAAGCAAGCTAGACCAGCGCTCAGGTATTTTTGTTGAAAAAGCAAAGTATCTGATGATCACAAGGATGCTTCAAACATGATTTAGACCAGTTCCTAAGGTAATAGCACTGGGGCTGAGTCAGCCTTCCCTGCAAACCTTCAGAAACTGAGAAAGGGGAATTAAGTGATTCTATTTGTATTATGGTATCCAATGACCATTAGTTCAGCTTTAGGTGTTAGGGGAGAGGAAAACGGGTTCTCTCCTATTTTTGCAGAGGGAAGGCTGTTGTGACACAGTATTTCCAGGAGAGCTGGTTCAAGGATGCTCCTTTCTGCCAGGCTCGTCAGGGAGGTTATCTGTTGCTGCAGTGCTTATGATGGGAACACTTGACTGTTAGGAACTGAGCTGTATTTGAGATCGAGATGACCCAGGACATCAAACAACTCCCAAAAAACATGTGGCAACTCCTCTATTTAAAATTCAACCGGTGACCGAAAGGTGAAACTCCTTTTTACAATGTCACTCTGAACCTTGATGGTTGTTCGTGCCTCTCTGTCTCCACAGTGACAGTGCCTTGCTTTTTTGTTACATTACACAAGAGGATGAATTATTCTTCCGGAAACTAATAAACCAGTAGTTCATCTAACTTTAGTGTTTCTTCAGAAATCAAAAATTCATAGCTAACTCAATCTATCAGTCATTTTCTCAGAGGTGGCAAACAAATGCTACCATATATCACTTCTCTCATTTTTATATTTTCATAGTGCTTCTTTATTAGCTTCATCTAAAATAAGATGTATTTTGGCCCTCAGACACCGGACTTTGACATGCACAGTTTCCTTTCTTATTACGTAAGAGGTCAAATCCTTCAGTTCCACCCCTTTTCCAGAGCATGCTGCCACCCGTCCCCAGTCCCCATCATCCCTTGTAGCACCAAACTCCAGTGCGAACCTGCCGGCATGCTTGAGCCAAGCCAGCTCCTCTGCTCGGTGTCAGCCAGGGGCGTGTTTGAGAAAGTGGTGTAATGGGAAAACTCCCTGACTTGAGGTTGCCAGATGGGCATGAAGAATTGGGTAAACTCTCTATTTCCCAAATTATAAGCAGGTAAACTCTGTTCACTCTTGGCTATATCACTGTTTGGAAGCGATACTCCACTGTGATGCATGAAGCATTTCCCCTCGGCGTACCTGGTTCACACTCTCTGCAGACTTGGGCAGACTCTTTGGATCCAGTTTCTCAGCTTCTTTCTATTGCCAAAAGAATAAAAACTCTAAGGAAAAAGAGGAAAAATAAGGTTCACATAGTCTAGGACTTCATAGGCTAATGCTGGAAAGCCTTTGGCTTGATTGTGCACAGGTAAGGGACGTTTCACTTGACGAAGACCTTCCTATAAGATGAGGGAAAGGGAAAAAGGTTTCCTTAAAAATAGACATTAAACTTAACTTCCTCACTTTAATGGGTAGTATTCGTGTGATTCGTGATCTGGGATGTTTGGCGTAGGGCATCACATGGAGGGCTCCAGTTATTTGACCAAGTGACTAACACAAGTGAAATGTTTCCTGCTTGCTTATGGAGCAAAAAGTTGGACAAAACTCCTAAACACTACTCACAAAACTAGCTTTACTCGTAGTATTACAAGTACTGAGATAATTTTAGTTACTTCACAGTTGCTGTGTTTTTGTACTTGCTGAGTTCCCACTGCTCTGGACATGTGTTGAAGCACACCGCCACCACCAGCCACTATGGGCCTGGTTTATTTTTGCGTGGAAATGAGGGGTAAGGGGCTTATGGTCTACACCTATGTCTTGCCTGAATCTTGATCTGAACAAGTCTGAGATATATCAGCACTGTTGTGTGTTAATTAGCAACATTGTATTGCTTTTTCCAGGTCATTCGTTTCCTTTTAAATGGAATCTTATTTTATCATTCCAAAAGGAAGTATGGTGAATGAGTGTGTTCCACTGCAGAAGTCAAATTTTCTGCAACTTGGGAGGTATTAAATTAAACCAGTATGCCAAGAGAACAATTATAATTGCTTGGCACTTAAAGAACCTACTATAAGTGTTACAGCTATTAGAACCATTTAAAATCTTGATTGCAGAAAGAACTGTGTGTATTAATCTGTAAAATAATTAAACTATGCTCTAATTTATCATTGTTCCCTAAAAATGGGCTTTTGGAATTAGAAATTACTCTAGAGTAATTAAATAAATTTAATATGCTGCAACTTTTTATGAAGGCGGATACCTGAAAAGGCTCGTAGTTTAACATAATATCTCAGTTATATTAGCCTTTCATATGACCTTTTCTGCTTTTAATAAAGTTAATAAAGTCTTTGACACTAATCATTTAATGAAAGGGCTAGTCTGTAAATCATGGTATGTTTTCTTATTAGTTGTGCTGTTTGACTACCAGACAAGCTTGACTGTACTTTACATACAATTCTTTCCACCTTTGTTCTGCTTGGGCTAGAGTCTTTTTTTGGCATGTTGGAGTATGGGACTACTTCTAATAATTAACACAAAGCATCGGAATTGCAAGTTTGTTTGCTTCATGTAGACTAGACACAGACCATGCAAATACTCAGCTGGGATAGTACTGTTGGAGGGAGGGATGGAGTTGGGTGATTAGGCACAGTGCCTGAATGCAAATTTTACTGGTAGTTTTAAGAGGGCTTCTGTCATATATTTCTCATTAGAGCATACACATTTCTAATGTGAGGGCACAGGATGGTCCTGTCAAGTCAAAAATAGTGTGTCATTTTGGGGGCAAAATAATTCATGATTGTAGCAAATACTTGAAAACTGCTCATTCACACTTACTTTGACAAAAATGAAGATTACTTCTGAATGAACTTGCTGAAATCTACCTTAACTATGAACTCCCACTGTTCAGTAATATGTTTTAAGAGTAATTTATTAGAGACTGTTGAAAATACTAGGAAGAGAAAGGTTGACACAATCAAGGGCAAATGCTGCAATTAGTAGCAGGTAGTACTAAGTGGTTTTACTGCACTCAATATTAGTGACATTTTAGTGAGAGCAAGATCACAAAAGAACTGCAGGAAGACTTGAAAGTCTAGCAATCATACCTTACAGTGAGAAAAGGGAGAGGTTAAATCTCTCTCCGTTTATGCAAAACTATGTTAAGTGATTACTCAACTACAGCATACATATTAGGCTGGGAAGTGATTTTTCTAATTACAGCACCTTTCTCCCTTATGTTAAAAAATAGTCCATTAGCAATTCAGTCTGTCTGAGTCTAAACAAATTCAAAGTGGAAGAAAGCAAACACCTTCTTCCAATAAGGTTAGTGAGCTACAGAAGCACCTTGCAGACTTGGTGAATTCTCCATCATTTTGAAAGTGTAAAAGAAGACTTGGGTGTCCTTCAAACAGTAAAGGGTAATTCAAGCAGGAGGAATGGGCTTGATGCGGTAGTTACAAGGTGAGGTTCTTTGCCATGTGTTATTCAGAAGGTGTGATTTGATGGTAATGGGTCTTGCTGGCCTTAAAAAATCTGTGAATCTGCCCTTAAATCTTACAAGCATTTTCCATAACGAAATGCCTCCTTCCCTATTTAATCCTCACCTGTTTCAAACAGACTAGCTTTCTGAATATCAAAAGCTCTTGTCTTTGATTTGTACAACATTTAGATAATCTTAGTTACAATTAAAAAATTAGAACTATTGTTAACTTGCCAGTCCCAGAGGAAATTTGAACTGTGAAACCAAAAATATTTGCAAAACTCTATTGTACATTGCTGAACAGCTTGAATTTCTTATTTTATTTCCAGTTATTCTCTTTTCTTCAGTATCTGTGATGCATTTTATTTGACAAAGTTTTCTTGGTGGTCACAAGCTGAGAATTACAAGACATGGGTTAAGAAGCTGATATTACATAGCACTTAAATTTATCTTTCAAAAAACTGAGGGAAGGCAGCTTTAAAATAATCTTATATGAATATTACAATAAATGAGTTTGAAACACTGACATTCTGACTGGCTTTTAGAATCCTAGAAGAAGTAAAATTGTTCCAGTGCATTCAACACTGTACAAATACTAAATAAGCTCATTAATCTAGTAATGAAAACTTAAATTAAGGTGTTTCAAATAAATTGTAAATTCTAATGGTTCTTGCACTTTTTGGCTAGTGGACTTCTTTCTCTTCAAAAAATTACATGAGGTGGATTGGTGTGAAAGACCCTGTTATTAAATAGGTTCCTTCTGTAAGCACACAAAATTCCTGAACGTTTCAAAAATGGTCAGTAAATTTGCTCCTGCCCCTCACCTTGTTAGTAGAAGAATATGCTCTGTGTCAGAAAAGAAACACTGAAAATATCTGAGAAGCTCATTTGGATTTGGGGTGTGGTTGTTTTTATTCTGGCTGTGCCTCTGAGAGGCATATTAATTCTCTATTGTTTGCCGCATAGGAAAGCTGAATCCTGTTTCTGTGGGTGGGAATATTCTTTTCATATGAAAGCATTTGCCATTTGTTGATCTTAAAAAAACAAGTGTCCTCCATTAACACACAGAGCTCAGTGTTAGCACGTTAAATATGCAGTTTGGAAGTACAAGTTAGTTAAGCCTTATTCCTAGAACTGTCCCCGACTTCACTGAAACTCATACAAATAATGAAGTAAATAGAAGAAAAAAGGGGGGTTAATTTGTGTTCTGTAAGGAAGTTGGAGGTGGAAAGTGTTTGCCAATGGAAAAGTGTGAAAGTTAAATGTCATTCTCTCCACTTTTTTTTTTTTTTACTGTTTTGGAATTTGACTATATGAAAAATAAGACACATTCATGGTGTGGAAATGTTGGGGGATTTCTCACTAAGTGTGTAATGATCCAGAATGGCTGTTAGGAACAACAGCAGAAATATCTGTGGATTCATGGATTTCATTCCTGGAAAACAAACTGTAATGGCATCAGTATTAAAAACTGAATAAAAAATAAACGTTTCAGTAGCATTCCAGGAAGACCATGAGTGAGCTGCTCTTGATGGGAGGGGCACAGGTTAAATGGATTAAGATCTGGCTTGCAGCTCTCCAAGTAGTTTCCTATATGAAGTCATATGATGAGTGTTTCTAATAGGATTCTTCAGGGCTTGGTACATCCTCAACTATCCAGAGTTTCCATTGGTGGTTTGGAATCAAGTTTAAAATTACAACAAAACACAGCTGATGTAATTGCTGTTGGAATGGTAAAGAATGATGAGAACAAGCTGGTCATCTGGCCAGAGTGATTATGTTAGTGTGAGTCCACTCTGTCCATTTTGTTCACACCTTTCTTGTACTGGAGGCTCAAAAGAAGATGCAATACGTAGAAGAAAATCACTTCCTTGGACCTGTTGGCTACCCTATTGCTAACGTAGCCCCATATGTTACCTTGATTGCCACAAGGTCTCACTGATGCTGCTTGTCCAGCAGGGCCTGCAGGTCCTGTTCTGCAGAGCTGCTACCCTGCTAGCGCACCTCTGGTCTGTACTGTTGCTGTGGGTTGTCCTGTTCCAGTACAGGACTTCATTTTTGTCTTTGCTGAATTTTCTGAGGTCCTTGTCGGGGCACTCCTGGATTTTGAGCTCTCTGAACAGCAGCTCTGCCTTCAAGCATACACAACTGCTCCTTCCACAAATTCAGGGAAGACACGGTCCATCCCTGTCATCTGGGTCATTGTTCAAGATGCAAAGGGTACTGGCCTCGTATTGACCCTTGAGGATTACACCATTCGTAACCAACCACCACTTAGACCTCAAACTGTTGATGGCTACCTGTTGAGCCCAGTGGTCCGATCAGTTTTCCACCCACTTTTATTCCACCCCTCCAGTCCATAATTTTCCTGGGGACTGAGGTTAGTTTGTCTGGCTTATAGTTCTCTGTATCCTGCTGCTTTTTATTTTACAATGGGCATAACATTTGCCTTTTTTCAGGCATTGGGGACTTTGCCTGATTGCCACAACTTTTCTGAGATGATAGAAAGCAACCTCTCAGTGGCATTGGCCAGCTCCCTCATGCAGCCCGTCCAGTACCATTCATTTATATTTGCCCCATTTATGTAAACAATCCTTAATTTGATCTTCCTATACCATGAGTAGTACCTGTTCCCCCTTCTCCCCAACTCTCCTGCCAGGCAGAGACCTGAGAGTTACTTTAAAGTTTAAACCGCAGTTATTACTTTCTTACTGTTCTTTTGTTACTCATTATAGCTGATATAGCAAATAATATAGCACTTCCACAGCATTTTTTCCCAAGCAATCTAAAAGTTTTACATGGAAAGGAGGCTGTAAAAACATCTTGACTGACTGTGCAGGGCACATTCAAGATTTGAACCAAGTATGGTTTTGATGCAGGATCAGAAAGCTTTTTAGTGACAGAGCTTTAGGTATTACTTAGAAAACTCGTCCCTTCCTTAAGCAGCAAACTTACCACGCTTGCATTTGCAGGTGACATTTTAGGTGTAAATGTCTGAGGCTTCTGAAGAATGCTTTTGATAGTAGACCTAGCTGAACAAATACAAAGCTCAGAAATAATTTATAGAGACATCTTCCTTAAAGGAGCAAGTTCAAAATTATTTCAGTGGCACTCTCTCCAGGAAATTCTTAACATTTATAAACTTCAGAATGGGAACCCTTCTAACTGTTTGTCTTCAAAACTGATTCTACAGATTTGGTCCACAGTGCTACTGAATTTCTGAAGAGCAGAATTTGTTGAGCACCTTCTCCCCCCGCTCCCCCCAGATATCTCTCTTTCCAATGAGACTATGTGTGTTTTCATGTAATATTTCCAGTCAATTCAGCCAGAAGAACACTTAAGTGTGAAAGAAATTGAATATACTTTTGTATTTTGCAGTGGCAAATCCTCAAGAAAGGATTGTGGGCTGCATAGGAATGCATGAGACAACGTATGGGGTTACTGTTCTGGCTCCAACCTGAGCTGCCATCATCACCGAACAATTTTATGCTTCCTCAGTTTCCCTAATGATAGCAGTTATGTGAGGGGTGCTGAGGAGCTACTTTTTGTCTGTAACGTGCAATAAAGAGGAGGGAGTCTTCAATACCTTCCTAATTAATCTGATCCGTCTTCTGCTGGAATCATCAGACCTTGCATTTATTTAGCACAAGAGCAGCTTTACCTGATGAAATGCTATGGATGCATGTAAAGAAAATAGCGGCATATGTGGAAGGAGCTTCCTACAGATGTCTTTTAGGGACACGTAAACAAATCTGTCTGCAAGGACAAAGCATGCACCTCAACACGAGCAGCAGTTTATTCAAGTTCTCCATCCACAGAACCAGAAAACCTAATTAAGAATTATTATCCATCAGGGCCAGTCTGTCCACAGCTCTCGGCTGTTTGCAGTGCCCGTGACAGCGCTGTCTCAATCACCATGTAGGGCTTGGAAATCCACCAAAGAAAATGGGCACTTTTCCTGTTGCTTAGCTGGCTAAACTGGATTTTGAAACAGTTCAGTTCTATTAACTATATTAAACCCGAACAATGACCTTCTGGGACAGCAGAATTTTTGTAGTTGTTGCTGCTGTTTTTAAAGAAAGCTGAAGTAAAGAAATAGCTGAAAGCAGGGATTTTCAGACTCTGGTCTCCAGACTCCTGAGGGACTGTGGATTACTCCTAAAAATGTACACCTTCATCTGCTACTAAGAAGAGAGCAAGTTTGTTGTCAGTGGGCTTCGTTATCCGTCTGTTGTCAGTTGGGATCACCCATGTGTTAGAAAATGTTCATGGATTTTAAAATTGGAAGCAGTTGAAAACCATTAAGGTGGCATTGTGGAGGGCAGACAAGTTGAGCAGCTTGGTTTCTCAAAGGGTAGATTCTCCATGCCTACAAGCAGAGACATGAGGGTTTAGAGTATTGGCATTTTTACAGCTATCCCCAATTCCCTCAGGGATGTGTACCATACAAACACCTCACCGGCTGGAAGGTACTGGAAGCAACTTACAAAAGTAAATTAGAGATACAAGACAGAAAAACTAGAGTTCTCTGAGGACAGAGGTTATTGTGAAGAATCCTAAAGTGGTTTTACCTAAACAAGGATTGTCTGGATTGCCTGCCTGCTTCCCCCCTTCCCCAAATCCAAACCCACAGCAACAACAACCAAAGCACAGTGGAAGGTGGTGGGAGCAGGTTGAGAAACATCAATTCCCAGTTGCCCGTCTCTGAGCAGACAGATGTGGAGAAACGAAAACTGAACTTAGCACTGGTAAAGTCACAGAAGTGATTTTCAAAATTTTTTATGCCTTGTATTCCCTAAATGGGAAACTTCTAGAGGTAGGACTTTTAGCAGTACACATACATGCATTGCAGTTCATGTGAAATATTTAGCAGTGGGACATTTTTCTGATATAATGTTCTTATTTCTAAGCTGTCCATAAAATGCAATGAGCTTACTCCAGAGGTTTGATGTCTAGTTTAATGCTGCATGCAAGGTCCACTTGGAATAGGGATCCTAAATTTCCTTCTGCCTCACAGGCCAAACTTGGCTGTAGTCATGGGTCAAGTCAAGCGCCAGAGAAAGAAGTTCTGTAGTCTGTTAAGGAGCTATTTCAGAAATCCGTACAAACGGACGAGATTTCAAAGAACCACAGAGCTGGCAAGAAAGTCTCTAGAGAGCCTCTGAACATCCTCATTTCCAACATGGTCTCACCAGTGCCTGTGTCATTTCTTTCACGTTTGTTTATGCTGTTTGTGAAGACTTACTATAATAGAAACATTATAAACCAGCCGGTCTGTCCCAGTGCTATTCTTAGTGCGTAGGGAGGTTTTTCTAGTATCTAACCTAAGTCTTTCCTGCTGCAATTTAAGTGCATTAGCTCTCTTTTCTTTCCATTATGAACCCAGAGACATGGCTATTTCTTTCCTCTTGCAGCAAGCTTGGTTTTTTGCTTTCTTGGTCTAGTAGTTTATACTTTCCCCTACTGATCAACATCTTGGGGTTTTTTTTAAGTGTCTCCAGTTTGTGAATATCGCTTAACAAATTCTCATCTTGCCCTCAGTGTCCCTGCTGTACGTCCCTGGTTGATGTCATCTCTTAGCGTAGGAAGATTCTGCTCCATCACTTTGGTCTATAATTAAAATATCAAATAGCTTCAGACCCCTGTTGTGCCCCACTCTATACATCCTTCCATTTTCTACTCCCCAAGTACACTGTCCATCCAGTTTGGACCAATCTTACAGTAGACATCATTTTCTTTGTCTCTTCTGGTGTCCTCAGTAATTAACATAACTTTGAGCTTTTATACATCTTTTATGGGATCAGAAAGTTAGTTCAAAGGGAGCCATCATGTATACTGAAGACACAGACTGAGGTGCTGGATCATACTATATTCTGGTGGCATCTGGAGATCACAGTGCTTTTGTGACAGGCATGAAAAGCATTGATCCTAGGTGTATGTTTTGGAGTTTCTTCATAGTTAGAATACATTGCAGAAGTAGTTTCTGTAGGCAGATTAGCTCTTTAAGCCTTTAAGCAAAGAAAGATATTGAGAAATGTTGACTTGCATAAACAAGATCTATTTTGATGAAATTGTAATAGAAAATAACAAATGGTGAGTTCCACTAAGAATAAGCATTTAGTTAAAATTTAGAACAATTACATGAACTATTTTTTTAAGGTTTTTATTTCACATATGTATTAAGTCAAGAAAATGTGCATGATTAGAGTATTTGGTTTTACGTTTTATTTCACTTTGTGAGAAAAGTTTGGGGTGCCTTTTATTTTTATTTGAGTTGGAAAAAGGGAAAAGCAGAATTGTGTCATTTGCTGCAAAATTAAAAGCCTAGCTTTTCCCAGCTCTGCCTTTCATTGTCTGCCTGTCTTAAGGATTCCATGAAACTGCAGTTCTTTGCATCGTTTTATTACTGCAACAAGATAATATGGGTTACAAATTATTAGTTTAATCAAAGCAAGCCAGTCCTTATACTGTACAAGCTACTCTTTGGAAATTGATGCAGACACAAACCAGGCTAGTTCCAGGTTTTATGAGATTGTCCAGTGATATCTTTAGGTGGAAGCCATCACCAAAACTATCATCATCTCTGGAAAAAAATGAAAAGTACATGAGAGATGTATATGAACAGCACAGAAAAGGTGAATAGTTATCCTCTATAATATTATATTATAGGTAGTGCCCTATTACATTATAGAGAATAACAGGCCTCCTTTTATAATATACCTGGAGGATCGGAGCATCAACGCTAACCAGAGAACAGACTTAAGACAAAAGGACACAATTCTCTGGACAACAGATAATTGAATGGAGGAAATCAGCACCATGAGATGTTTTGGAGACCAGGATCAAACATATATTTAAAAAGGATGGACTGCTGCATGGGAGGAAGGTCCAGCAAAGGCTGTGCAACACAGTGATATGAATGCAAGTTCCCATTCAGAAAGTCCGTAAACTGTTAATGGCTGGACACATATACTGAAGGAAGAGACTCTTTCTCCCATTCTTTCTCACAACATTGGCTGCTACCAGAGGCAGGGTAGCAGGCTGGCTGAACCCCTGAGTTTTTTCCCAGTTTGGTTGTTTTTATGTTCTAAGTAGCACTAGTCTGCATATAGTCTAAATAGTGCTAAATAATCCGGAGAGCCAGGCTCACAGTACTCTTTACAGTCAGCGGTCTTTTAGATGCAGGAGTGTTCTGCATGTTATTTAAAGTGTTAGGTGTAAACTATGATGCAGTCTTTCCTTTGAGCTTTTGTTTCTGTATAATGTAAATCCAAGGCCCTCGTCCTGCAGCTGGCTGCCTGCAGCTTCCTGCTGCAGCACTTGGCCCGAGCTGAAAGGCAATGTAAGGCAGATGGAAAGGGAAAGGGGAGAGGGAAGATAAAGTGGCTGGGGTAGTGCTGTGTGGAGTCTTAGGCTTTCAGCTTTCCAGGCTAGCTACCCTCAAATGAAAGCATCTTTTAGTTGGTTTCCAGATTTAGGCCAGAGATAAGCAGGAAATATTAATGATACCAATGATTGTTATTGACTCCTTGCATATTATTTCTGTGCTGTGCTTTAAAAATGCTAATCAAATCTGCGAGCAGATGAGACGTTGCAGCAGCAGCCCTTCGCTTCCAAATTACAGAGGCTCTGAAATAAGCTGAATGGGTTTGAAATTAAAAAAAAAAAGTTGTTAATGTCTTTTCATTTGTATTTCAGAGCAGAATTAAGGCCTGGTGTACGTGTAGCACATACAGATGTCACCAAAAGAAGTCTTTAGAAAAATACTGCTAAGGGCTGGGCAGTTGTTTTTATAGCACTTAGGCTTTAACTGGTGCATCTCGCAGACTGACTTGGGCCCTTTGCATTAATAGCAGCCCCTGGAGAAACAGGCAGCAGTCTTGTAGGCTGCAGTGTGTACCTTACACAGTCTATACCGGTTTCAAGCAAGCCATAGTGCAGTCTCGTTTTGTCGTCTCTGTTCACAGCCTGTATGCAGAAAGCTGTAGAAATAGATGACCACTAATGGCTTAAATCCCTAGTATTGGCAAAGGCTAAGTTATTTCTTGGGGTAGTTTTTTTCCCCATGCTGGGGAGGTTCCTAAGCTGTTTGCACAGAAGTGTCATTGCCAGCCTTGAAAATCGTTATTAGCTCTCCAGCCACCATTACTTTGGAGCTCGTAGCTGCCAGCAGCATGAAGGAGATGGGTGTGACAGGGCAGCTCTCACTCTGTCGCTATGCTGGAGTGTGAGAAGCACAGGCTCAACATGTCAGGCCTTCGACAGTTTGCTGCAGCAGCTTGTTTTTTGGCCTGAACAATTTTAGCCCTTCTAACTTCTAGCTAAGAAACAGATTTCCTTGTGCAGCTAAAACTAATCAACAAGTTTTAGACAGCTTAATCTTGAAAACATCCCAAACTATATACGTCTTTAATTTTAAATCCCTAAGATGTGCTAAATGGGAAGTGTTGAGGAAAGTTAATTAGTCTGCCTGCCTCTTCCTTTAGTTCCTAATTACTATGGGTACTTTTCTTGTCCACCAAAACCTGCTGGCTAGATCTTAGGGCAGATGTTAATGTGCAGTCACAATTAAAAGCACATGCACTGGATGCTGTTGAAGCCTGCAAGCACTCTGCATTTATGTCTTTTATTTCAGGACGCTTGGGGGAAAGAAGGGATCATCACACAGTTAAAAATGTCATTTGCTTGCTTTCTTCCTTTCCATGCAGCTCCTCTCTTTCAGTCAGACAAGTAGCTGCCAGGAAATCTATTAATGGTAAAACGATTTCAAGACATGGTGCAGTGTTTTTGAGAACATTATCTTGGTGTCTGTAAAAACTTTTTCACTCGGTATACTCAACCTAGTAACAATTTCATTTCACTATCCCTCGGCCCAAGTAATGACTTCAAGTTTCTAATTAGAGAGCGAGTGGGAAGGGACTGTGCATGGTCCTCAGGGCCTGAGCAAAGACAGCACTAAGAAACACTCCTGCAATAATTTAACAGGCGTGAGAACTCCTGCCTGCCAAGCCAGCTCTCCTGCCCCTGTGGAAACGGGCAGGATCGCTGCTTTGCCCGTGTCTTATGTGGGTCCTTCCCAACCGGCCGTGTCTTGGCTTCACCTCCCCGAGCTGTGCGAGTTGTAGCTTGGGCCCCTCTCTCAGCCCTCCTTATGGCTTACCTGGGCAAAAACATCTGCCTCCCACTTTTAGGTGTAGAGCATCCTTTCTGCGGCAAAAAAATAGGACAGTATTGAATACATGTGCCTGTCGTGGATAGCATTATTACATGCCTTTTGCTGCTTTTCTCCCGTCATTCTCTTTTCCTTCTCAATTTGTGGTGCGTTTTTAATTCATTGAGACAGGAAAAAGTGTGATTGCTCTTTCACTGTTTCAAGGAGAGAATATTTGGCTGCTCCTTTTGCTAAAATAGATGGCTGTAAAGGCACTCTGGGTGCCTCTTCTAATTCCAGATAAGCCTTGGGCTCTCGATATGCAGCGCAGGACAGAATCTAATTATTGAAGTAATTATTATTGCCTCCTCTGCTACCCTGTGTTTTTCCAAACCCAGAGCCACCTTTGGAGTCACAGCTGTGGACCCTGCTGGCAGCAGTGGGACATGATGGCAGTCTGTCAGCCTGGGAACGATTTGACTGTACTTACCCAGGATGAGTTACTTATTTAAAATCTCACTTGTCTATTTTTTGACCCTGAAAAGAATATGTGACAGCGGAAAGTTTACCCTTCTTCACTCAATGCATTCTGAATTCAATGGCTGCATTTGTGAAAGGGTGGTGCTTTTCTTTTCACCTTTTCTGAGGAAGCTGATACTAGCTAAGTCTGAGGCTGGGCTACCCAGGACTAATAAGACCTGCTGGTTTTTCTTCTGTGTCAGTCCTTGTAGGAGTGGGAAATGGAAACTATTCAACCGATAATCATGCAAGACTATTTTGGAAGGATGGATCTTTAAGAGAGAAAAACCTCTTTTTCTTTAGTATCAAATGCCTGTCAGTTTTAAAGTGAAAATGTAAAAGTAAAGGGAGGATGTAAAAGTAAAATAAATATTGGCCAGAGTGTAAAAATTTTTCATTCAGATGTTATTTTTAGGGAAGACCTTTAGTTCCAGTTTGACTGAGTAGTCATTGCAGTCCTTTTAATTTTGCAGCATGCCATTCTATTTAGCAAGTGCACATTTGGCTCCTGAAAGGTTTTAAATTATTTGTGGGTTGGTATATGTATATATGTATGTATATGTATATGTATGTGTTTGCTGTGTAAAAAAAGTCTTCGATTTATGTATTGGAAAGGAACCAATTGTCATATCTACTCTTTTCCAATGAAACCTGAGTATTTTGAACTTTTTGATGAACTGTAAGGTTCATCTATATTCTCAGACTTCTCTTAGTGATGAACATAGAATAAGAAACATTTTAATTGATTTAAGAATCCCTCCCTTGCCTTCCCAGCTGCCCCTACACAACAG
>WAAD01036305.1:36567-63170 GCA_013389945.1 Fregata magnificens | reverse complement strand
ACATCAAGCCCAAAGCAAATGAAAACACTCTAATTCCATGTCATAAAATAAAGATTAAGAAAATAGATTTTTTTTTTAGATATCTGTAAAATATTTTACATATCTCATGCTTGCAGGACTAAATTCAAGCAAGAATAAAATACTGTTTCATAACTACAGATCAGGGTGATTAGGTAATGAGAAGAATTTCTGAAATTTCACTTCTGAGTTGCTTATTCTACAGCCAAGAAATTTTGGCCAAACTGACTGCCTCCACTAAATACCTTCAACTAAACTGCAGGCATCAATAACCTCAGGGTAAGAAACTTACACGTATGTCAAATATCCATACTTCAAACAGATGAAACAATGCATGTGCGGTTGTGTTTCTGTGATGTTCTTTGCTTATACTCTTTCAGGAATTTAAAAATGTAACATAATATCCTATTCTCTAGCACTTCTACTTTGCTTGATCCGCTGCTGCAATGCTGCAGGTCAAAAAGGGGACCAAAGGACAAAATGACTTAAGCAAACAGAGCCGTTGCATGGATGAGATCTTACACAACAGTTAAATCAGAGAACCCCAACATTTCATATTACAGCATGAAATATCTCATCCTGGCTTCTCATACAAATGAAATGGGCTGTTTCTCCTTTCGGTAGAGAAAGAAGAATAGAAAATAGGGACAGTATTAAACTTAATTACAAGAATTCACTAGCTGTTCATTAAACAGTGTTTATACCAAGAGTGTCTGTCCTGCATCTAAGCAGACAGCTCATTTTACAGTTTTTTATATTTCCAAGTTTGTTTTACACAAAACTGAGGGCACTAAATGATTTGAGATTCCTTACCTCCCTGTGCTTGGCTCCTTGCATTTATTGTCCCCAGATGCAATCACTGTAGATGATCTGAGTTGCTGAAGAACAGACAAATAGCTCAGCTGTTTCCCTGGATCTTTGTCTGCATTAGGTTCAGATTAACATGAATAAATAGGTTAAGTCCCACCACTGTGACTGTGGTTGCTTGACTGGAAGCACTTTCACAAGCTGGAATAAGGTAGCACTGAAATAAAGGTCTGTGTAACAGCTGCATCTCCACAGCTGTTAAAAGGAAACTCAGGCCAAAATTTTTTTATTTAGGTTTCGTGTTCATTTTTCGTAAAGGCTGTCAGGATTGTGTAAAGTAAATCCAAGTGTTCCAGGTTTATAAAGTTTTACTAATGGGATTATGTTTCAAATTTATTTCTGGGAAAAAATTGACAGTAACAGCAATCTGAACTGTTACCACTTCTGTGTTCAGGCAGGTCTCTTATATGTAGCTTATGAAAAGTGTTCGTGTATAAATAAGCTTTAGAAGTCTGAAAATGAAAAATTTTGCAACCAGGATTATTGGGCATTTCCAGCTGCTATGAAGTTATAAAGGCTTCTGGACTGAAAATTTCATAATCTCATGCTTTCATCATGTACCCTATGGCAATGTGCTAGAGCCTTTGGTGTTTTAAAAATACCAACTGTTAGAGAAAGCTGCAGGAAATTTCTTAGCAACAGTAACTCCCAGTGAGCACAGTTAACTTGTCCCAGGTGCCTTGATCTGGCTTCTCCTTGAATCAAGATCAACATTTCAGTCCTTATCTTTGATGGACTAAAAGATTGTCTTCATGCTGTTGTTTCAGTCTATGGTCACCTCTCTAGACCACAGTAAAGCATGTTATGTGAGACATGGTCTCTGAACCGATATAAACTAAATAATTCTCTGCTCTAAGGGATGGGTATTTTTTTTTCTTGAAAATAGGCAGCAAAGTAATATTTATATACAAAACAAAACGCTTCATCTCCTTCTTTCCTTGGAGATGGATGAGAAGCAAATGTAGTGAAAGTTAATCACCTTGCTTGATGCTTTGAAAGATGCTCAAATACTGAGGTGAATGAGCAAGCTAGAAACTAGAAAAAAATATTTTTCTTGAAGAGAAACTTGCTAAAAGGAACATTTCTGATTAGGGAGCAAATGCACCTGGAAATCTTCAATGGCAACCAAAAAGGTGGCAGCTAAAGAAAAATTACTTTTTAATGACTCTGCAGAAGTGTGAAGAGAATTCCAAAGTCCACACGCCTTCCTGATCTTCCCAACAGAAGAACAAGGTGTTTGTTCATTATCAGTTTTCAAATTTTACTCGTTTTTTATTAAAGAAAAAGAGAGTCCCAGCAATGAATAAAGATTAATACAATATCTTTGAAGCAATAGAAGTCGTTACAGCCTAGGGAAACTGCGGAGCGTACAGACCAGTGTAGTTTAAAACGGCGGTAAGGCTGAACTGGAGTATAAAACAGGTCTGAAAACCGGGAGATACAGCTTCAGTCTGGCAGTGGCCATTGACTAGACACTGTGTATTTTTCAGCACATGACATTAGTTTCTGTGGCTACACTTCTCCTGGTAACATGAGCAGTGCCAGGAGCACTGCTGTGCTGTCAGATCACCCTGGCAGTCACTGGCACGCTCTTGGCCCATGACTACTGACTCTCTCCCAAACCAGTTCAGTGTTAGCAATGCCCAGTAACCATCTCCTTAGGCTCCCTGGATGCAGCCACTGTTTCCTGAGGGCAGGAAGGTTTAATGCCACAGGCATGCATTGTCCTGTACCCATCAGCCTCTGCACCAGAGAGCTGTCCTGGGCAAGTTCAATTTACTCATACAGACATAGCCTGCATGGCTCACCTGTTATTTGCAGGTCACGGTTACCTATCAGAGCTGCTTCTCTGTGTCATGGGTCCCAAAGCACAACCCTGGTCCTGTCCACCACTGTGCCCCAGAGCATCAGCTTGCTGCCACAGTGGGTCTGACTCTCCACTGCAGGGCAGCAACCCTTTTGCAGCCACCCAGTGGAGAAGAAGCCGGGGAGAGGACCTCACCAGACCGGGTGCCAGGGCCACGCTGCACCCTTGGCACATGGGTAACCACAGTCCCATCCTGCCTCTCTCCCTGGATGCCAGTCCGTGAAGCAAGGGTAACTGCAGGATGGGACGAGGCAGCGAAGGTACTAAGGCAGGCTGACACAAAGAGTATGGTGAGGGGGAGGTGGCATCACCATGAGGGCTCCTGGATTCCTACAGAGGAGAAAACTGCTGGTAAACTGAAGCCTGTAACTTTGGCCCCACAGCCTGTACATGAGTTGAGCTTTCCTGCTCTAGAGCAGAAGTTGTCACCAATTCCCTCTACGGTCTGAATGAATTATTACTTTTTAGCAGAATTTTCTGAAAGCCGAACTTCAATTAAGGAATATTTCTGTACTTATTGCTTCCTGCAACAGTACAGGTATTGAAGTCTTTTGCTAGCGTAAAGAGCAAATGACCTGATGGCCTTTCTGTTTGAATATATGCCATTTCCTTTATGTTCTCTTGTGTGTGGCTTCAGAAATAGTTAACAGTAGGAAGACTATTTGTATTGCATTCGCCAGAGATAGGAGAAAAATGCATTTATGGATCAGTGTAATCCAGTCATTGGTTTATGGTTGCAAAGTCCTTCAGGGACTGCCACAAATTCCCAGCTGTCTGTAAGTGCTAGATTTTGCAATTGCATCTCTGAGCTATCTGCAAGGCACGTAAAATCATATATAGCCAGACAGCTCCCTGTGACTTTGCATCTGCAAAGGCTTGAGAACTATTCCAGCAAGGATGTGCAGTAAATTAAGCTCAAGAAATTTGCCTGTGAAAAATTTGCCTCTGAAAAACAAAGATCTTGGGTAAATCTTCCATGGGTGGAAGCCTCTTTAGCAGAGGTAGTAGAGCTGAGCAAATGCAGGCAGTTGTTAAATACTGGAGTTATTACCAGCCCACAAAAACTTATTTTTCTGACCTCTGTACGTTTGTGAGTGTGTGTACCCATCATTTTTTCAATGAAGTTCTGTTGATATTCTTGAAAACTGGAGAGAAATTGTACATCTGAATCCATTAAAGAAAAACAAATAAAGCCATCTAACTTTCTTAAATATTCTACAGTTCAATATACCATGACACAAGGATAAGATTTGGTACTTGGCAGAAACAAAGATGCCTTGTGTAGGGTTTTTGCCAACAGGACTGAATATGTTTGGGAAGTGGCAAGGGCAACATTAAAGGAAGAGAAATTCTCCATAAGTAAGATTAGTCCATCTGTTTGTTTCTAGTCTGGGAAGTTGCCCAGTATACCTGGGGGAGGAGAAAGGTGTATTTCTATAGTGTGAACGTATGGGGATAAGAGAAATACATGAATCTGAAAACAAAAAACAAAAAACCCCTTGGGACAGCTAATGACCATAAATGGTAACTCTTTGCATCATCAGAGTGTAACAGCCAAGAATCACAGATTACTACTGGTATTAGACAAAGGGCAAGAATTTCAAAAACCTCTGTGTGACTTAGGTGACTAGGCCCTTGAGGCATTTTGTAAATTTAACAGAAGATGCCCATATATTATTATGATAAGGGCCATAGAAATTTCTCTCTTGCTCTTCCTCTTTGTAAGTCAAGCCTGCATCAATAAAAGCGAAAATAAGGACTTCCTTGCTGTATGTGCATCTGCCCTTTCCTCCCCTTGTTTGATGATGTCTAATGAAGGGGTGATTCTTGTCCCCTGCCAGAAAGCATAAGTAAAATAAATAAGAAACAAGTGATATGTAGATTGTGCTTCCTTTTAGGATGTCTGCAAAACAATCAGCCTAACTTGCTGGCAGCTACATTGCAGACTGTTTTTTAATTTATTGACTTGCCTAGAGTTACCCCTAAACTATTTTTTTAATCACAGTCTTTATTGTTTAAGGCTTGGTTAAACCCACTTCTAAAGCTATTGTTAACATTTTTATGTCAGTTAGCTAAAACATAATATGAAAGACAATTCGTTGTCATTACATTAACCTATGTACTTACATATGTGTTAATGAGATTTATCATCTCATTTACAGCTTGTTCTCAACCTTTGCTTAGCAAATACTTAGTGTTAAGTACTAAGTACACAGCATTAGCATTTGTACTAGCATTAGTATTAGTGTTAATACTCAGTAATACTGGAAGTCACAAAGCATTATGATCCACCAAAAGCTTCCATAAAACAGTAGAGCCGCTACCCTTCTAATTTGGAGCAAGCTTTGACCTTAGTCTTTTAAATAAAAATTTCATTAGACCCATAGGGTATATCTAAAAATTGCGGAGTCTATTGTACTTTCCGAGTAAGTAATTACAGGAGCTAGCAGCTGGAACCACTAGCTGGAATCACATGTGCCACCTCTGCACTTGGATTAATGGATCAGGCTTGAAGGAGTGGTTGAGGGCTAACCATCTGACAATCCTTCAAAACAGAAATATGAATTTGGGCCCCTTTAACCTCAGTTACAGTCTTAATACTAACACCACCTTGGAACTTACCTCCTTACTCCCCTAGGTCGGAATTTTTCCTCTAAGTGTACATAGTCTGAGCTGAGGACCTACAGAGTGCCAAAGAGCATTAAAAATCCACAAACATAAGGGTCTCTACTATTCAGTCTAACTTGAGTTCTGAAAATTTCCGCAGACTCTGAGGAAGCTGAAGTTTTTGAAGCCTGTGAAAAAGCTACTGGAGAGAATAAATAACATTTTCTCATTGAGAAGCATAGCTTTTTTAAAGTGCTTGGTGCTGAAAAGAGCAACAAGGTCTTCCTCAGGTCAGTCAGGAAGTGAGAAAAGAGTTAATGCTACTTTTTAACAAGTTTCCAATGAGACTTAACAGTGGCTTATACCAGATAAAACATTTAGAAATTATTTTCACTCCTAAAATAAAGCTCTCTCTGGTAGCAGTGCAAGACACAGTAATAGAGTAGGTATGTAAGATAAATTATAGTTAACCTTTACCTTAAATCTTCATACCAAGAACATGCTATTAATTGGAACAAAACTGTTTAAAGTGCTATCTATTTAAGCAGTTGATTGTATTTTGTTCTATCAAGAGCTGTTGACATTACAGCAATATTAATACTTCTAACAAAGCTAACAAAAGACCTTCTAAATTTGATGCTTTTTTGTATTTCAAGTGGTTACAGAAGTAAATTTTCTTCCTTCAAGTTGCTCTAACAAGCACAGTAGAAAATCACTTAATCTCTTCCAAATGAAAAAAAAAAAAACCCAAACTGTTTGCTTCTGCCCTCTTCTTAGATGCAATCTCTTCTTAATGTTCATGCTCCATGGATATTTTTCAAACAAATTCACTATCATTCATCTCAGTATTCCATTCTTCATTTCTTACTATTTTAAAAGGAATTTTTGTTTCTCAGCTTTGATCTGTTCAATAGAAAAAACAGACAAACTGAAAAGAATCTGGTATAGAGCCTAATTCCACCAAAATCAACAAAACCAAGAATTCACCAGCAAGGTCCATCACATGATCCACACACCCGCTCCAAATCAATAGCAGACAGACTACTGTGGCTACTGGGACATTCTTTATGAGTTTGCTGGTTAACAGAAAGCTATGTTACTGCTGGTACTCATGCATTTACTGAGAATGAACCTATTAAATAATATTGCTGGGCACTTGCACTGTAACACCTATCAATCTAAATGAGTCTTGGCACTTGAGTTAGTTTAATTGATAGGCCACATTCCTGCTGCTCTTTCTACTCAGTTTCAGAGTCCTTCACTTCAGACTTCAAATATAATAGTTTTGGGGAAAAATGAATCTTTTGTTTCAAAGCTGCATTTAATAAAATAATGAAGAAGGAAAAGCCCAAGTTCTCTTCTCCAGCCACCTGGAGTTCAATCTCTCCCTCTAAAATCCTGCTCTCCCTATCTTCAAAGTTAAATTTCTTTCAGCCCTTGGATTCTTCAGCATCTTCCCTTCCTATCCTGTTCCTGCTCCACTTCCTCAAGCTAAGAAACCCAGATGTTTAGGGTCTACAATAGCAGTCTGTACAGTCTACAGTAGTATTTCTTCCATTTCAAACCCTTTGTGGCCTGTGGCTCCGAAAAGGGGCAGAGTGTCATGTTCTTAATGGAATAAAAATGATGGTGTGCTGCTTTTTACTACCATTTCTTCATCCCCCAAAACAGAAAAACAATAGAGCTTTGCCTCAGAGAAATTATAGTGGAGATTAATTTGGCCACATGTAATGAGATGAGCATTTTTCTCTTTTTAACTGCACAAACCTTCTCTCTTTCCAATCAAAATTTTAAACTGATCTTTCTATAGCATTTACATTGATAAGCAAGCAGGCTTTTTAATAATTTACCCACATTGCTGCAAAGCGGGAGGGAAGGACTGGAAATTTAAAACACGAAGGAGAAAAGTTAATTTAAAGTGATGTTTGGTAAAAAGTCCCCTTTGAGATCCTGTTGTGTAATTGAACAGATTAAGAGAACTGACAGTAACCACGGTAAGCCTAAGTGGAGGTCTCTACGGGTCAACTCTCGGATCTTGTGCCGACACGTTAAACAAGTTTGTCAATTTTCCATCAGATTGATTTTTCTCACAGGTCTGGAAGCCTCGTCTCATTTCATCTTATTTCCACAGGGGTTCTTAACATTGCAAACTGCCATTTACTTTTGTCTCAAAGTGTGAGGAATGATTTTTATCTCTGACTGGCAATCACGGCAGGCATCTCCAGCTCTGCTTATAATGTCGCACATTGTCCTCCCTCACCAACTGGGGTTTCTTTTGTGTTTTTCCCCTCTTTGGGAATGATGTGGATTTCTAGAATACATTCGAAGTAATTATTAACAGAATGTACTTAGGGCAGATGTCTGTAGTCTCTGAAGTGAACAAAAAAAGCAACAGAAACCATGGGGTTTTTTCTTTGCAGTTTTCAGCATAATGAGGGGTCAGCTTGAGAAAGTATGATGTCTCTGGGAAGGTCACGGGGAAGAGTATTAACCTCTCTTTACATTTCCATGTCTATTATCCCCTCCTGTTAATGTCAAGAGAAGTTATGTGCACAAAATAAAGAGAGAGCATGCTTCTGAATAGGTGAATGCTGCTGAAGATTATAATGGTATATATTTGGATTAATTGCACTAAAGACAAGAATCTACTCTTACTCTACACCAAGTTAAACAAGAGCAAAATTTGTCTTTAAGCCTGTGGGACCTGATGATATTGTCATATGGTTGTACAGCCATGCAGTCCCCTTGACTCAAATTAAGCTACTCGGAACTTAACCACTGGGTTGACCTAATGACCTCTTGTTCGAAGAAGACTGCCATTTATTTTAGTGGTATGAGGGTAAAATTATAGCAGACCCCAAACCCCATGTTTTCTCTTGCCTGCAGCTCTGGTAGTCATTTCCACTTGTGAAAACTGGCTGTAGTCAATCATTAAAGCCATAATCACTGTCATAATGATTGTAAGTATTTCTCACAAGCATCAGCATCTCTGTCTGCATCAATCTGCCTGATTCCTACTTTCCTTGGTGCTAGTTACATCATTCTGCCAGTAATATGGGAGAGCCATCATCCCTTCTTTTGGAGCCTTGTACAATATCAAAGTTCTAATACAAATGCAAATAAGGTCCATTATTTTGTTCTTTGAAATGTGATATACTCGACCTAATTAAGTGATCAAAGACAACGTGAAAAGTTACCAAATCATCTGGTTATAAAAATTCATCACTGTTTTAAAATATTTGCCAGAATTTTAGAAATCTATGTAAAAAATATTAAAACAAAACAAAACCAAACCTGTAGTGATGATTTTTGCCATCAGCACGACTAGAAAGCAAAGCAAACCTGAAGACTGGGGCTGTTGAACTGGTGGCCCATGGGGCACTTGCAGCCCATAAGGAACAACTGGATGACAGCCCAGCACTGAGCACCTGGCATGAGAGATACTGTCCCCTGTCAAAAGTCTTTCCATAGAGCAGGGGTGCCTGTGGTTGTGCAGGTTGCTCAAGGTGTAAAGAAAGAGGTGGGTAACCCAGGAAAGCCCCAGGGAGCCCTGCAGTTGGAGCCACACTAGACAGCTTCTGGCCCTCACACTGTGGAAGAGGTGGTGGAGACCTGGCCACCGCCTGGGGGGAGAGGTTCTGCATGGGGGAAGGCTACGGCAGGATGGGGAGATGTCCTTGAGGTCAGACCATGGGGCATGGTGATGGGGAGGCCAGGACAGAGGGTCGGGAGCCAGGGTCCCACTGAGGATGTGAGGGGCTGGGGAAGAGTGGGGGGCTGAGTGATTCTGCCCTTCCTTCCTCCCTCCCTCCTTCCTTCCTTCTTTAACCTTTAGTAGACAGTAATGATCTAAGGGTGCTTTTCCTAGGAGAGTTGTTAGTCTCCCCACAGCCCGCGCAGTCCCAGATGCTCTCATGGAGTTGACTTGCCAGAGATAATGAGTTAACCTTAAAAACTTGTGCTGAATATTGCAAAGAGCAGGAAGGAAGGGATATCTAATAAATATTTTTTTTCCAAAAAAAATTGATCTCTCTCTAGTTCTATTTTACTTTCCTTCGTTACAGCTAGTAGGTCCCCCCAAAAAAAGACCTGAGCAAAACTCCTTCATTTCCACATTGTATGTGAGTGAGTTACTGGACCATAATGAAGGATGACTTTGTTGTGCCAACGGTCGTGTCCATGACAGGTCAGTTTGGTTTCCACAGGTTGGCTCAGCACATGTTCTTTTTTGGCAAACCTTCTGGAGAGTCTCCTGGGTGAGCACTTCCTTTTTGCCTGGATTTGCAAAAGGAACAGGCACACTGCCGTCTTGCCTTGTTACAGATTAATATGAAAATACACAACCGCAGACTGTGTTAGTAGAAAGGCATATAAACAAGTATTTACAGGCTTTTGATCATGGTGTAGATGCCCCTAACAACACTGCTTGAAATGGTAGTCTGTCACAGAGATAGTTTAGTGAGATAAAGTGAGATTGTTTCATGAGCTTTAAAATATAAAAATTGTTTTTGTCAGCTTTTATCAGTTTCTGTGTAAAGGCTTCTCCAAAGCTGAGCCTTTACCACATAAATCAGGAACTGCTTCCACTACAGCCAGGCTGGCAGGAGAATGGGGCTTGGCAGGGAAGCCCCAGCTCTGCCAACCCTCCCATGGGGCCGGGCGCCCTAGCCTACCTCCCCTCTCCCACCTACCTGATCACCTTTGCCCAAGGGAAGAAACCCCTTCCCCTGTGCTCATGCAATGGCAATAAGACACTGTGCCCAGGCCTTGGGCTGGATTGTAAGAACCAGATAAGTTTTTCTTTCTGGACTCCATGTGTATCCCATAAAAAGAAAATCAGAGTTTTCTGGTTATTTAGGCATTTCAAACCTGGCATGGGTGTTTAAAAATCTTGTGAGAAGTTCACTGCAAAGTTACCTTAACAGACACTTCTCACAATTAAATATTTTAGACATCTTACATTTTCCCCGTAATTCCAAAAATAATTAGATCACAATATGCATTTATTTCTTGTCACATCCAATTTTTAGCAGCAAGATGTTTTGAGGGAGTAGAACACAAAACCTAGTTGCTGACATTTGTAAACTCTTCCTTTTGTTGTACACGTAAACATAAAATAGCTGACATTTGGCTCTTTCATCCTTCTTTTCCTGCTAGTTCAGTGTAAATATTATCCAGGCAGACATGTTAAACAAATATCATATTATCTACAAACACAGATATATAAATCTCATTGCCCTGGTCAGAAGCTCAGGACCAAGCTATCCTCCTGAGCAAGTCTGATCTGTAAGTGACCTTGAGCTAATTGCTTTCCCACTCTGTTACATGAAGGTTACTATGCTTTCTAATCTCACAAAATTTATTTATTTATAGGTAGCAATACTGCATCGATACCAGAAAGGTAACCTCTAAATTGTATTAATATATTTTTATGGAGTGGAATTGCAGGATGATTTATAAGTAAATTCATGACACTGTTTTCTGGTCACTGTAACTGTACAAACATAATCAAGCAATAATGAGGTTTTTCATCTATTTTGGGGAAGGAATGGGGTGCTGAAATTGACAATTTTCTGTTCAGTGGCAGAACTACAACCTCTCTGAAAATTAGCAAGAGCTACGCCTGCTAAAACTCCATACTTCCCAGTGCAAGTGTACTCAGCAGTGCATTTCTTCAGAATTTGTGTCTTAGTGCTGTCATCTTTTAAAAAATACTGCAGGAGAGTTGGATAGTACCAAAAGTGTCTGTCCTGTACATTTGTTACTGAATACTAAATGCTCCAGTCTCTCAAGAACCCTTCAAAATAGAACGCTGCTATTTTATGCTTTAAGACTTTTGTTGGTATGTGAAAACATGAATAACGAGAAAAGCTTATGCTTTGCTTTAATGAAAAGCTGCATCAAGTAATATGATGGCCTCTGTGGCGACTTCTGTAAGCAATGTCAATGCTCGGCATATCCCAGGATCAAGCGTCTTGTGAGAAAGGACTGAATTGATTCACTGTTTCCTGCTTTTTTATTGAATGCTTTTGTTTTCCTGCTTTCTTACTGAATGTTTTTATTTTCTTTCATAAGCAAGTAAAACTCCAAACATATAGAATGAAGAGGTTATGGAGAAATGGCAGAAGTAGCTAATTAGAAGAGCCATTGTCCTCTGGGAGCTGATTCTGGAAGAACTGCACACTTTAAGGCCCTGATTCAGGGACATATGTCAATACTCTGGATAGTGCTTAATCATGAAATCAATACTTCAAATTAAGTGCACGTGCTTACCGCTTGGCCAGGAGCTGGTTTGCAATAGCATTTCTATACAGTTTAAGAACACAGTGCTAATTTCCTTTGAAACATTTTCTTATCGTCTTATTATTCAACTCTCTACAGAGCTGCTTTCTCCTCATGAGCCTCAGTAAAATGTGTAGAGATTGTTACCAACTGTGACTTGAATGGCGTGGAGGGAGGAAGTCTTTGGCGAAACATTTAGCTGTGAGTGGGTTTACAAGCCTTGACTTCCAGACTCATCCTCAGCAACTAGACACTGGTGACAGTGGAGGATCCTTGAACATGTTTTCTTGTGAGCAGCAAAACTGGCCAGGACCCACTTATGTTTGGGATTCTTTTTTGCCTTTCTGATGGTATCAGCAGGCAGGAAAACACAGTGTATATGTTTGACTTGCTTGGGTTTTGTCAGAGTCTGGGCCACGCAGGCAGTGTGGCAGGCTAGCCACAGCACAGGCAGAGACACCAAAGCAGACTGAAAGGCTTTGAGCCTTTGCTCAAATCTAGCCTGCAACTGCAAAAACTGAGAGGCAAAAAAACCTCCTAAAAAACAACAACATAAAAACCCCAACTCCAAACCTATGAGAGCAAAACAGAATTTTGGATGCTGAGACTGACCTTTAGAGATCCCAAAGTGGTCCGTGTCGTACTGAAGCTTTCTTCTTACCTTGCCAGATTTTGGCAGCCTCCAATACCACACCTGGTTTTTATCCTGCAAACTGGTGACCAAGCTGTTTGTACCAAACCTGTTGCATTTACTCCACCTTGGAGACACTGGTCTGACCGTATGCTGGTCAGGGATCCAAGGCACAAAAGTTTCACTGTACAAAGGGTAGGTAGACTGGAAAAAAAAAAATGTGTACACTTTTTCTAATTCTGGGCTCTGGTACAGATGTGACAGAAATTCAATAAGTGATAAAATTTGACTAAGATAAATACATGTGTGTATAAAAATATAGGAAGATAAAGGTACACACCAAAGAAAGGATGGAGGTCTAATGTCTGAAATAATGAGCCGCAATAGGTGAGGATAGCAGCAGTGGTAAGAGAAATATTTAGACTACAAGAGAAAATGACTGTTCTTATTTCTTATGGGCAAAGCTGGCTTTTCTAAATAAATTAATCTTTTCTCAGATACAGTTGTGCATGGAAAGTCTGATAGCATGTAGTTTAAATGATATATTTTATGGATGTCTGTAGGGCAGTTATTCTTTCCCAAGCAGGACAGTTCATTTAGAAGTGGCCATTGCAGGAAGAGCACAGGTAACTGACTTACTATTCCTATCACGCTTGCAGTATGCATGCAAGTGTGCTTGCTCTCAGTAGCCTGACACTGGATCTCCACCTTCTGGAACCCAAGCTGATTTTTCACATTTGCTTCAAAATTAGCAAGTGATTCATTCCAGCATGCTAGCAATGGCAGAATACCAGCCTGAGGACACCTGGAGCAGCATCTTCTAGACCTAAACGCATAAGATGGATTAAACCCAAGTCACGATCTCACACCTCAGATAAATAGTATTAATGGGGAAAAAAATTAGGTTTAGTTGACATGTAAAGCCCACCCAGAAATACCAGTCTGTGAAAAGCAGTCCCTTGACTGTCTCCAGGGGCATGGAGCTGTGATGAAGTCTTTGGCATAGCCTGTGAAGATGTCATCTTATTGGCAGCCTACCCCAGCCACTTGTGGTCCCACCACTTGGAAACCAGCTATGAAGACCCCTTGCAGAGATGCTAACTGCTTGGTTATTATTGGTTACCTGATATTGCTACTGTTGTAGTCCTAGTGTCTTTCGTCATGTTGCTGTACATGTTTACATGCTGGAAGTCAAGGAATAGTGCATAGACATATTTGTGTAGTGGAGTGGGGCTGCAGCTCTGAAACCACATGTTGAGGGCTGCAGGGCTGAATGTGGGGTCAGGTGGCTGTGGGGTTGTGGTGGGCTGACCTTGGCTGGCTGCCAGGTGCCCACTCAGCCACTCTCTCATTCCCCCTCCTCAACAGGATAGGGAGGGAGACAGTAAGACAGAAAAGCTTGTATGGGTCAAGATAAAGACAGGGAGATCACTCACTAGTTACTGTCAGGGGCAAAACAGACTCAACTTGGGGAAAATGAATTTAATTTATTGCCAATTAAAATAAGTTTGGAAAGTGAGAAAGAAAGACAAAAACTAAACCACCTTCCTCCCCCCACCCCTTCACCCAGGCTCAGCATCTCTCCTTCATTCCTGACTCCTTCACCCCCTTCCTTCAAGCGGCACAGGGGGATGGGAAACAGGGGTTGTGGCCAGTCCATGACAGCTCCTCTCTGCTGCCCCTTCCTCCTCAGGTAGATTTCTTGCCTTCTCTCTGACGTGAGACAGGCCCAGGCTGCATTTTTGGCCAGCCCACCTGAGCACATAAGGATGCTACGTAATGGGCTTGCTGAGGAAAGCAGCGTGTGCTTGCAGACAAAGACTTAATATGTGCCAGCACTCCCAAGACCCAACAGGAGCCTAAAAATGGATGTGTGCACATCTCCTTCCCTTCTGGGTTCTGCACGGCTGTTTGCAAGTAGTTCGGAGAAGTGGGTTTTCCCAGTGGGGAGCAGACATCTGGTTAGCAATCAATAAAGCAATCCTTTAATATTCCTCTGACTGGGCAAAAAAAGAGGTATGTACTATAAATTTGTATTGAAAGGACGCTGTCCCCCCTCCTCTGAGGGATTGCCTGCGATAGAAAAAGATGGATAAACAAATAATGCTCTGGTTTTAATGAACACATCCATTATATCAGCAATAGTTATGGCAACAGGAATTATGTACTTTGAGGCAGCATCTCTTGTGCCTTGTAAACACCTCAGCCTTCTGTCAGGGCCCCCGCTGGGGGTATTTACAGCTTCAATATTACAAGGTAGCTACTGTCTAATTATACACAACTGGATTGGTTTCTACCACTCAGGTCCTTGGTTAACCCTTAATAATAATTAATTTTTTACCGTTATGCTGTATATCAACTTAAAACTTTCAAGATGCTAAGGTGTCCCAGTAGAGTAGAAAACCTATTAAGATATCAAGACATGCATGCTTTGCAACTTCTGTTTTCGTTAGTGGTAAAAGGCCCACAGGAAAAAAAAAAAAAAAGAAAAAAAGGGAGCAACACAAAGTTATTGGAACAGGGACTCACAGTTTATGCAACAGCACTTGCATTGCAAGAGGCCTGTTGTCCTCATTTACTTTTAGCTTTTTTTAATGAAGAATTAGCCTGCACGCAGGACTTGATTCCAACATACAAGTGTGTTAATCAGATCTACGTTAGGCAGCCAGTATGTGACATGCAGCCCGGGCGCAGTTGATTGAGTTTTCCTCACTGCTAAGCTTGGAGGGATTTTATTTGTCCTGTCAGTGGGGGCTGCAGTCTTTACATGGACATTTATTTAAGTCTTCTTGTAAACAGAAATGGACTGCTTAGAGGAGATGAGGTGAAGGAAAGGGAGTATCTGCTGCTAGCATAGCACAGTTCTTCACAGTGACATGCTTTGAACCAAATGATCTGAATTACTCTCAGGTGCAGACCAAGAAGGCTCAACCTGCACCCACAGACTACACTTTTACACTGGGAAAAGGTGAAGCAGTAGAAAAAAACGTGTTAATCTATTTCTCCCAGCATTCCTCCCTTTCCTCCCATAGCATTTGATTAAAACAATAGGCTGGGCTCTGCTTTCTTTGTCACAGGTTGTAATCAAGCAAATCAGGGAATATGCATTTCTCTCAGTCCAGGAAACATTCAGGGATACAGAAGAACAGCTGGTGAGAAGTGAATCTGGAGCCATTTGACAGGAAGGAAGATCTACCCCTGAGAGCAATTCCAGAGGAAATAAACATCAAAATGAATGACTTACAAGGCACTGTAACCTCATTTGTTGGCAAATTGAATACTCTTACCACACATATAAATATTCTTGAGCAGACATCAGATCTTGTGGGCTCACAGTTATTAAAACAGCACAGTTTTAACAGCACACAAGGAGAGGTTGAACAAACGTCTTTTAGCTGTAAAACTCATTAATAAGCCATCATAAAACAGTAAATTTGAGAGTATAAATACTAGAAAATCAAGTCAGGTCTCACAGTATTCACACATGGATGAACAGAGGAAAGAGCAGGGAGAAAGGCACCTCAGATGGGGCAAAGCAGCTCTGCTGGGTGAGCTGTAAAAGGACAGGATGCTCCTGCTATACAGAACAGGTCGCAGGTGCTCTTCAGCAGGAGGCAGCCACAAGGACGATGCATTGCTCAGACCTGAAGGGTTTGTGTGCAATGCGCAGGCCTTCTGGGCTGATCCCCGCTGCAGTTTGATAAGCTCAGAGGACAACAGCGGGATAATGACCTCTACATCCAAAGCTGAGAGTAAGTAAAAACCAGATGGACTGGTAGATTCATAGTACTATACCCAGAGTGGGACTGTGGTAGATACTGGAATGAGAGACTGCTAAAACAGGAGGGCTCTCAGTTTCTCTTGCACATGCCTTCAGGCTAAGGTTGACAAAGTGTGTTTTCCTTTATCACCTAAAGGGATGGGAATTAAAGGGAAAACAGCCTATTTTGGGTCTCTCCAGGAGGAGAAATACAGATTAAGAACAGGGCTGTATTAGCTCTGGGACTCATTTCTAGAACCCTGTGTTTTAACCAGGAAAATTATTACATTATTAAATAAACCTTTGGGTATTCATTCAAATTTCCTTTTCCTCCTTTATGTTTAAAGCTTCAACAACTGTAGCAAACCCATGTAGAGGTGTGTGTCAGCCCTGACAATGCAATTTACATGATGCTTGTGTTGCATCCTCTCCCTTTAAACCCAGGAGAGAAGGCTGTGATTAATTTAATGGTAAGGCTTCCTGCATTTATCAAAATGACTGAAGCTAGGGGGGTTTCTGTGGACGCATGAACACAGAATGTTTATTGTCACATTTTCAAAAGGCATACTTTTTAGAGAGAATAGACTTTTCAACACAGAGTTGCTGTATTTCTGAGGATCAGATAACATTAATTGTACAGTTACTGACTTGCCCATGCAAATGTGGCCACTGGTTGTCTACACTGGTGGATGAATGTGATCGTATGCAAAATGAAAACAATTAGAGATTCAGCCAGATGTACCTGAAAATATGTAAGAAAGAACAGCTTTTTTTACAGCTCTGTCCTACCAATATATGAAGTTTCTATTTCTTTCATTCATTACAAGGGTATATTGCAAGGTTTATGAGCGTCTATAAATTTGCTAATGAACTTATCTACTAAAGCAAGGACCTTGAAACATGCATGGTCATTTCCCTGAATTACTATTCTTTGCCATTTTCTTCTCTGAAAAACTGCATATTGCTTAAATTTGTTTAGCTAATTTCCAAAATAATTTTGTTTTGGCATTAATTTTTCATTTGTATAATGTGGGTCAGAGGCGACAATAAATAGTTTGTCTGTCCCTAAATATTACCTTACAAAATTTTGCACCAACATACCAAGGAAAAGGAAGGGTAGAGGGAGGACTGGGACAGAAATAGCAAAAAAGCAGCTCCAGAGTGTCTGGCAGTGATACAGTGTGCAGCATTATAATGCCATCATACCCTCTCAGCATGCTGCTTTATATAAATTGAAGCTGGTTTTTTGCCTTCTCAGTTGCAACTTACAAAGAGAAGAGAGTGTATGTTAAAGTTCTCCTATCTAATGTTTAAATTCAAACTTTTCCCATGAAACTCCTTTTTTATTTTTTTGGCAGAAAAGCTTCAGATGTTGCCATTTTAATTTTTTTTTCTCCTTCTCCTGCTTTTTCCTTTTTTACCTATGCCTAGGCAGGCTAGTTTTTAATATTTCCATTTGTACTTTTACTTTCCTCCACCTTTCCATATTCCACATATTTTCATGCTTAGAAAGGCTACAGAATGACAAAAGAATGGAGATGCTGCAGAATTTTTACTCTGCAACTTGAAAACCCTGCAGAATATTTGAAAACTGGTTGAGCAGAAAGAAATTAGGAGATAAAAACAAGAATGAAAAAACATTTTATTTTATACAGAGGCAACAGAGGAAAAAAGACAATAAATACAAATTTTGGTTTTGTTTTGAAATAGTACAAAAATAATGTTTCTGTTCCCAAATTTTTCCAAAGTCCCTAGGTAAAAATGAGCAAAGAAGATATTTATAGACCAAAATAAATCAATCTTTTAAAAAAAGTTTTAGCTTAAATGGAACATTTGGTTGAAAACCCTTGATCCTTCCTACTAAAACCTCTTATTCCCGTCACTAAACCCCAGATTTTCAGTCATGCTCCTATTTCTGTCGCCCCACTGTAGGTGCTGATCAGAGCTTCAGTCAGTTAAAACCATAACCCGTTTGGTATATACTGGTATGGCGATGCTCCATCACCCATATTATAAGTGGATAAACTGTGGACCTGCATTACCTTCAAGCAAAAATCAAAGAAAAACTTACTGTATAGTCTAATAAAGTGCTAAGTCATAAATTCCTGAAATGTCTTATTGCTTTAAAAATTTATTTAGACAAAAATTTCTATAGGCAGTCACATAATTGTCAAATCAGCGAGTTATCATATTACAGAGCTTGTAATTTAAGACACCAGCTCAAGATTCAGACAGTCTAATGTATGTGTATCCTCAGGTTTTGTACAGGGTTCATCACTGCATTTTGTAAACTCCTCTGGGTAATCTCTGTGTGGGGCAAGTCAGGTCAAAACAAAACACAACTCAATATCCCGCTACACATCGCAGGCCTTCAGCTTTGATGGGCCCTTGAAAGAAAAGGTCTGTCTTCAGGAATACTTGGGAAAACAGAGAAAGGTTAAATAACCAGGTGTTCATTAGGAGACTATTTCAAGCACAGTATGTGCATCCATGAGTCAGCTTTGGGGCTGGCAGGTGGCACAGGTATGGCGTTGCTCTGCTGTCAACCCAAGTTAATAGTCAGTTTGGCAGCCTTACTTCTCACTAACCATGGATGAAATCCTAGCCCCACAAAAGTGAGTGGTAAAACTCCCACTGGCATGAGCAGGGAGGGGTTTAGGTTATGCCTTCAGCAATTAAAGGCCAAAGTCTGTACTCTTATTGTACTGATTGGAGCTTGGAATGAGATGTTGGCAAGTCTATGTTATGTCCTCGGCTTGGTTTTTGTCTATCTTGCTGCCATAGTCCATTCATTTGTAAAATAGGTGTAAAATTGCCTACTTCACAAGGATCTTCACTACCTTAAATTTATACCTTGGGATGAAAATGGTTCTGTAAATGCAAAGTAGTAATAATCATGTGAAAACTTTAAATTCTACCCTCAGTGTTCATATTTACGTAGCAGCAGGCTGAAAACATCGTAAGATAAAAAACAAATACAGACCTCCAGAAGTCAGTTTAAACCCCCAGCCAGCTCACTCCCTACCAATATTCCCCTATTGCTCTGCTGGGTGCTATCAAATGATGTGACAATAAACAGAGGCGCTGGAAATGGAGCAACAGCAAAAGAAATCAGGAGTTCTTCATTGCCATATAAAAAAAATATCCCCCAGTGTTTCAAATGAATTCTCATTTCATTGAAGTCATCTTTCTATGAGATGTATTAATATATTTTAAAAAACAAGCTCTCTGCCACACTGCAAGTTCCTTGTTGACTCATTTGGTGGCCCCTGACAGAGCATCAGCAGAGCTTTATTTAGAAGGACACTGGGGGGGGCAGATTAAACAGGCTTCTGACTACATTCAATTTTCTCTAGTTTGGGGAGATTTTGCACCTTTCTTGGAGATTGTACCAGCTGGGATTAGCACATTCCATTTCCTGCACTCCTCATAAGGCTGAAAACTAAAGAAAATTAAAATAAAGGTCAGCAAACTTGGTTATGTTTTTCTCTTGCTAAAAATTTGTCCATATGTTTGCTTCTTTTTGCTTTGATCACGTCCTGTTTTGGCAAGCTATACGTATGTGTGCATGTGTAGGGCTTTCATGTTTTTCCATTCCACTACGTAACCGTTGTGTGGATTCATCAGGATTCAGCCCATTTCCATTCACTTTTGTTTATGGAAATAATTTGTGTTTAACTTTTCTTTCAGTCTTTCATGAAATTTGCTCTTACTTAATGATTGGGGATAGCTCAAGGTGCTCTTTTTCCTGCCTTTGAGTTGGCAGTGTCCCCTTGCCCCTCATCCCCCAGGACAGATGTCCTCTCCTGCCTGGGATGCAGGGCCACACTGTCCTGTGCATCCTGCTGTAGCCCCACACCCTGCTGTGGCACATGCTCTGCAGAGCCCTGGAGACACACACATGTGCACGCCCCATGGGCTGACTTAGCAGGCCCAGTGCCAGAAATGCTGTGTGGGAAATCATCTAGAGCCTCTGTGGGACTCTCCTTTCTGCCAGCCTGCAGTGTCAGCAGTGGGATTTTGGGGGCAGGCACTTGTCTCTTTTGTTCTGGACCAAGGGCATCAAGCCCATGTCACCCAGCCCATCAGTCAGTCACTCGGTAGTTAATCTGGGTCATTTGAACAGACTGGATTTAAATCAGTAAACTAATTGTCACTACTAACCTCCTGAGCCAAGTGCTAATCTTTACATATTTATACACCTGTTTTTTCTTATCATAGTTCTGAAAAATACACAGAGGACTTTTTTTTATATACCAACACCCATGTCTTGGAACAGATCTGAGATCAGGCCTGACAGCTTTAAACTGTATTTGCTGGCTTGTGTACGCTCTTTGGAAAACACATGGCAAATGCATGAACAATTTCTATTGATGAGCTTTCACTGTTAAAAAAAACCCCAGGGGTAGGGCAGGGGAGGCAGCTCCTCAGCAGTGCCCGCACAAGCCAAGGGGAGTGAGTGAGCATGAGGGCTACCTTAACAGCCACCCACAAAGCCTATGCAAAATGTTCATCTCGGGGCCCAGGACCATAGCATGCTCCCCTTTGCTTGCCTGCAGTACACCACCCTTGCCATTTAGTTGTGCGTTCAGAGGCTTTTTGCCAATTCCCCATTAGCATATCGTAATGAGGTTCAGATTCTGTTTGATTTCCACAATGAGGCTGAGCAGCAGAACCTAGGAGAAGTCAAATAAGGGCAGATACTTTATGCAACCAGATCCGAAGTACAGCTGAGCTCAACTAAACCTAGAGGGGACAGCAAGCAGAGAGTAAAACAGCTTAAACTGGTCAGGCCTTAGTGCTTTTCTTCCTCCTGCCTCTAATTCCATGTTCTAAGCATCTTGGGCCTACAAAGAGATTTACAGCATATGTCATTAGAGCTTTTTTTAATTTCCCTTTTTCCTTCTCACTAATATATTTCAAGTTAATTTCAAGTTAAATCGCACTAACTCTGAGGCTCCCAAAGCACCTCCGCTGTACTGCTCTGTGTAGGGACATTTCCTCAAAAAGCTCTAACTTGTCACCTTCCCATTTCACAGTGAGTTCAGGCAAGTGAAAATTCATGGGAACACTGTTCTCTGGGATATACCACACCACCCATAACTCGTAACACAATAAATCTTGGCCAGTACAAAACATCCGGCTCCCATGGCTACAATTCTTCCTTCTTGCTTTATAGTGCAGTTCAAGTGAGCAAACTAATGCATGAATTTGCAATCTGTAATTCCTGCTTAGCTAAGAGATTAAAAAGGAAGATTAGGATCAGAGCAAGGGAGATTTGCAGGTATTATGGGCAGAGAAAATGTTAAATATTTGATTAAGTAAAATACGTAGATGAATGTATTTAGAGTTTAGGGCTTTACTTAATTTAACATATGTCAAGAATACTTCCCAGTCAAAATCCCTGTCAGCAGTTCAGGGGTCCAATAACAACCACTGAAAAATGTACTTCAGTACTGCAGAAGATTAGGAGCAGTTTGCAGACATTTTGTACTCAAGGCCTACTTACCCGCTTCCATTCACGGAAAACCTGGCACCAGGCTGAGCACCATCTGTGAAACTCTGTACGACAGAGATCTGGTGAGGCACTTGGGAAGAGATCTATTTCTCATCACATGTGTAATTTTTACTAGCAAACAGGCTGTGGGAAAACCTGCAAATCATCAAAACATATGCTACCAGGGGAAGGCAGGAAAAAACACTGTCCATGTTCTATTGCTCGGCTAGCCACTCTCCAACTGTAATCTGGAAAGAGAGGTGAATCTCAAGGGGATTGCTACCTAGAGCACTAAATACTGCAAGCATGAAAAGTAAAGCATGCATCCACTAGAAATGGACCATTTACACACTGTTCAAAGTGCTGAGGCACCATTGGTGATGTAAATATATTAGTGATAAAGAATAAAAGAATAAGCAAGAATACGGAGGCATTTTCATTGGTAAAGATGGCACTGTGAGACACTTCAGAGGGCATGACAAAGTTAAGGCAATAAACAAATTAAATTAGCTGGTGGAAAATATATACTAGGAGGAATTTTTGAAGCAGTTGTGCTAATTGTTATGTTTTACAGTAACAACACAGCACATCAGTCTGATCAGCTCATCAAAAACCTCTGTTTGTTTATACAGCCGTGGAGAAAAAGCCAGACCTAGAATGCATAAGAAATGGAATAGAAACAAATATCTAAAATTTTACCATGTCACTATATACAGCAGCATTGAAGCACCTTTACTTGGTATTCTGCTCTGCTCATTTTCTTGTGTCAGTTATACAGCAGAAATTAATAAAGATTCAGAGGCTAGACATGAACTAATATGTAACTGTCCTGACACTTCTGAGTTCAAGTGATGGGCTCTCCTTTCGACTTCTTGGTGAACTGATTAATGTAACTCTTAATGAAAAGAAAATGAAGCTGAGCGACAAAAGGGTAATGCCATCTCTCTCTTCCTTATCTATTGAAGAAATTATGCCTTCAATTACGTAAATTAAACTATGACCACTTCTTTTCCCAGGTCAATGAACACCCATAATACCTCCTTCTCCCCAGTCTTCACAGTTAAGAAGGAGCACAGCACTGAAAAAACTCATACGCTTCATATGCCCCTACAACATTAAAAAGTCATGCTATAAAAAACTGTGTCAGAAAACCACTGTTTTCACTGTGGACTCATGTGATGGCCTGCAGCATAGTCTTGGAAAGGGTAGCAGACAGAGCCTGAGTAATTGGAAACTGTGATGTAGATGATGGTGGTGATGCTGCACCACAGTGTGCTAAATTTGTGCCCTTTAGTTACCACAGCTATTGAAGAATTCAGCTATGGCAATCACATATATCAGAAGGCTTAGTGCAGCCAAGTGATAAATGGGGCAAATTGGGTGCAGATCAAAGGGTCTTTCGTAGTGTCTGTTCACAGGCATGGGCAGACAATGGCTTGCTAAGTAAGGATATGGGAAGGCGTTTGTGAAAAATGATCTCTCCAGCCATAATTCTACTGGTGACAGATAATCAGAGATTTAAATGTTATTCTCATCTTCAGAGAGTTCCTAAAATAATAGAGGATGCATAAAACCATTTGTATTTGAAGAGAGAAGCTAAATAATTTAATATTACAGAGCAGGATGCACAGCACTGGGCAGATAAATGATGAAATCCCAGTGCAGTCTATCTTGTGCAGTTGCCACACTAATTACAGATCAATTACTTCCCAGTTGTTTGCAACCTTATCAAAGAATAGTAAATTTACTGAGAGAAAAATGTGATAAGATGTCTTTTCATTATTACAGTAGATTTGTTGAAACAGCTCTGACGTTGAGACTAATAAAAGCTTTCCCAAAGGTAATATGATCTGTATGTATATAGTCAGAATTTTAAAAGCTGAAAACTTGATCCTAGGCACTATCATAAAAATTTTTGCTTCTATTAATTGTTATCAGGCAAACATCCTTAATACAGAAGAGGTGGAGGAAAGAAGAAAATGAGTCTGATGATAAACTGCAAGCTTGTTATAAAAATATAAATATACCTTTTGCCTTCCACAGATCAGATAATGAATGACAGTAAAGTAAAAAAACTGAGAAAATCTGCAATTCATATTTTAAGGAGGGTTACAACACTGAAAAGGGTGTGCAGGGGAACAAGGGATGACTTTTATAGAACATTAGCATGGAGACAAGAAAGCAGTGAACCTACAAAATGTCAAAATGACTGAAATACAGTTCTGTACTTTGAGAAGAGCTATTACACATCAAAATATCTTTACTTTTTTCCCCAGAATTTCCACTGACTTGCTGTGTAAATCCTGAGAGCTCTCTCTGCATAAGTTTGCATATCAGCAATATTAACTTGCACTCCCAAAACTTGTTCTGAAAGTAAATTTATAAATATTTACTGATCCCAAGTTTTGAGATTCTGGAAAATTATTATGATAGCAGTNTTGGGAGAAAATAGAGTTTAGCCTGTAGACATCTGACTGCAATAATTTAATGGTTTTGTCACAGAATGACAGAATCGTATAGGTTGGATTGTTGTTATGACAACTGTTTAAAATACCGTAGCTGTTACTTGTTACTGTTCTGCTCCTCTGCGAGAACCCAGGCACTCTTATCAGGAGTGGATCCTGCTATACCATCTATTACTCTAGGGCAGTTTAATGAACTGGTGAGTTCAAATGAGTCTGAAGCCTGACTTGTACACTCTCCAGTGGGACTGTGGATATTGGGCTGCTAGTCTAGGGAAGCTGTACCACTGGTGGTGTTCAGGAGGCGAAGAGATACAACCGGCCCTGACCGCTTTCCTGCATGAAAGGGGACAACGCTTGGGCTGCTCTTCAGCAGATAAACTTAGGAACCTTCTGTGCTTTGTGCCCTTCCTAAGTCTTGGCTTCTGGAGGAGAGACCTGGCACATGGGATAAAGTGGAGTTGGACAATGAGGAGATCAGGATCCCATGGCTCACTGCAGCACTCTCCCATTACTCAGACTAGACNACTTGTATATTGGAACTAGCAATCCTAGATACCATGGCTCTGAATGTTCAGAAAATAGCAATAGAACGATTAAGATGTTTTTTCTTCCATGGAACTCTGCCATTTATGAAAGGACAATAAAAATTAATTTATTAATGGTGGTAACATGTTTTAAAGCAAAAAAAATACATAATTTCGATATGATGGATTGAGCAATGCATTTTTCTAAAGANACTTGTTACTGTTCTGCTCCTCTGCGAGAACCCAGGCACTCTTATCAGGAGTGGATCCTGCTATACCATCTATTACTCTAGGGCAGTTTAATGAACTGGTGAGTTCAAATGAGTCTGAAGCCTGACTTGTACACTCTCCAGTGGGACTGTGGATATTGGGCTGCTAGTCTAGGGAAGCTGTACCACTGGTGGTGTTCAGGAGGCGAAGAGATACAACCGGCCCTGACCGCTTTCCTGCATGAAAGGGGACAACGCTTGGGCTGCTCTTCAGCAGATAAACTTAGGAACCTTCTGTGCTTTGTGCCCTTCCTAAGTCTTGGCTTCTGGAGGAGAGACCTGGCACATGGGATAAAGTGGAGTTGGACAATGAGGAGATCAGGATCCCATGGCTCACTGCAGCACTCTCCCATTACTCAGACTAGACATCTCTGAGTGTCAATTCTCCTAAGTGGAAATAGTGGCACTCCAAGATGAAACAACCTTTCAGGATGCCAAATTGCTGGTGGTTAAACAAGTCCAGTTCAGGTAACAGCAGATTTCCCCCAGACCTCTTTATTGTTGTTTTTATCAGCTCAATACTTTTTAAAATTATTCCAGTCTTAATGTATACAGTGTAGAAGTACAGGTTTACTGATTTCTACTGGAGTTGCATCAGATCCTCTATTAAGAAGGCTCTTTCCATTAACTGACCATAGAGATGACTTGTATATTGGAACTAGCAATCCTAGATACCATGGCTCTGAATGTTCAGAAAATAGCAATAGAACGATTAAGATGTTTTTTCTTCCATGGAACTCTGCCATTTATGAAAGGACAATAAAAATTAATTTATTAATGGTGGTAACATGTTTTAAAGCAAAAAAAATACATAATTTCGATATGATGGATTGAGCAATGCATTTTTCTAAAGAAAATTAATTAGGAAATAAAATTACCTATGATTTTAGTTAAGATATATTCCAGAAAATAGAAAAAGAATGAAGTTCAGTTTAGTGGGTAGGGTTTTTTTAATAAAAAATGCCAAATATGGCTTAATGCACGATAAATTTATGAAGGAGCAATTTCATCTCTTCAATAAATGCAGCCTACTCTCAATTAAGTTAAAAGAATTTGATACAAAGATTCAAAATCTGGGAATCTTGAAATTCAAACTGTCTAATTCATATGGCTCTAACCATGTTTTATCAGGATGTGTGGACCATGCTAGGAGACTTGAAAGAGACTTCGGGGTGAATCTTAAATGGATCCAGGTCCCTGCAATCTTCCCTAGCATTTCCCATTCCACTTAAGCAAATCTTTCTCAGAGTTTTAGATCCTATTCTCAGGTGTCTAATTCTTCCCCTGCACTTAATTCAAGCTTGCAAGACAGGGTTTAACCCAAGAAAATACCTGGGCTACAGTTCTGAAAGACTGATTGTTGATATGTGCCCCAGTCTCTCCTGTGGATCTGTCCTCCAAGGATCTGGTAAGGTAACCTTATCAAGGTAACCTTAACCTGTGATTTCTGCTGATGAACCTTGAATTTGAAAGACACTATGCAGTTATGGTTGAGATGTCATTACTAGGACTGTAACAACCAGTGGCAGTCAAGACACTTGTGTCTCTGAAAGAGATGGAAACTAGTATTATAAATACTACATCAATTGCAGAAAAGGTTACTTTTCACCTTTGCCTAGCTGTGGAGGATGTATCTTACTTCAGGTATTCTCAGAAGGATTAATCATCTTAGAGCTTGTGTAGGGAACTGAAACTGGTAGCTTGTGCCAACTCTGCTGAAGGACCCTGAAGAGTCACATTAATTTCAGGGACTTAAGCAAACCCATGTTCTGTCCTAATTAATTTTTAAAGAGCAAGTGTAGCTATTGACAATTTT
>WAAD01036305.1:6852-17952 GCA_013389945.1 Fregata magnificens | reverse complement strand
ATAAATCAAGCCCTCAGATAATCATGCCGTATTTTACAAATTTGAGTTGTTGGCTGGAGAATTCTGGATCCATAAACTTGTGAAAAACTTACAGTCAACTGTAGACAACAGGAAATCATTTGAGGGTATTATCACCAATGTGCACTTCTACTGGAATACTCCTGCCCGCTTGCATCCCTATCTGCTAACTATGGTTTATAAACCAGACTTTACGTTTATATATACCAGTTTGCCTACTTCACAAATGCACTTGGGTATTAATGAAATGTGTGTAATTGTATATGAAATGTTAGTTATGATGCAGATTGAGCATTTGCTCGTCTTCCTATCTTTCCCTCAGGAATTACAACATGTCGAAAAACTAGTTTTCATGCACAGATCATTAATTTGGAAGAAACTTGAAATTATTGGCCTGGGTCTATCATTTCAGATAATCTATTTTTCATTGGGTTCTGGGCTTGATTAACACCATGAGTTCCCAGTGAGTACTCTACCTTTTAAGAAACTAGTAGGACATTTCAGAATGGAAGTTTCATCTTGGAATGAATCCTCAGAAATGGGCAGCCTGTAGGCAGAAGTGTGATAAGGAACAGGAGTGATGGGACACCCTTCTCTGAAACTGTACTGCATATGAGGGGTGCAGGAAGAAGGAAAGACCTGTGACATGGTTTAAATAATGAAGAGTGGCTACACTTTACACCCTTCAAATACCGCCTGACTCCCACATCTGGTGCATACAGCTGGGAACTGGAGAGAACCTACACACTATGCTACAGGAGGAGGATGGTAAGCGGCAGTGGAAAGGGAGGGTCCTTTTTTATTTGTGAGGATTCTTGCTTTTTCATGTTTATCTGTGACTTATTCTGTGTCCAAGAATATAGCTTTTTAACATATATTCACTTAATGCAGGTAGGTAAATACATATATTGACATATTCACTTTATAATAACAAGGTTATAACCTCACTGCGGTAGCAGCTGTGCCTAGCTGTGTTTGTTCACTCAGGCATTACATCTATGTGGTCTGCTCAGGTCTTCAAGTCAAATGTAATAACAGTAGTATGTCAGAGGTTGGTGGAATAATTCATTTAGCCTATTCATGCATTTGTAAAGCTATTAGAATAATTCAGAGTCAAGCGTACTTCCCAGAGGAATACCGTGGTCTTAGATCAGTATTTACTTTGAGATCTTTGCCTGAAAGGAGTTAAAATAAACAGCTGGGTTTTAGGCATATCAGTCTTGGTTTGTTCATGTCTGCTCTTTAAGGTAATTTAAGAAAAAAGGGTCATAATCCATTTAAGGGATGTATTTCTTTCAAAAGATTTTTGGATTAAAACACTTTCAAGTTTGAGTGACACTGGTTAGTGGCCCTGGTGATGTTCCTGTTGCATTAAGAACATAAGACAGCTGCAGCAGGTCAGACCAAAGGTTTGTCATGTCCAGTGTCCTGTCATGAGAGTCAGAGAACTTAGGAAAAAAACCGTGAGGAAAGGATAAGCATAAAAAAATCCTGGATGGTAAATGCACTCCGACTTCACTGCTAGAAGTACTTAGTCCAATGTATAGATCTCAACTGTATTTTTATTATGCTATCAGCTTCTTCAGAATGGTCTGATAAGTGTATAACAGCCTGTCCCATCCCTGCTGTTTTCATTCCTGGTGACCTCACTAGCGCATTAGCTAAAGTGCATGTATCTTAACATAATTGTTTTCCTCTCTCTGTGGAAATAACTGCAAAACCACTAAGGGTCAGGTCACGTCAACTGTAACTGATCAATGAACCCCCACAACAGAAGGCTCAGAGGAAATGGGCAAAGACGTGTGCTCATGAAGCTCAGGGAAGAGCACAAGGAGTGACCACAGCTGTTGTAAAGAAAGCTGAACTTACCCCAACAAAAAGGGGACATAAGGGTGGCCTTTAGTTCAGATCAATGGCTCTGTCAGTTGAGTGGATCAACTAGTTGTGTAAATGGCCTTCCCTGAGTTAATCAAAAAGTTGTGAATGTCTTCCTAAGCCAGCGAGACCAGCATGGGAGAAGTGTGCAAGTGGCTCAGCCCAACATAGGGTATAAAAACTGAGCAACCAATAAAATGAACTTTGAAGACAGCAGCAGGCTTGAGCTGGCTTCAACCCATGTATTCCTTCCCAGCAACTGGGGATGCCCAGCACCATGATGGTAAGCATATAGAGACTGGTAACAGGAATCTCATTTTTATTGTTATTCGACTGCATATTGCAATTGCTTTATTATCCTTGTGTTGTCATTTCAGTATATTGCTGTATCACTCCAATGAATCTAAATCCCATGTAATGTCAAATATCTTAAAATAACTAAATTTGGTATTAAAACATGAAAACTCCTCATGAGGAATAGCTAAAAGAACTTGGTCAGAGAGTATTGGACTCTAACATCAACCTAGTCCAATCAGACAGAGGCAAAACTAATTTTTATTATTTTGATTTGAAACGTCTTCTAATTATGTTTATGTTTATGTAATATTGTTTATGGATACATCTAGCAAGGATGGCATAAGATTAAAGTACGAGGAAATGTAGTTTAAATGTCAGGATAAAAATCTTCATGGTTAAATCTACAACATTATGGAATAGCTTCTGAAGAGAAAGTGAAGCTTCAACACTTGGCATTTGAAACTCCACTGGCAAACTCACCTATGCCAGAGGAAGTTTGTCCATCTGTTTTCTATAGCATGTAATTTATTTTAAAACTACTGTATATGCTTACGATACTGCTTCTTTCTAACTCTAATAAGACACTTTGGTTTTCTTGTCAGTGATGTCTTTACCGCTACCTTAAAAAAAGGACAAAGAAAGTAAAGAATATAATTTATTTTATTAAATGGGAAATATATATATTTTCAGGTGGAAAAATCAGGCTACAGTGATCTAACTAACACAGAACAAAAAAAACTGAATAAAGTGCAGTTTACTCATTGTTCAGATGAGTACAAAGATGGAAGTCCCAGAGGAACAGAGCAAGGAGACACTGTTCTTAAGGATTCTTCTAGTCAGTTTGAAAGAAAGCAAAATGCAAGAAAGGAGCTGTGCTGGTTTTGGCTGGGGTAGAGTTAATTTTCTTCATAGTAGCTAGTATGGGACTGTATTTTGGATTTGTGCTGGAAACAGTGTTGATAACATAGGGATGTTTTCGTTATTGCTGAGCAGTGCTTACACAGAGCCAAGGCCTTTTCTGCTTCTCATACTCTCCACCAGCGGGCAGGCTGGGGGTCCACAAGAAGTTGGGAGGAGGCACAGCCAGGACAGCTGACCCCAACTGACCAAAGGGATATTCCATACCATATGACATCATGATCAGCAATAATCTAGGGGAGAGCTTGGCCAGAGGGCCGCTGCTCAGGGACTGGCTCAGCATTGGTCAGTTGGTGGCGAGCAATTTTTTTCATTTGCATCACTTGTCTTTCTTGGGTTTTATTTTCCTCTCACTTTGTTATTTTCCTTTTCGTTACAATTTATGATTAATTTTTATTTTGTTTTATTTCAATTATTAAATTGTTCTTATCTCAACCCATGAGTTTTCTCACTTTAACCCTTCCAATTCTCTTCCCCCCATCCTGCTGCGGTGGGGAGGGAACAAGCAGCTGTATGGTGCTTAGTTGCCGGCTGGGGTTAGGCCACGACAGGAGCAGTGGGGAAGCAAAAAAAGATTCCGTGAAAGACATTCTTGTAAGATGCAGTTATTGCCTGGGGATCACAGAAGTGCTAAAGCATGTAAAACTACAAAAATATGGTGCATAGAAAGGCTACCGACTCATACCTTTAGTCTCCCAAAAAATTTAAATGTATCCCTGTGATAGGAGAACACATAGATTTTTATGTGTTACTCCTATGAATGAAGAGTCTGATATTCCTACGTATGATGCTTGAATGGATTAAATGTAGCAAAGCATTCATTTATGCTACTTTTATTTAATGCACAAGCAACAGAATAGAGAAAAGAAAATGTTGGTCATTCTGGCAGACCAATAAGCCAAAAAGCTTCTTTAAAAGCCACTGCTTTTCTCTTTAGGGTGAATAATCAAGTGCTTACAAGCCTCTTTATTTATTTGATTCAACTTTACTTATGGAGATAATGCAATAGTCAGAGGTGTAGGTAGAGAAATACTTATCTGTGAGAAGCGAGAGGATCTGTTACCTTTATGTGGCTTGCTGAGTCCATTTACATCCAGTTCTAATATTATGCCAAAAACATGCTGAAAATTATCAAATTGTTCTGTGAAGTACTGCAGAAATGAATCGAAAACTGAAAAGCAGGTTATTATTGAGCTCCTAGAGTCACTCAGTTGGTCCGGTTTATCAAAGAGATGTTTCAGTCAGAGGGAAACATAAGCATCAACTAGAAGAGAAGATACAGAATGGTAACAGAGCACTTTTACATAGCAGACAAAAGCTAGATGAAATCAAAAGGGATAAAAGCAGTAGCCTCACAAATTTGATCCAGTTGTGTAACAGCTAGTTTTATACTATCACCAGGTTACAGCTGTCCAGGGATATCAGATTGTCCATCCCTCAAACTTTTTAAATCCGAGACTAGAAATGATTTGAGGAGAGAAACTCTTCAGCTATCCCACAGGCTAAATGCCTTGAATTTATAGGTACTCTAATATTTAAAATCAGATGTATTACTACAATAGTTCTTTCTGACATTTAAAATTCTGAACGTAAAAGTAGGTTTTTTAATTTAGTGCTTTTCATCTAAGGGATTTTAAGCACTTAACAAACACTAATTAATTAATCCCCTCAACACTTGTGAAAAGTAGATAATTATTACTAAATCTGCTTTGCAGATATGTAAGCCATGGATCAGAGAGGTTAAATGATTTGTCAAAGGTTGTGCAACAAGCAAATATCAGATCTGGACTGCTGGAAAATCTAGGCTGTGAGTACTCTTATAAGTATGATAACTGTATTATATTCTGGACAGAACGTTGATCTTTTAATTTCTTAGCAGCCAGGTGGTGTTAACTAAGTATTTGTAATGGTAAAGAAACAGACCTGAACAGAGGAGGTGAGGGACTGGGGTGCTGATCTGTGAAGCTGAGAGGTTAGTGAAAAGATACCAATACAAAGAGAGAATACAGTTTATTTAACAAAACCAAAACCAGCTGATGATATTGCTAAAGTCTGGGCTGCAGTGCTTTTTCTTTGTCGAAAAAAAGATGGTGGAACACATTTGAAAAGACTTTAAAAGGCACTATTTATTGAAGCTACTCACCACAGACAGCATGCTCTGACTTTCCACTCCCTATCTGATCAAATACAGCTTGGTGCTGCCTGGTATCAGCATGCAGGGTGTTCATAAATCCTGGCCTGGATTATGCTGCATTAAACTGGGTAGATTTCTGATTTCACTGAAGTCAGTAGTAAAACTCTTCCAGACTTCTGTCTTTTAATTTGCGTCACTCCAAACTCTCAGTCTAAACTAGAGTTTTCACTGCTATTACATTTTATTTCTCCCCTTATGCTTGCCTGGGGAGTAATCTCTCTCTCTTGTTTGCAGCATCCTATTAAATTGGCCCATGGAGAACCTGTGAAAATGGAATGAAAGCTCTAAGGCATGCCTTTCACAGTGTTTTCTCTGCAGCATACTTCCTGAGTATACGAGCTTGGTCCTAGTGCAGTTCCTAACAGAAGGGTATTTTGAGAATGAAGCCAGTACAGCAGTATTCCACAGTTCTGGTTTCTTAATGGGGTGGCTCCTACAGAAACAATGATACCATTAGGCAAGTCTTCCTGTTGACTATTCAAGAACAGCTGAGGAAAGCACACAAAAAGTAACTGTAGGTTTCAGAACTACAATATCATAATGTTGTATTTGTGTGGGTAACATCCTGTTGAGCTACCAGCGATCTGTAATCCACAGCCACCCTTAACTTCAGGGACCTACAGAAAAGTCACAGCCACAGACTTGAAGCAGATGCTCCTACAAAAGTACCAAACTCAAATGCCTCGGACCTCCCAGCAAAAACGGAGAAGAAAAAACTCTTCTCTACCTTCCTTTGTAAAACATATTTAGATTGCTGAGTACCAAAATACAGCACTTTATAATTTTTGTTCCTGTGGGGCCACTCATGCTTCAGGGTGGATTGTCTGTGTCCAGCGATGATTCTTAGAAACACAAGAATACAACAGAGGAAAGGATCTCCTAGGACTGACACCGTGAATTCAATGCCTTGCTACTGCAGGCAACCTTGCTTCACATTACTGCTTGAATAACCATGGGCTAGTTCATCACTGCTAGATTGTTATGACTTCTATGCCTGCTTGAATCATCTCCTGTTTGCATATAATGTCAAGTAAAAATGCTAATATAAGACTGAATGTAATGCATTATTTCATTCCAACTCACATTCAGCCTCATATATTTTCCCTTGTTTACAACCAACTATATTTTCCATATATTCTCCTACATGCTCCTTGACTAAGCAAGATCTATCTTCATACCTGCAGAATGCAACAAATCAGAGAATTTTCTTTAACACTTTGGAGTGAAATTCACAAGCTTCTGAAATTCATTAAAATATATACCTTTTTTTTTTTCCTGTTAGCTGCAAATAAAACATAGTTATGTTAGGAGATCTGGCACAGTATTCTGAGATTTAATACCATTTAGTTGCATATTGCAAATATTCTGTTTGGTGTTGGCAGGTTACTTACTGTGAGTGAAATCCAGATCTCACTGAAGTCCAGGAGGAATTTTGCCTCTGTCTTTCTAAGCAGACCAAATAAAAAACTCCAACTGTAAAAGGTCTAGGCCCATACACATGACTAAGAACTTATTGGCAAGCAAGGCTGAATACTTTCAAACAATTGTTATGCATATGCAGTACAAACAATGGTATATTGTATATGTGGAAACTTTGTGCAAGTCTGAGACATTTACTGCATCTGTATATTTTGATGTTAAACTGCCACTTCTTTTAAAATGCATGCTACCAAATTACAGACAGCTCTTATAAATCAGTAACAAAAGCAAAGAGAATCTAGAGAATATCAGGGTAATACAAGTGCAACTATAGCTGTCAAATGTAACCTAACTTGCTTTTTAAGTGCAGTTGCTTAAATGACTATAAGAAAAACAGATAAATACAGAAGATGAGGAAAAGGGGAAAAGACACTAGAAGTATCTTGGGAAAACAATACAACAAAGCACCTGGGGTTTTTTCAGTTCTCTAAAGGCCTGACATGCAGGGCACTGTTCTTTTCCAATCTTTTTTCTTTTTAAATGCTTCCAAATAGTTTTAATATGTTCCATCTATGCTTAGAGAAAATAATGAACTGATGAGTAGATGATACTTTGAAGGGATTAACTGACTGCTGCGGAACAAACTAGATCAACTCAAACTAACCCAAAAACTTAGTGAACTTATTATTTATAGGTCCTTTCCAACAAAAAAGCAATATATTCAAAATTAAGTAGTCTTTCTTTGAAAATTGTAGTTATTTTGATAAACAGTGCTGTCAAAGCAACAAACGTGAATGCTACAAACTCTAGATCATTCACTTTCATGTAAAGTTTACAAGGTTTCCTGTGAGAATACTTCATAGTTAAAGTATGTCTTCCCTTGGGGATCACACAAGCATTTAATTTTTGTTTTGGCATTGGGCCCATTGTGTTTATGAGGTTCTTTGGAGAAGTGGAATTGATGACCACAAAGGAAAAATTGAGAGTTACTTATTTTAAACCATGATTATAACCTTTCAAGATTTTCAGAAAAAAATGCGCTTTCTTCCAGATATATATGTATAAAAAGGGACTTTGTTGCAAAAAAGCTTTAGGGTGCCATATTTAGCCTACCAATATAAACAGTCATATCAGGCTTTATACTATAGGGTTATTTATTGTGCTATAATGATATCCTTTGCTGTTTTGCCCAGCTACTCTAAATACCATGTACTACACTTTCTTGATCTACAGTGCACAGTGGTTTTGTTGGCAAGCATAAGTTTGCAGGTAAAACTTCAACTCAGTTGAATATTCTTTGATTTTTCACATAAGCTTTTCAATTACTAATGAAAATTTATCATACATTTTATTAGTCTTGATTTCTCATCTATCACATATTTAGATTTACGCTACAGATACAAGAATCCCTTAAGTCCTAAAGTCTACGTAGTGGAGCATGATCTTACAGGTACAAGCCATGCAAGAGAAACCCTGCTGTGACAAGTCTGCACGATATCGGCAGGACTGCATTAAGTGTGTTGCTCTAGCTTTTCTCATAAGTGACTTGCAAGCCACTCTTCTGAATATTTGCATGGATTCTGGGCACAATCAGTTATGTTCTCTAATGACAGACTAATTTTCTTTTACTGTAACTTGTGGAAGATTTAGGTGCTGTAGGCCTAATCCTGTTGAATTCAGTCCTGTAAAACTCTAGGCATCCTTTACTGCACCGAAGATAATGAGAAATGAATATGCTCAGTGTGTGACAGTCTCACTCTGTGCCTCCGAGGAGCAGGAAGTTTAACTGAGCACTACTATATAGCAGTTGCAATGTTAGTGGTGCACTGTGTTTGAATAAGGAACATCCATTCTGCTGCTTATTAGGTCATGTAGACAAATGTAGAATTTAACCTCAGGAATCTGTTAAATGGGAAGATGTGGCAATAAATTACATGGCAAATTCCTTCTGATAAAGTTCTGATATTCTAAAACATGTTAAAGGAATGTCAAACTGGTCAAATCCTAGGTAACTTAGTAATAAAAAACCCCACTGTGATTGCTGACCTCAGACGTTGAGTGTCACATTCTGGTTTGATTTGTCCAGCTTCTTTTTCCTTTGCCGTTTTTTCTTTTTTTTCCCCTCTGAAGTAAGGTTTAATAGTGACACAAAATTGATTGTTATTCCTATTTCTTTGCTTAGAGAAGATGCAGCGACATTTGCTTTGCAGAAAACATCAATTGTCACTCAAAATGAAAACCTTTTTACTGTCATAAGTGATAGCAGACCTGTTGATTTCATGAGCAGCCTTTAGAGTAACATGATTTTCCACTCTGTTTCTGCCATATGCCTGTTGACAACCGATTTCAGAACTATAAAACAATTAGTGTTTGTTTTCTTTTGTTTATGCAGAAATGCTAAATGCTCTAACGCAAAGAATACACAGTGGATTTTACAAGATATTAATAATCCCACCTAATTAAGAAATCTGCTTATGAATTCTTTTCATCATCATATTTCTACCCTTTTATGACTTCCCAGTAATCGCTTAATTCTTGACTTCAGCATTTCCCCTCCACAGTGGTAAGATAGTCTTACATCTCAGAACAGTTATTTAGTCATCTGTTAGCTGGATTCCACTATCTCCTCTGGTTTCTTCACTTTGAAATGGAAGTTTGATATAATTAGTTCTGAGAACACCTTACCAATGTCAAATATAAGATGCGTGTCTTTGGAGTACGTATGGCAAAGGTTCAAAATGAAGGACAGTAAAAGCAAACTATTGCCAAAAAGATGTGAAATTAATTTCTTAACTGTACAAGTCTTCTGTAACTTCAATTTCAAAAAGTAATATTTTCATGAACAATTTTCATTAAGCAGTGCAAAGTCTGTACAAAAGCTAAGCTGAGACGGAACATGTTAAAAAAAAAAAATCATAATGAAACGAGAGGGATCATGAGTGCCAAAAGAGTACTTTCTTTCATCCAAGTTTTTGACATTATGGTCTAAGAAAATAAAATTCTCATATTTTCTTCTCTAACAGTAACAATGCTTTGCAAGGCTATGGCACAGCTGATGATAAGGAGAATAATATTCACTTAGAACTGGCACAAAGCAGACATTGTCATTCAAACTTTTGCAATGTTTTCATAAATTCATTCTCCACTACATCCGCAGCAGTTTCACTGACAATGAGACTATGTAATCAAAGGCTTGCTAAGCAGGCTTAAAAAATTTTAACCTGATTCCTTTTCTGCTTCTGGCTTTCCATGACGACTATCAGACTGGCATTTGTCAAGCTGACATCTGTTTTGTTGGCATAGATCACACACAGCAGCTAATTCTGCTGTGTTCTTGTTTGGCTGAGTCTAATCTATTGGAATTCAAGAGTCAGCCAAACTTGGTATACTGTGTGTAACGGAAAAGGCTGCATACGAAATCTACTACAGAAGTGCTATATTAGTGGACCTCTCTGATTTAGAAATAGAGGGTTAAGAAAATGTTCTCCTAGTCCCTTCTCTAATGCCTCTGTCTTGAAAGTTGTGGTCTAGTTGCTTTCCAAAATGTCTTTGATAACTCTCTTTCTACTGTGTATTACAATTGACACAAACACAGGACTGCAAATGCCAGGCACCCACTCATGAATATGAGATCTGCTATTTAAAAAACACTTGGGGTTCACTCTTCAAACTCTACTCTGCAAACTGCACAGGAATATATTTTTTAAATGAAAGGGAGGATTTTCTCTTAGTCACATGATTCTAAGACTGGCTTTTTCATGAAAAACACTGTTGTAGTACAAACAGGATATCTAAAGACACTGCAAGTATCTTACACTTGCCTAAAGTAAATGTGTCTTCAGCATTTCATCACTGAAACCTCTGTAATTTCTTTCATCCAACTAAGACCTCCCCAAGTGCATAGTTGCCACAGGCGTCCGGCGGGGAAGACGACCGGCCTGGCTGAACAGGGAGCTCTTGCTGGGGCTCAGGAAAAAAAGGAGAGTGTATCATGCGTGGAAGAAGGCGCAGGCTACTCAAGAAGAGTACGGGGAGCTCGTTAGGTCATGTAGAGAGGAAATCAGGAAGGCAAAAGCCCAGCTAGAGCTCAATCTGGCCACTGCTGTACGAGGTAATAAAAAATGTTTCTACAAGTACATTAACAGCAAAAAGAGAGCCAGGGAGAGTCTCCGTCCTCTGGTGGATGCCGGGGGGAACATTGTCACCAAGGACAATGAAAAGGCTGAGGTACTTAATGCCTCCTTTGCCTCAGTCTTTAATAGTCAGACCAGTCATCCCCAGGGTATTCAGCCCCCTGAGCTGGAAGACAGGGACCGTGAGCAGAAGAAACCCCCCACAGTCCAGGAGGAAGCAGTCAGCGACCTGCTGCGCCACCTGGA
>WAAD01036304.1:29361-44224 GCA_013389945.1 Fregata magnificens | reverse complement strand
TTAGAAATTATTTATAGAAAGTAAGGCAGGATAAAGTCCATGTCATTTTTATGAGTGAGGTGTGTTACAGAGTTACTATAACCATTAAATGGCATCTCTAAATGTGGTGCAATGTTTTGTGGTATGCGACTGCACTTTCCTGTTTTACATAAATCAAAATAATGCACAAACCCAGTCACCAGTACAGCTTTACCCCACAGATAAGACAGAGCTACTCTTAAGGTAGTCCAAGCAATATTTCTGGTTCCACTGATACTTTATCTAGGTTGAATATTTTTCCTGTGACTAGGTAAATTTGGTCAATCAATAAGTTTCTGTAACCATAACATACTGTTCAAGAAGATACAAGCAATAAGATTAGTATACTTTATGGAACATTCTTTCCCAACTGTTTTGTTTACATTTTTGTTTGAAACACAATATTATAATGTATTTTCATTCTTGTAAAGGAAAGCCAAATTATGTAACTGAGAGGAAGCAATTTCTACCTAACTGAAAAGAATACATTTATCTGTTCAACCGAAATCATTGCTAGGAAAATATATATAACACCTATTCACAGCTTTTTCCTAACCTTTAATAGAATCTGAAATCTAAAGTCTTTCAAGGTTCTGTAACGGGTCTCAATCCTCAGCTGCTGCCAGTAAGTGGAGGGCACAGCTGGTGGATGGAAGTGCAATTCACAGTTCCTTGATCACAGGCCAGCTACAGCAGAACAGATGGCCTTCTGTGTAAAGCGATGGACTGGAATTCAGGAGACCTGGGTTTGGTACCTGGCTCTAGCACTGTTTTACAACACCTACAAAGAATCACTTTGCATCTCTGTGCCTTGACTGCCATCATTGTAGTAAGATACTTTTGCCTGTTTTATAAAAGGGATGTGAAGATAACAAACTCATTAAGATTTCTAAGATGCTTAAACACTGGTGACTAGGCAACAAAAATACTTCACCCATGACCCAGATAACACTAAACTCAACTGGCCAGGGCCCACTGAAACTTTCTTTTTGTCCTGACTGCAATAGTCCTTTATCTGCATTATTACTCTTGCAGCTCTTCCCCACCCTGGAGACATTTCCATGGAATAGCACTGAGGGATGTTCAGTTTAGAAGTCTGCAAGATAGCTTTACACAGAGAGGGAAAAGGGAAGCCACTGCTTTAAGCAAGGAAAATGAGCACTAATGAGACAAATTACATCTTCATGCTCTGGACAACATGAATGAAGAAACCATTATCAAGAATCACTACCTACTGTTACATACCATTATATTCTTTTCGAATAAATCTTTCCAAACTTGCCAGAATTTGTTCTCTGTTTTGTTGCTCAGATAAAGGAGGGGATAACTCATCTAAGTAAAAACAAGTTAAAACACAGTCAGATGTGACATTCAACTACGTCGAAAATCTTTTTCAGCTAATTAAAAGTATTGGATACCTTTTTTCTTTTTGTTACATTTACTTTCCTCGAATACGTGTTCTTTATGATATCATCAGAGTTGTTAGGATTTTATTTCAGATGTCTGATTTTTCTGCAATTATTGAAACACAGAGCGTCTTGGTGGGCACCTGGCATCCAGCCAAGGTTAACTCACCACAGCACTCAAAAGGGGCTTTTTCCAAAAGAAGCCATAGAATTTGACAAACACAAAAACTAGTTTTACCCAGAGCCTAATCTCTGGGAACACTAGTAACTTTTTACAAACCCAGTGAAAAATCCTGCATAGTATTAGTTTCTCAAATCTGTTATAAGAATTTGATATCACAACCATGGGTTATATGAAAATAAAAATATCGGTGAATTTGTAGCCTAGGGTACCTGGAAGAGGTTCTTCCCACTGAATTTACTGGAATAAATAATTTAACCCTGAAGTTTTTACTTTTTCCAGATTACAGTTCACAGTTTACAGTGGAGTACAAACACTTTTCCAACTTACCAAAACATCTTTTACACACTATATCAAGTATTTCCCGAAATCTGTCTGTCATTGGTGGTAGTGGTTTTAGATCAATTTTCTTGAAATCCTCTGGGCAGTCATTTCTGGAATGTCCATCCCGTTTGCAGATGCTGCATACTATAGTTGGTGGCTTTGGGGTGGGGGGGGCGGGGGTGGAACAGTGCACAAATGCAATTTTACTTTTAAGATAGTTCAACAGACCTAACATTTCCATGTAAGTCATGCAACCAAGAACATTTAACATCTGAACAGCAACAGAGTCTCTACAAAGAACAGAACACCTCTCAACAGGCTGCATTTAGTTCTCACAGTGCATAAGACCACCTGGAAATTCTACAAGAAAGTAGAAGAGGAAGGGGGAAAAAAACCCACAAAACCACCAAAAAACAAAACCCAGGATTTTTTTTTGTGGAAATCAATAAGTTTTGCATAAGATGGGGGCAACAGACCATCTCATCCAAATGGCATACACGTTTGGTGTTTTTCCAGTCCTGAATAACAGGTACTCTAAAAAGGCTAGAGCTACCATACATAACAGAGGCTGAAACAATCACTGGGAGAATCTTGTCATCCATTCACCTTTAGTTTTAGTAATTGAAAAGTAATAACCCACAGATACATGACCAGCACTGCTTAAATACACAGCTTACCTTTCCTGAAGTCAAAATAAACTTATCAAACACATAATGCATTTCTTCTGTAGAGAGTCTGCCTTCATCTTTGAGATCATGAGCTTCCACCATTGCTTTGCAGTTGGGCGAGGTAGCTGGTGTGCCAGTGCACTTATTCTTCTGAGAAGACTCTGTTACCAAACTCTGTCTACTTTCAGCATCAGAAAATTCATTACTAGAATTTGTGTCATAGGGCTGATGTTCACTGCAGTTACAATGGTGGCTTAGCTCACCTTCAGTTATACAAACTGAAATTTCTAAATCATCCCCCTCTTTAAGTGATTTTTGCTTTAATTCACAGCATTCATTAGAAACAAGGGATAAAGCTTCTTCTTTGTCCTCATCATAACTAGAGTCCAATGTTGAAAGTAGCAAAGAGTCTATGTTCTTGGAAGTACATCTTTTGGCTACAGCTTCTACCACCTCATTACATTCAAGTTCATTCTCTGGTATGTTACATCCACTTCCTATATTTTGCTTATCTACTACTTTTTCCTCTTGTAGAAGGCAACAGTTGGCTACAGGCTCTTCAGATCTTGTGGATTTCTTATTATTCATTTTCCCTTTTTCTTTTTTCTTGGTATCTGGCTTGGATTTAATCCCATCTTTACTTTGTGGACATGCAAAATATTTATACGCTGTCCTAAATCGCTCCAGGATGTACTCAAATACCATCTGGCTATTTAGACTTCGTGCAACATTCCTCTTTAGTGCAAAAGGATCTAGGAAGAAAAAGAACAATTTAATTAGTAATCTTTAATTTCTACATTTCACTAAAGCAGCTGAAATACCTAAGTTATGATATGGCAGTTAAAAAGAGTGTCTTATAATGTAATCCAGAATTTTATTTGGATATACTTAGAGAACGTAGGGCCCACCAGGTTTTTTGGACTTCTTCCATACAAAACACAACACACGTCTCGCCATAAATGGTTGGCTATCATAAACCATTCTAAATAGTGTTATTTAAGAAGAAAACCACAGGTATATAGTACCATTATATTATGGCCAATTTCTAAACTAGAAGTGAAAATAAACATACAAAGGCAAAATAAATGTAGGCCTGCCTGAACTTTTTTCCTTAACTGAAGAAGGATTTGCATGTCCCTTAAGAAATTTATTTCTCTAACAGTAACATTAAGGTTATAAGGATTATATGAAGCAATCTCACCAGATTTCATTCTTAGTCCTTCCTAGCGATTTCTAGATCAAACATGTTTTCCAAGTAAAAAGAGCACTTGCATAGTTGCTATAAGTTTGCCTGGGAAGATAGTATCAAACTGAGATTCTGTTACTTCATAATTTCAGTTATAAACTTAACATTTAAAAAAAAAAAAAAAAGCAAAAATGAAAAACAAAAAAGCAGAAACCAAACAAAAACAACACAAAAAGACCAACAACAGCAGGTATCAGAACCAGAACGCAATCTGTTTTTTGAAATTATTTCCTGTTTATTCCTCAATAATTTGCCCTTTCATCTTACAGATTTTATTCCCACCTGCTGAATAAACACTACTCTAGTTTTAGAACTCTCTAGCTAAAATTAACTGAAGAAAAGAATTGGGAGAGGAAATTATAGCCACAGGAGTGATCTCAAGACCCACTACTCAACATGTGCCTCGATAATTCATTGCTTGTTTTTCTCTTTTTTACTTTTCCTTCTTGCTCTTCTGACCTTACTGACTCATCACTCAATATAGCTTTAGTAACTCACTCTCTGTCTTTATGATTCCCTTTGACCTATTTCTCCTTGTCCTCTCCATCACCTCATGCGTGTTACAGAAAAGCTAGTTCATCACCATCTCTAGAAAGTGTCTAAAATTCATTATTTATACTTTTATAAAAATATCACCTTAAATGGTTTCTTAACCTTCCTCAAATACCCAATTTCTCTATTTTTAAGGCCAATTCAGAATGCCATGCACTGATCTATGACTTTCCCTGTGAAGTATTGTTTACGTATCTTTCTGAGTTCAGGAACAGAATAAAGACATCTTCCAGTTATAAAGAAGTAACAGACAGTATCATTTTCTTTCTTTCTTTCTCTCCCCAACGTGTATAACTCAGGGTATGTATAATCATCAAATTCATATGGTCTCACTCCCTGAAAAAACCACTTCCCTTAGCAGGATACTCAGGCCCTGAAGCATAGTCTGTAACGTGCCATTCAGCTTCACAGTATGGAAATACTACCAACAGGGAAAGGGACAACGGGGGGTGGGGGAGAGGGTGGGGGGTGTTAGTTTGATGCATGTGCTGAGGTAGAGTTCATTTTCTTCACAGTAGCTAGTATGGGGCCATGCTTTGGATTTGTGCTGAAAACAGAGTTGATAACACACAGATGTTTTCGTTACTGCTGAGCAGTGCTTACACAGAGCCAAGGCCTCTTCTGCTTCTCACCCCACCCCACCAGCGAGTAGGCTGGGGCTGCACAAGAAGTTAGGAGGGGACACAACTGGGACAGCTGACCCCAACTGACCAAAGGGGTATTCCATACCATATAACATCGTGCTCAGCAACAGAAAGCTGGGGAAGAAGAAGGAAGGGGGGACATTTGGAGTGATGACATTTGTCTTCCCAAGTAACCATTACGCATGATGGGGCCCTGCTTTCCTAGAGATGGCTGAACACCTGCCTGCCGATGGGAAGTACTGAATGAATTCCTTGGTTTGCTTTGCTTGCACACGCATCTTTTGCTTTACCTATTACACTGTCTTTATCTCAACCCACAGGTTTTCTCACTTTTACTCTTCTGATTCTCTCCCCCATCCCACCAGGGGCGAGTGAGCGAGAAGCTGTGCGGTGCTTAGTTGCCAGCTGGGGCTAAACCACAACAGTCCTTTTTGGCACCCAAAATGGGGCTTGAAGGGTTCGAGATAATGACAGATTTGACTGGAATGTGCCAGATCGAATTTATAGCTTTTACTGCTGTTTAGCTATTAATCAGCAGGCTTCTGTGCTTGCCATAGGGCTTGCTTGCCTTACTGTATATTAGAGTCCAGTGCTCGTTAGCAGCTGCTTTTTGCTTTCGCCGCTTGCTCCACTGCTTTTCATGTTACTCTGGTGTGCCTGGGAACATTTTGATAACAGCAATGGCCATGCGCCTGGGCTGGCAGATGGCCAGGGCATTGCTGCTGTTTCTGTGCTGCTGTACTGGACAGGCTGGAACTCCAGTGTGAACTCCAGCTGAAGGGACTGTGACCTGTGGGTGAGTCCACACGAGAGCAGGACACCCCGAAGCATCTGTGGCTGTGCATAAGCCCATGCCAGATCAGGTACACCCTGAAGCATCGGTGGCCGTGGTTACATCTGTGCTGCAGCAGATGTACCTTTGAAGGGATTGTGGCCCAAGGATAAGTCCACACTGGAGAAGGTAAACCTCAAAGCATCTGTGGCTGCGGATAAGTCCATGCTGCAGCAGGTACACCTTGAAGCATCAGTGGCTGTGTATAAAGTCATGCTGGAGCAACTCAAAGTGTGTGGCCATGCATAAGCCCATGACAGAGCAGGTACACCCCTGGAGGGACTGCAGCCATGGGTAAGGCCATGTTGAAGCAGGTTTACTTCTGAAGGGACTGTGGCTGTGGATAAGGCCACGCCGGAGCAGGTGTGTCTCTGAAGGGATTGTGGCCCATGGAGAAGGCCACGCTGGAACAGGTGCACCTCAAACTGTGGCTGTGGATTAGTCTATGCCACAGCAGGCATACCCCTGGAGAGACTGTGGCTTATCAATAAGGCTCCACTCGGAGCAGATACATCCCTAAGGGACTGCAGTCTGTGGATAAGTCCAAGCTGGAGCAGGGGCAAGGGGAGGAGTTCATTGAGAAGTTAAACCCTATAATCTGGCCCAAAGGGACCAGGGGTGGAGATTATAATGGAAATACCTGTAAATTGTTGTAACCCATGATTTGAGTTGCATGTTATAGGAATTACTATAGCACGAACCACCTGAACCAATGGAGGACAAGCCTTACAAGCAGCAGTGCGAGTGCAGCAGTGACCTGACCTGAGCTGGCTTTGGTGCCCAGTAACTCCACGCAACACACCACCTCCCCTGTCCTGAGTGACCACCATAACAGATGGAGCCCAAAGTCATGGACGAAATGAACTCAATGGACATTTTGTGGATATTTCTGGACATTTCACAGGGGTGGTCCATAGACAAAGGGAATGATATCTGTGTATTATATCAAAGGATGGGAAGGGTGGTGGCAGGTAATGAGAATGTATTGGATAGTGTGAGACTTGAGCATGAGGTAAATGGTATGGAACAAGGGGTGCAGAATGTGCTGGTTTTGGCTGGGGTAGAGTTAATTTTCTTCACAGAAGGTAGTATGGGGCCATGTTTTGGATTTGTGCTGAAAACAGAGTTGATAACACACAGATGTTTTCGTTACTGCTGAGCAGTGCTTACACAGAGCCAAGGCCTTTTCTGCTTCTCACACCACCCCACCAGCAAGCAGGCTAGGGGTGCACAAGAAGCTAGGAGGGGACACAGCTGGGACAGCTGACCCCAACTGACCAAAGGGATATTCCACACCATGTAATGCCACACTCAGAGATATAAAGCCAGGGGAAGAAGGAAGGAAGGGGGACGTTTGGAGTGATGGCGGTTTTTTCTTCCCAAGTAACCATTACGTATGATGGGGCCCTGCTTCCTTGGAGATGGCTGAACACCTGCCTGCTGACGGGAAGTAGTGAATGAATTCCTTGGTTTACTTTGCTTGCGTGCACGGTTTTTGCTTTACCTATTAAACTGTCTTTATCTCAACCCACCAGTTTTCTCACTTTTACTCTTCTGATTCTCTCCCCTACCCCGGTGCGGGGGAGTGAGCAAGCGGTTGTGTGGTGCTTAGTTGCCAGCTGAGGTTAAACCATGACAATGGGTTTGCTCTAGTTGACTCTGATCAGAGCTAACATCTCTGCTCAGTCTGCATTACAGTCAGAGGAAACAAACTGATAGCTGGTAACACTCAAAACACATTGTGGTTTTTGGAAATGCAGCTAGAGATCATGAAAATTCATAATATCAGAATTGCTAAAAAGGAATAAGTAATAGCTTATAGAAAGAATGAAACAGAGATAAGAACAGAATCGTAAGAAACAGTGAGACAAATTTACACCTTGTACTTCAAGGATCAGATTTGCAAAAAGTAGTAATAAACAGAAGATTTGTCCTTAAACAGACTAAATAGCTGACAAAATATACAAAAACCAATTTACTTTCTCCTCAAATTACTGATTTATTTTATCATCCAGAATTCTTGTGACAGACCTATAAGTATTAGCTAAATAAAGATAATAATGCATGATGACTACAGAACTAGAAAAGGGTATTATCCTACCTTCAATGGCTATTCGCCTTTTAGGCCAGTTTTTATTCTCTCTGGTTAAGAGTTCTTGTACCCGTATGCTGATGACGTATTCCTCCAAAGCAAATTCCAGTGTGTAAAACTTCAACAGTTCTAACCACAGTTGCCCCAGTGAAACTTCGTGAGGAGTTTTGAATGCTAAGAGAGACTGAAACACATGGACAAGAATGCTCAACTGCAATAAGAAATGAAAATTCCCATTTTTTTCCTGGTTCCACCCAATATTGATGTTTAAAGATAAAAAACAGGGATAAGAGATAGAATATGATTTTCAATGAAATAAAGACATGACTTACATTGCCATGTTTCTCCTTTGCATTACTTTGGTTGTCCACTTCCGAGCTTGTTACCTTTTTCCCACCACCTTTTTGTTGTTCAACTTTAGTTTTACTTTCCACTCCAACTGAGTTTTTTGCTGCACCATTTGGTGGTGGTTTGTACTCCCACCGTACAAACTCCTCTTCTTCTATACCTTTCAGCTGGTGGTCATCTGGCCTCTTTGAATCAAAGCCTTCAATCTAACAACAATTAAAGTAGCTCTGAAACAACACTGTATATAATACATACAACCAAATGTTTTCACCAAAAGTAACACTGACAATTGTGGTATTTATCCCCCTCAAGAATAACTCATGTCAGAGAAATAAATTCAGAGAATTAAAGAAGAAAATATTTGCCTTTTCTCCAAACTGCAGCATGACACAATTGCACAGGCTATAGCAGCTGCCTTTTAAAAAAAGTCATCAGAATCATCAGGCATCAACTGTGTGAGGATTAAATACCAATGCGTTTTATTTACTAATTTCTTAGGCAATCAAATTCTGCACATTTTACGACCTTGCAGAACACAGAAATAACCTCAACGATTTAACAGTGAGGTTACTATATTACCAAAGCACTTACCCAATTGCCCAAATAGGATGGTAAAATACGTGGTTTTCTTTGTTGAAGAAAAAATATCACCATTAAGGCAAAGGAATATGAGGGAATCCCACCTTCAGCCTGACAGTCAATGTGACAGAGCTGTAAGAGAATAAATCATTACTTTTATGCTGTAACATCAGCATTTTAATTTAAAATCCATTATAAAAGGACAAATATTAAAGAAATGTGAGATACATACTACAGTGAAACAGAAAATCCTTTATCTCAGAAACTGCAGTCATCATACCGTGCCAAGTACAGACAAAATGCAAATTATAGTAAATCATACAGTGCCTGAAGGTATACTATTTTATTATGTTATTCTCTTCAGTTTCATCACATTTTGTAATTGTGGGACACATTTATGTTCCTATCTATAATTTCAGCAAACTATCAGGTTTTTGTTATTGCGCGATATCTCATGTATGGAGATGGGAATTCTATGCATCTGGCTGTAATCTGATACTGATCTCTTCTATGGGACCTCAAGAGATATCTAATAAACGTATTAGACTTCGAACGGTTCTTTGTAGTTTCTACTGCTGCTACTTATATGTTGTAAAACAGGAGTTTTTGTAAAAACACCTTGCTAAATCAAGCAACAATAATACTACCATGCAACTGATCTTTCAATAAAGCCAAGGCATTATGAGTCAAGTATGGTCTGGCAGCAATTTCAGGACTGAATTACAAGACAGTTAAATGCTGGCTGTGAACATTATAAATTGGTTCCTGTGATCACAGTTGACATCTGTAAGAAGTATAGCAGGGTATGATGACAGACCCTTTTTTGAGCAAGTTAACTTTTTTCAGTGTGACCTCAATAGCAGAAAGTTTGCAAGACCCGATTGCTCTGTTGAGCTGGTTTTCAAGGATCAATTAACTAGTTTTAAGGAACTAGCATAATAGCTTGCTAACAGAATAGTGGAAGCTTCATATATATTTTACAGTTTCACACCAAAATCTTCAGTCTCATTCTGGCCTGTTAAGGTAAGAGGTGAACTAGTGGCATGAAGTTCTTTTCTACAAGCATATTCATGGTATATTATACATCACATTGTATGCAGTACTTAAAAAGAGGAAATAAACATATTTAATTATCCTCAATATTTATAAACTTACTCTAGCCCAGTAGCGGAAAGCCAAAACCAAGGGAATAAGGACAGGCTCCAGTTTACCAAGTGCAGCCAGCAGGTCAGTTGTAAGGCAAGCCACATCATTTCTAGCACTTACTTTACATGTCAAACCACTGTAATTACAAATGTAAAACAGATAAAAAGAGTTATCGCCTCATGTATACAGATGATGCTTGGAGCAGGAGGGAGGTGGGACATCACATCCACCATAATAAAAACATGCATCAATGTCTCCCTATGTGACAACATGAACTTTTTAAACAAAAGCTACAGAATATAATCACATTTTCTTCACTATTAACTCATCAGTTGGATCTAGAACTTACAGAAGTTCATTACAGCTAAAAATATAAAACAGCATTAAGAACTTGCTCTAAGTTCTGCCATTACTTAATGGTTCAATCTTAGCACAACTCAAACTCCATGTATATCTTCCACATATCAAATAAATAAATAAATAAACCCCCCCCAGGCCTGCTGCACATTAAGACTTGGTAAGTCCACAAAACAGCTGCTCTAAAAACTTTCAGTTTGCTTCTCAGAATAATTTTTTCTATTCTCTTAGTACTTACAAGGCATTTGCATAATCTCCAAACACAGGAAAAGATAGGCCCACCCTTGTTGTATTTACCCCGCCCGAGTTTCAATCACATACCTCTAGCCAGTCAAAGCAATGTGGACATCATACAGCAACCATGTTTCATTTTGGAGGTTGCTACTTCTTAGGAATTTACTGAAATTGTCATATGATGTGTCCTTACTGGTAATGTGTATCTTATAAAATGTTCTTAAAGCCTTGGATTAAACTGCTGGCAGAAATTTTAAATATCAACTGAAAACCGTTACACTTTTCCTGTATTTAACTATAAGTAGAACTTGTATTTTCAGACTCCTACAACTTATGAGCTCTATGAGGCACAAAAACAAAGCTAAGCTTTCTTTTTAGATTGTATTTTCATGTATGAGCAATTCCCCTTTAACATGAATGTTAGCTAAATGTTACAGTAAAACTTCTTGTCAGGAGTGCAGGAAAGCACCTGCTATGAACAAGCATAGTAGAAATTGGTATCTCTTTAAAAATCCTTTTCAATGACATGTACCTTTTAACATCTTTGCAAAAGACAACAGGAACTTTGGCATGGAAATCTGACTCCACATCTGAGTAGACAGCTAAGCAAGGAAAAAAAACCCATTATGTATGAAAGACTTTTTACAGTTTTCCCAATTGTGTCTTTAAAACTATTACATTTATACCATGCTTTCACAGAACAACTCAAACTAAGTGCTGCGTAGCTAACCAGTAAGCAATATTTTCTGGTTACTTTTGATGCTCACCACCAGTATCACAGAGCCAGGAGGGGAGTGGGAAAGAAAAAAAAAAACCCAACCCTGTCAGGAAACTGGGCTGGTATCTCTTCCAGAACCTTTTTGTCTTTACAACATTTGAAAGACACAAGGTTAAATCTCTGACAAATCATCAGGATAGTTTGAGAACCACTTATGGAGCTGACCTATCAAAATTTCCTGAAGGATCAAAATGCAATGCTACTTGTGTCACTTGGTTCAAGATGTGCAGATTACAGCGTTTGATGACTTCCTGACAGAACAAGGAGGCTACAAGTTTCAGAAGTCTTGTAATAGTTCTCACCGATGTTCATATGCAAGCGGAAGGTGGCTTTTGGGTTTACTGCTTAGAATTTCTCCTACAAAGTTAAATACTTTTCGACCTGACATCTAACACTATTACCATAAATTCTGGCAATCTGAACTGGACTACCTGGGCTGCCATTCTCCTGCTGCAGGTTCTCATCTCTCACTTACACAAGCACTGGTATTCCTAAAAATCACATTCATAAAAACAGCTCAGATACTTTCATTGAAAACTAATCCTTTTTTTAAGTTTACAGAAAAATTAAGCATAAAAACAATGGAACAGCAGCTGGAACGTTAATCAAAGAGAAATGAGATGCAACTAAAACTCACCACTGTTCTTCAAGATTTCAAGCACCTGTATCAGAACATCTGGCTGACTCATCTAAAATGACAAAAGTAGAGCAGGTTACCTTATTCAGACTAACCTATTTTATTTTACACTTTGTTTAAAACTACTTAGGTTGCACAACTAGTAACAGTATGTTCTTTCACAAAAGTGAAATCATGTGTCAGTATTAATGAAAAAGTTAACTGTTTCTGTCCACACCATGAAAACGGGTACTAGTAAACCTATTAGCCAGCTTTCTTTTAGCCTACAGCTTTTTTAGTTAATACTTCTGTTCTAGTTCCATATTACATACACTCCATACAGTTAAAACAAAATACTTGCCATATATTCAACAATTTCAATGTCAACATATGCCACTAGAAATGCACAACAATATAGAATTTAATGTCAGTACTTTCCCAAGGGTTTTTAAAGGTTGTAATTTTAAAATGTGTTTTCTTTTCTCCCCAGAAATCAGCTTAAGTGGTGTTTCAAAGATAAGCTGTTAATAGTTCAAAAAAAAGCTAAAAATTAGCACCACCTTTGAGCCTTCGTGAAAAAGTGACATGGTACACGCCACATGCAATTGTTTGAAAAATGGCTCAGTTTTGCTTCCTAACTGAAGTATCATTTCAGAATGTTATGTGTAAGTATGTAACCAAAACAGGTTCTTGAATTCCACTGTAACACATACAGTCAAAAAAAGAGCAAGTTCAGCAGTTGTGCCTCTAATAAGAACGTGCTGCTAATCACATACTAAACATGAACCAACTACTTCAATGTTTAAAGGCAAGTTACACTGCTCTGCAGGAATTCCGTACCACAATAATCTGTAAACTGGTATGTGCCATCTACTTGCAAGTGACTAAAACATAAAAGGAAAATTGTCACTTTTAGCCCCACCTTTAAAAGGCGGGGTAGGGGGAATGAAGACCTACAAGATTTTACTGTCTGAATCATGAGCACATAAAAGCACACTTATCCAGAGTCAACTATTTTCATATTGCTTCAATGCTTACTCAAAAAATTAAAAAAAAAAAAAAAAGGCTAGCATAAGATTGTCCAAAAAAACAGAATTAAAGTTATCTAATAAGCAATGAAAACTCTATCCACTGGATTCATAGCACACCTGACACTAAATCAAAGATTACATTCTTTGAGCTATTCTAACGCCGTATGCCCCAATAGAAGATGAAGGCAACAGAGTAGAAATAAATGTTGATGCCTTTGACTGAAAAAACAGCCTTGGTTAATACAAGATAATATCTACACACCTTAGGTGGAAATTTGATATCAATGTTAACATCGCTGGTCTTAAAAGCAAATCTAGTTAAACAGGAGCCATACATCCTCAGTGAACAGTCTGGAAGAGAGAAGAACATAATTATTTAACAGCTAGCAAATAAATTATTCTTTAATGGATGCATACCTTGCTTTAGATACTGTACCTCCCAAGTGGTACTCCCAGATTAATGAATATTGAATCACCTTCTCACTGCTGTGAAGGCTAGTCATTTCCATAACACAGCATCACAGGAAAAGGGATAATGCAAATAGTGTAATTACCAAATGTCCAAAATTTTTCCAGCTGTTTTAAAGTATTTTTGCAATGCAGCTTTAGTTTTGTTTGTTCTTATTATATAATTAAATATAAAATAGTAGTAACTGTCACCATCTCAGTGGAGGATTTTATTTACCAGCTTTTGTTAACTACAGCTTGATTTCACTACAACAGTTATCCAATTATAAAATTCTTTGTTGCCTCATACACTTTTGTCACAAAAAATATTTATATGTGCCACAATCTGTTAATTACATTAGCAAGTTCCTAAGCACAATTCATTACAAAACATACATATAAAACGTAAATTCATTATAATCCAAGACATAAAGTACTGTATCCATTTAGTGTTTTTATAGTTAATACAGTTCCTTACCTGCGAAGATGTACAACAGATCTAAACTAATTACAAAGTAACTATTCAGTAATAATATCATGAGAAATGTCATTCCACTCCATAAACAATAATTTATCCCACTTTGTGATATGATTTTTGTAGATGAAAACTTTCCTGTAATACGTATTAGGGCTCTGACATATTTATGTCAGCCGGAAATTGAGACTATTCTCATCCCTTCCAAATCCAACACCCTGTTCAAGCACGGTCACCTAGAGCAGGTTGCCCAGAATTGTGTCCAGTTGGGTTTTGAAAAAGAGGCCACAACCTCTCTAGGCAACCTGTGCCAGTGTTCAACCAGCCTCATAGTGCAGAGGGGTTTTCTTTTATTTTTACTTAGTACCTTTATTTGTGTTCTGACCAAACTCTCTCAAACAGAACCACAACAAAATAACTCTTAAAACAGAAAATAAATCTTATACATACGCAGCTTCAAACAAACCTTTCTCTATTTTTCACTACTTAGAAACTAGCCCTCTCAAAAGGAACTTCTGTATGGTAAACAAATAAGTAAATTAATAATAATAATACATTGTAATTACTTCCAATGGCTTTTCATAGTAGTAAGAATTTTTGCATAGTTCTAATGCGAGCTCAAGAGAAGATCATGCCAGAACATCCCATGTTTTCTACACTGTGCATGAATTAATTTTTTCCTAATTTACAACTTAGGAAAACACATTCACTAAAACACAGTGGGCTTCGAAAAGGGAAATACAAATTGTAATTTACTACTACAGACTCCGCCTCCACCACTACTACATCTCCACATCAGGTCATCAGTCCAAACTAGTCAGCCAGCTGAGTAACACTAACACAGTAATTTTCAGGAGTATTTATCTAAAAGTAGTAATTTCTTTTGCTT
>WAAD01036304.1:11082-21530 GCA_013389945.1 Fregata magnificens | reverse complement strand
AATGGTAGATTAATTTTGTGTTTCAATCATAACTTCACAGTCACTATGAAGTTCTTCAAAGCAAGAAAGGGCTTTTTTTTGTTATGCGGAACAGAGTACGCGAGATCCCGATGCTCTACTATAACAGAAATAAGAAATACTAGGCTTAAAATTTTTCACACAATACATTTTGTTAAGGAAACGGTCATAGAACTGCCTTAAAGACATCCACCCAAATGATCTTAAAGAGCCAGTCATTAAGCATTTCAACCTCTTGATTTAGAAGGCTGCTGGAGTTACATCTGAACACACTGCGACACCTTGCCGCCCACGGCTAGCAACCACGGAGTTCTGGAACGCTGCTACTCACAAACACGCAGGTCAATTCCGAAAGGCCAGTTCCTCCAGATGCCTATGAATTGTTATAGCCCACTAACCTGTGCAAACATCTACATCTTAAATTATTCCAGTAGTTTTTACATCAGCAAAAGTGAGGGCTATTTGTGGTTTTTGTTTTTTTTTTCTTTTTTCTTTCCTTTCAAATGAGATCTGTGCCGCCAGACTAGCTAGGAATCAAAACTGAGCAAGTTTTCAAGTCATGGTTTCTCAATGACAGATGGTCCCTACAGTACATGATGGTGGTCTACAAAGACCTGACTGATCACAGGATGCTGCCATTTCAACTTTTTTTTCCCTGTAAAATTTTAGCTAAAAAAATATGCACTTTAATATTTTCCTAGTATATGTACAATTTAGTATATGCTAATGCTAGTATACAAGCAACTGCTGTAGCTGTTGCAATACTGGCAAATACTTCAAACAGAAGTCTGCACTGGCATGCCATCTTAAAACAGCATTTTTATTAGAAAAAACTGCATTCTGAAAAAATGTGACAAATCCTGAACTAAGGAGTTAACCTGAAGTGAGACAAAGCCTGACCCATATATTTAATTCTGAAATTGAAAAATATGTATAAGAATTGAACGCTCATAAGGGTAATCACTGATGGATGGTATGTATTCCAGAGTTCCCTAAATCAAAAAGCCATCTGACAAAACATATTTTAAACATTTTTAGTAACAAAAAGAGCACAACAATCATAGAAAAAAGGTAAATATTTTCCCTCTGCCTATTAAAAAAAAACCCTTTCTTGCAGATTTTTCCCCTGATCTTTCCGAATAGCAGTAATAGCTGGCATTTCCATAAGTGGCAATGATATTATGAAGGGTTCCCCGCTCCCAAGACACTATATTCACAAAATGCCTGAAACCCACACACACTAAGTATCTTGCAAAGATGTTTAGGTCTTAGGCATGAGAAAAAAGGATAGCTATTATCATAACCTCTTATTCTCTAAGTAATATGCTTGTATTAATAGTATGTTCTCTCTAAATGCAATCAGCAACTTACTATATGTGAAAAAAATATGCAAATAGAAACATTTCAAAGCCCATTTCAGATTGTTAACAATTTTACCAGAAGAAAATTGAATAAAGCAGCGTTGAATAATACTCACTGAAGTCATCAGGCTTATGTTCCATTTTTCTTTGATCTGAAGCAGTCTTACCAGGATCACCAGTCTGATCAACACTAGTCTTCAAAGTATGAACTCCCAGCGGATTTTCCAACACCAGTTTCCCTTTCTGTGTAGCTGTTAAGCTTTCCATACTGACCCCATTCCCTGAAACATGGGAGCCTGGAAAGGTTTCTCCCACTGGTTGAGCTTTTGTCTGTTTCAGGTTTTCCACTGCTGGTGATAAATTAGAAAATTTTTTTGCTTTTCCATGACTTCGATCCTGAATGTTTGACACTGTATCTTTAGTTCCAGGAATACAACTATTTACTTTGCATGATTTATTTTCTCCTTGTTTTTCAGGACAAACATCATTTTGTTTACTTTTTTTGCTGCTATTCCCACTTGGAGAACTTCTCCCAACATCCTTCACAGATTTGTCATTTCTATTATGTTTATAATTTTGATTATTTGTAACTTTGACTGCTTTGCCTTCCTCACAGACAAGACGGACAGACTTCCTGGGGTCATGATTTCCATTCTTTGAGCTCTTGGCCTCTTCCATTATAGTGAAGACCTGCTTCTCTTCTCTCTTGAGACCACTTGAAGTGCAATTCTTCAGCAATTTGCAGTTGATTTTAAATCCACTGTGCAGGCAAGGAGCGTAGCTGATTGTCTATTGAAGAAATAATGATAGACATTTTTAAACTGAAGGAAAAATATCAAAGCTCTATGTTGACAACGCATTAAAATAAACCTCCCTAAAGAATAGTGTAACTACAAATTATTACAGGAAGCACGTTCCCCCCACAGGCATAAGTGAATTTTCGTAATACATTCCATATTAAGTAAAACTGATGAAAATTTTGATCATCTTGACTTCTATTTAAAAGAGGAGGGGATATGAAGAGATAAAAAACAGCAGAACATTGTAAAGAACCACTCAGTGATAAACCTGCCAACAGCTTTCTTTTTTCTTTCCTTCCTATTTTTGGCTTTCTCAAAAAACCAAGAACGAAGATGTCTGCAACTACACTGAAAAAAACAAAAAAAGAAAAAATTAAACACAAAAAATACCACTCAATAAATATACAGATCAAATTAGCCACTAGAGAAAACTATTTCAGTTTCCAGCAAGGAAGCTCCATTTTACTAACTGATTTAAAAGAAAAAAGTATTTCGAGATATAGCTCAAAAGTATTAGTAATAAACCTGACCTACCACCTGTATCCACAGATACTTAAGCATATTTCTGACACATACAATTCTCATACAAGTTAACTGCCATCAATTAAATAAGATTTTGCTTAGCCAAAAAAACTCAAATAGTAAATACTTTGTTCAGCTGCAGATTAACTTATCTAAACCTCAGTCCTTTAAGGTGGTATATCATCTGAGATTTATGTTGGAGTCAACTCAAAGATTGTTTTTGCAATGGGAAGCTAAGCATGAATAAGTGGGTCTGTTTGCAAGGAATTACTCTTACTAATATAGAAAAGGGGGAATCTGTAACAAGAACTTGGAATTTTTTTTTAAATAACCTTGAGATAGCAATAAAAATTAGAAGAATGAAGTATTAGACATAGAAGAAAATAAATTTTATACAACTATAGCAAGACATGGAGTTCAGAGTTTCTCTCTTTCCTGTCCAGCTACGTATTTGGTAGGTAAAAGCATGATCCATAGAAATTTCCGGGGTTTAGAGAAACCATGAAAATAAGTAGCTTATCATTTAGTGAAGAAAACGAATAATAGAAAAGCCAATGAATTACAACTACTAGAAGTATCACAATGTACTTTTGTACTTAAATAATAAGAACCAGAAGGAAGGATCAGATTAAAATGTCTGGTTAAAAAAAACCAACTTTCTGAATATTACCAGTATAAAGGACAGTAATTTTTTTTTCACGCTACATAATGTAGTTACTATCTCTCTCTCTCACACTTTAAAGAGACACAAATCAGAAAATACTTCAGGACACAAAGCACATACTAAAAATGGTTATCTTAAGCTTCTATTGACGTAATTGAAAATACATATTATCTTTCAAAAATTAAAATCAAACAAACAAAACCCACAAGAATTTTCATGAAGCTAATGTTAGCATCACAGTCTTTAGTAAAATATAAAACTTGAAAAAGAAAAAAAAAAATCTGTATTCCTAAATTCATTCCAACAGCTAAGCATTTCATCTCACAAATACATTTAGTTAATATTACAACTATTTTCTATTAAACACCAATTACACCTGGCTCTTACTTCTAGACCAAAAGTCAAAGACCAAAAATCAAAAAGACTGAATAGTATTCGCCTTTGGATTGTAGTGAGCCTTTCCCATAGCAATTCTTATTAGCTTGGCAGCAGGAACTACTGCCCACCTGTACCAGCACTGCTCCAGCCTCAGTGTGGTAAGAAGAGCTGAGGGTCCCCACAGGTTGGCTAAATTATTCTAGTCTCCGACCACCAGTATAAAGCACTGCTCTATGGACTGCCGAGATGTTATAGCTACGTACAGGATGTCGCTATCTTTAAACTGTACTCTACTGTGAATTTTTTTTAATGTAACTAAAAGAGAAAGGAGAGTAGGATTTTTCAAATTCTGAACTATTCCTTATGTTTTAGTTGCTCAACCTGAAGAGGAGGGAAAAAACCCCAAAACAACAAAAAAACCACACACACACATCAGTTCCACTTTCATTTCTGGTTCATTTCTGACATCCATGTCACCCTTCAACTCTGGACTGGAGCACACTGAGGCCACACTTCCACATTCACAAAAAGCAGTGTAGGCCGGCACCAACTCCAACCAAAGCAATAACACCCCTTCTCTAACCCCGGCTACTTACTCCCACTCCTTGGGCTTCTCCCTCCCTTGTGCAACTCTGCAGTGAACAAAACCGGAAACCAATCCAGCTTAACATAAAGCTGGCACAAGGGAGGAGGAGGAGAAGCAGGAGCTGGTAATAACAAACAACTAGTAGGGTGGGGACAACTTCTCTTGGCACCACTTCCAGCCTAAAGCTACCATGAAGCTCTGGCATTGGAGGAAAAGTGGGGCTTCATTTTGCTCTGCTTTTTGTAAGTGTCAAATTGTTAGATTCATATTTTGCAAGAAGCTTTAAAAAAAATCCACAAAAATTCTACCGTACCAAATGATTTGATCTCACCAATTCAATAAAATACACAGTTATATATTCAAAGAGAATATATTAGCTTTAATCAAATGTACAAATGTGATGGGAAAAAAAAACTAAGGAAGCTGCTAATAAAAACTATCTTTATAACCCAACTAATAAATTGAGTACTGTGATAATGTTACATATTAAGAGAATAAGTGTAATCAAATGCAAGTAGTTAAGGTTAAAAAGCACAGATATATTCTTTATTCCTGAGAAATACAAATAAAGACAGGTCATGAAATTTCCTAAGACAAGAATATTTTGTACAAAAAAAAAAAAAAGTTAAGAGTTCCACAGTTAAATTCAGAATCTGAAATGCAAGTGCAATGATAATGTTGTTGTACTTTGGGATTGGTTTTTTTGCTTTTTTCTTTTTTTTCTTTTGCTCTTTAATACCAAAATTATTTAGCAAACAAAAAATAATCTAAACTACTGTAACATACTCAATAGTGACCACGTTAGCCATCTCACAAAGAAGTAAACCAACCAATGAAACTTAACATGAAAAACAAAAAAAGAGACCACTACTAAACCCAAGACAGTCTCAAAAAGATCCTTCCTCCTCTGTCAGATATTGACCATCTACATGTGAGAGAAGGCAGAGAGGGAAACAGGAGGAGGGAAAGGAGTCCCTCCGAAAAGAATAACATGGTTGGAAACAAAACACTGGAGTGGAGTGAATCAGTGCTGAGGTGGCATCTTTCTAGAAACCTGGATGGCATGTCTTATTCACAAGCTCAGGCTCATACCAAGTTGCCAGACCTGGAATCAAAGAAGAATTTTCTTCCAGGCAGGCTGGCAACAAAACCAGAGTTTTTCACCTGCATCTGCAAAGTGGGGTATGATTAACCTGTTGAAATCATTTCAGCATATTTCATTTATTCAATATCCTGGTGTTACAGGGGACTCTGTTTCCCCTGCTTTCTGAATGTACAGTGCCAGTTACCCCTCTGAAATCTAGCTCAACTCTTGGCTCTTTGTAGAAAAATAATCTGGCTGAAATACAACAGCTTGAGGTCAGACAAGATACCATCTGACCTCAAACTCTAGAAAACTATTAAGCCTATACATACCTACAACAATCAAATTAAAAATGTTTAAAGTCAGCTTCAAATTTCACTACTATAGAATTCATTTTAGGCTCACAAAACGAAGGAACGAGATTGTTTCACTTTCATTTCTGCCAGTTTCTTTTGTTTCCTCCTTCTCTCAGACGAGCATTAGAAAATTCTGCATTTGAATTGCAAAAACTCGGGGTAATGCTTACTTCCAAACAGGGAAAAAAACCCCCACCACACTTCCAAGAAGATATTTCTACCCATTTGCCCTTCCACTCCTTCCTCTCAAGTTGTTCAATGGTATTTAAGTCCTTCAAAAGCTTACATTTTGGGTCAAACTTTGCCATAACAGGGCCTCTTCAAAGACAAAGTTGCAAAAGAGCATTTGCAAAGCATTTCATTTCTAATAATTTTATTAGCAGCAGAACTGAATATACCTGGTTTCCTATACATTCATTTTGTGTTCCTCTGTCACACTCTCAATCACAGCCCATTGGGCAAGCGGAAGAGACGTGCTGTAGCTGAAGGAACATACACACTGACTGGTTCTTAGCTACTTCGCTAAGAGGAAACGTAACTTCCTCCTGCTTTCCCCTCAGCAGAGACCCCTCCTCTACTGAGGCATGATTTTTCCAGAAAATATACAGAAACTCAACGATCTTTTGACATTACTTCAAATATATTCTAAAATTTGGTCCCAACTGGCTGAAATGTCCAAAAGTAACGACAAGAGTGTAGAAGAGCAACTAAAGGGAAAGAGAACAGTCTCATAAGTTTTGTTTCCCCAGGGAGTACTAGATGAAATATAAACAGGGAAAGTACTACAAACATAATTGTTATCACCCTCTTTCTATAAAGCATTCCCTCCTTTGAGATAGAGAGACCCGTATTTTATCTGAGACCTGCTTTTATCTGGCCCATTATGATTGTCCCTTAAGCTCAAATCTCCCCAGCCAGCCTTTCAACAGTAAGTGGGGTGATTAACCTCAGTCCCCGCCGCCTGATTACCAATATAGCCCAGCTGAACTTCCTCAACAAAAATAAAAGGAAATTCAGCAAACAAAGGTTACAGCCACCAACAGGAAGAAAAGGAAAGGTTGTCTTTGGCACTCTGCTCAGACTGCAGCACAGGTGACATCTACAGACAGCCTTAATGTGCCAGGGGGGTGTCTCTTTTCTGGACTGTTTACAGCCTTAGGCCCATTTTTGTCTCTGAGAACTTCTACAAATCATTCAAGCTTCTCCCATGTTCTATGCCAACAGTTTAAAAAAAGTTATCACACATTTATGTTTGTTTTATGATGAACTAGACATAACTTAGTACAAACTATTATCAATCCTTGATGTTTTTCCAAACCACTTAAAACTAAAACTATAACTATCAGAGATTACTGGGCACTAAAGCGCCTCAGGCTCCACCAGCAATAAACCCATCAATATTCTTAGTAACAAACATAAGCGCTACACAGTGTTTCAGATATTCCTGTTTCGACAGGCTATAGAATTTACGCTAGTAAGTATAATACTACCAAAATCTATCTAGAAGGAAGCCAGTGCAGTGCACGCAAAATTTAACACACAGAACAGGGATGCAACAAAACTAGCACTCTGGGCTTAGTGAAGATATGTAACTCAGTAGGAAGCTCTGATATTGTATTTACAACATGGAGGACTGAAAACTTCGAAGGATTGATCATTAGATAAACAAGTGTGTATACATATATAACTGTAACAGGATTATATCTGAATTACAAAAGTACCACTGAGTAACTGAAGTAACAGGAAAGGCTTTGCTTAATACAAAACTTAGTAACATACATAGGTACAAATATCTCACAATTAAATCATGAAAGGAGCAGAATATGCTGGATAGGAGATCCATACAAGACGTGCTTGTTACAGATTATTCTCTCTTTGCATTGACACCCGCTGTCTTTTCTACAACACGTTATGACTCACTGAGAGGGTAAAAAGAGGCAAGTCACCAAACGCCAAGAACTACCACTTTCTGAACCTGCTACTGCTGATGACTCCCATTCCAAACTCTGGAAAGCCATCCTCTCTGAGTCACACCAGCTGTGTAACTAAGTTACAATGGCTTCCCTTACCTCTGTATGTCATATAAAGATTCCTAACGCTTTAGTACATTTTGGTTCTGATCCTAGGTTTTACTGTAATAGTCCTTCAAACATTCCACAATCAACTTAAGCAACCACTGAAGCCAGAAGAGGGGGGTACCACCTGCCTCAAATGTTGCTGTATGCTGTAACATACATGCTGTAACCAGATCAGGAAACTGATCCAAGCTAGCTCTAACTTTAAAAACAAACAAACACAACACTTGTAACAATACAGGTGAGGAGGCTGGAAAAACACAGTACAGCACTGCATAGGTTTAAAGCCTTTCAGAGGCTAAACTAGCTTCCAGAGGCCTGAACTGATCATGAAACTAGCTTAAATGGCAGCTATGCATTTAAACTCAATTTATCCATCTTATTCTTAAACCTCCATTTCTACTTGGCACTTATGCTAAATACAAATATAGCAGTAGGTATTTGTGGCATAGAAGTTTACATGGATCTTGTATTTAAGCAATAGCGATCCCTTCACCCAAACTGTAATCCCTGAGGAAAGGACAGCCTTTGAACTACTTCATACCAGTCGCAAACTAGGTCACAAACTACAGCTAAAGCAGTATCCTTACATCTGCTTTACCAGGATCCAGCACTTTCACTACTGAAAGAAACATGCTGAAAACCACTACTTTAGAAAAGTTGTCAAGAATACATCCATATAGTTGGCACACAGACTGAGTCACAACAGTTTGTAACACAAAACTGATTCCAAACTCCCAAGTCAAGCTTTGCTGACACCAAAAACTGAAATGTGAAACTTACTTCTTGCTGGAAATATTATTTTATACATCAACAGAAATAAAAAATAAAATCTAAGAACATTGGATAAATTGGTCTTCTTCCAAAGATTTGCTAAAACATCAGAACCAAAACTATGAACCAAGGATACAGTATGAGTACATATACATGTATGCATGCATCTGGTAAAAAATAAAAAAAAAAAAAGGTAAAAATAAGATTCGTATGCATTGTTACTAAATTTAGGTAATAAGTCTTTAGTATTTCTAAGTTAAGAGTTACTGATCTATCATTTATGTACAATTAAACAATTTATCAAACAGTATACAATATAGTCTTAATGTGCCAAAAGCATCAGAAATGTTGACTTCCCCTGGATTGCTTCCATTCTGCAAATTAATCCACTAAGCAAATTGCAGGATCCTTCTTTCTGTGAGTTCTCAGTACAAGCCAGTACCAGTATTACATTATTTCATTAAGATAGGGAGAAAAATAAAGTTAATTTAGTAGAAACACTTTGTAAAATTTCAAAAGCAAGCATTATGACTAGAAAACAGGATATACTCTCAGCTGAGCAAAATCACTATCAATACACAATCCAAAACCATTACTCTGACAAGCAGATCCACAAGACATTTAAGAGGAGCTCCCCAGGGATATCTTGCTTTCAAGTAGGACACAGGGAAATCCTGCTCCTCTTTCTCCCTGTAGCAGCAATTCGCTTCAGAGGAAGAACCAGGTAAATTCCCTGCACTGTGCAGGTGTCCCATGGCATCTAGCAGTTTCTTTTCCTCTGCTAGTTGAGGTATGAGAGAAAAGTCCCAGCTGTCTTCAGTGCAAGAACAGAACACAGAAGGAACTTTCTGATCCCTCTGCACCTATCTTCTGGGAACATATCCCAATACATATGTTCTGGGAAATGGTAATTTCATCCCCAAATTAATTTTATGAAGGTATTTTCACTTAAGTAGAAAAATGATTTTAAAAGCTCACTGCAAAACTAATGTTTGTAAAGGAGACCTCTCACTCCTAATACAGCGTCTTCTGCCAGATACTGTAATTAAGTCATACTTCCATGGCTGGTTTACCTTTCTTGTCACAGAAATCATTATGTCATAACTATCTGGGGTCAGACTATCCAAAAAGCACCTACTGAAACTGGGTCAAACAAAACCAGAAACAATGTGTATCCTCTATTTTCAAGCAAATGCAATGAGTCTTGAATCCAGAGCACAGCGCTCAGGAAGCCAAGTGACGTGGAGGTGGCATGAATATAAAAAAAAATTATTAGATCCATACTTAGATGTGACTATCTTTTTTAATGTACTAATCCCTACCTTAGCCTAAACCTGATTATATAGTTTCTCTGTGTGTTACGAGCTCATCCTCCTTTGATAGACCCAGAAACAACCGTAAAAGCAAGGCGGCCTCGGGTAATATGACACATTCAGCCAACTGGCAAATTGCAACATATTGCAAAAGCAGAAAAGTCGTTCCGCTGTATTTGTATACCAGATAAGCCAAGAGAAGACCACAAGCACATAGGCAAAGGGATGCCCGTGTGTCACTTCAGGCACATCACATCCCACAGAAAGGAGAACCTCTCGCTTTGGCAAGAAACGGTGGAGGGGGGGCACAGCTCCTGAGGACGGCCCGGGACCGGGGGGGCATTTCCCCAGGGGGCCTCGCCAACTGCGATGGTCTCTCCCCCCCAGTATTAAATTCCACTGGGCGGGAGAACAAGAAGCCGCACGCACCCAGCTCCAGCCTGGCAGACCCCGGCGGGCGCGCAGCCGGGCACTGCCCTCAGGACGGCCGCCCGCCTGGATGCGGCGGTGGGGCCGG
>WAAD01036304.1:0-10812 GCA_013389945.1 Fregata magnificens | reverse complement strand
TAGGCCCGGCCCGGTCCGGGTCAGCCCTGGCCGCCGGCGGAGCTCCCCCTGCGCCTCGGAACTCCCCCTCCGCTGGGGGGGGGCGCCCGCCTTCCCATCTCCCCCGGCGTTCAGGGCTGCCCTCCCTCAGCGCCACAGCAGGAAACGGGGATGTGGGAATAAGCAGCGCCGTTTTTTCCTTCTTCCCCCCACAGCCGCCCCCGTTTTATCCGTTTGTTCCCCCTTTTTCATCCCAGGCTTCTCCCCACGCACACTAGGCCCCTGGCCCTGTGGAGCAGGGTTAGGGCCCACCTGGAGGGTCTGCCCCTCGCCGCAGCCTGGGCCCGGGGCCTTGTTCCCCCCTTCCTCAGGTCTTCCCGCCCCCTCCCCCCCCGGCTCCCGACGCTGCTGTTTGGAGGAGAAGGGTGGGGGTGCTCCACACAAAGCAGCCTGTGGTAAACAGGGAGGCTGGGGGGAAATGGCTCCTGGCTCCCTGACCTTGGCTATGAAGCTGGCCCCGGCTGCAGCTAGGGTCAGCATCTTGGCCAGCGTGTCTGCTGGCAGTTTCACAGGTCTCGGGGGAGAAGAGTTGGCCCGCCTGGCTCTTGGCAGTGCTGGAGGGTGACCTAAAGAAATTCGCAAGTCCTTGTGTAAGGCAAATCTTTCGGTGATCCGGTACAGTACTACCCCATCTTGGCAGTGAAATGCCATGTTGTTGGCACTTCCTAGCCCAGGCTAAGGAGGCCTTTCCAGAAAAACAAGACGCATAAAAGATTAATGTTGAACTACTAAAGGGGTTCAAGGGAAAGTATTAAAAACAATCTGAATAGTAGTGCTGGAAACACTACCCTAGAGAGTCTATGTAGGTAAACAAAAGTTGCAAAATCTGTGATACTGGATTCTGTAAATACTGGCAAGGCATACTTCTGAATGTATTGGGAAGTCAGTGCGATCCTTAGAGCTAACCTGCTTTCTTTGTGATTCACTTGAAGTTCACATTTTATGAAATGAGGATTGGGTAGTTCAGGGTATTGCTAATGGGATGTAGTGCAGAGCTTTCACCTTTAGGAACATGGGCCAATCCAGTCCAGGTCAGCAGTGACAGAAATTGCAGGGCTGCAGTGCTGTTTGGGGGACAGGTGAGGACAGCTGGGTGGTGTTTTCAGTCCAGTCCTGTTTGACAAAGATTTTTATTAGGTTTAGTAGACCAAAGAGTAAATTGCAAAAGTAACTAAATTATACTTGCTACTGGATACGGTCCTCCTAGATCAACATTTAGACATGCTAGCGAGCCAACACACACGAGTTTGCAAACCTGACTGGCATTTTTCCTGCAAGCTGAAATTTATCAGAATATATCAGATTTAGTTCAAATAGTTGGATAGACTTTAATACGAAATGTTAGTGCAGTTTGGCTCTGAAAACTTGAATCATTATAAAGCGAACAGTCTTTGACATAGTCTCTCTCTCTGTGTATTCAGAAACAATTCTTCCTTCTTTGCCAACGTTAAAGAATGTTTTATTGCAGGGAGCAATATAGAAACATGGCAGTAAAAGAGGAAGCTGAATTCTACTGCCAGCTGGCCATTATTTAAAGAATTCCCAATTCAGTGCCAGTGATCAAAAACTTTCAGATTCTGGGCTCAGTTTGTAGGAGAAAATATAATTCTGAAAGCCACTAAATTTTATCTAGAAATCGGAGACAATAATCATAAAGCTGTAGGAAGCAGATTTTATAAAGTTCCTTTCCAGAGCAAAACCTTGCTTGTCTCATGTTGCAGTATGATGCCTCATTTTCAGTCCCATACCCAAACTAGTAGAACATTATGCCTCAAAAAATGTAAAAGTGCACTGTAGATTTATTTTTAACTTTCTGGCCAAAAAATGCTTATGTTGAATTATTTTCATTATTGGAATGATTTTTTAAAAATTATTTTTAGGATTTACTAGGTTTTTAAAATTTATTTAAATGTTTATACTATAGTACAGCCCTATTCTCTGTCTCCAGCTGTGTCTGAAGAAACTCTAAAGCTTCTTAGATAATTTATTTATAAAATGAGGAAATAATGCTTGACCTTCTAAAGGAAAGGTTCTTGGTCAATATTACAGCCAGGAAAGTATACAGAAAGATAGAACTTATCTGTGAAGATGAGAACTTCAGATTCTTAGCACAGTGTATCATCCTCCCCATAGACAGCATGGTAGAAGATTTTCCATCTATATATTTTTGAGGCATATTGCGTTATTTCTTGATGCTGGATGTCTACTTAAGCTGAAATACATGAAACCATGAAAAATCTGAAATGTTTAAAAACTTAATTAAATTTTTCAACTAGTTATACATGGCTTCTTCACTTACAGGAATGCCACTTATGCTTGAATTACGTAACGAAATTTAATCAAGATGTCAAAGATCTACCAAAACTCAGTTAAAAAAAAAATCACAAAGTGAGATTACAAAATGTAATTTGCTCTTCAAAAGATAGATTTCCAATACGCCTTGGATGTGCTACTTAATTGTTTTCTGTAAATCACTACATTTTGCTTTTCTTTGCCAAGAATTATCAGAATCATAGGCATGGAGGACCAGTTTCTCGGTCCAAGAAGAAATCAATGACCATCAAATGCTTTCTATTGTTATTACTTTATATATACAAATCCTTTTCTTCCAGCAGGCATAGCAGCACGTTGTACAAATGGCTATTTTTTCTTGCAGACAACCCCAAGAATGGCATCAGTGCACTGAAGCACTGGTTTGGCTCTGTATATCTGAAAGCTTTGGTACCAAATTCAGTTCTTGATGCTTAAAGCCTCTTTCTTGCTTAAAAACCCTTTTGTAATGTGGTTTCTCCCAGATCACACTGGTGAGACCAGTGGTCTGGCCACTCACTTTGCACGAAGCAGGTGCATGCAGAGATGAATTTCCTGAAGGTCTGGCTAATGGTGCTCCATTTCACATGATACTGTGCATGGCACATTCGTAATTCTGTTTTTGCTGCCTGTAAGCTGTGAGTCTTGTTCAGAGCACTTGCATCAGTAACCACTAGCAACCAAGCCACTGCTATCCTTTGACATTACATCGTAGTTACTAGATGCTATAGTTAATATACTAAAAAAAGACACTTGCAAACCCATCAGAAATCACAATAACTCTATCCCTGATTTTCCTAGGACATAGTTAAAGCAGATCTCTGAATCTGACTGGTATCCCATAGACACATACAGTATTACTATTCTTGAGCCAACTAGCACTTTCATTTGTCTTGTACCCATAAATGGCATTACTTAATACACCACTACCACCATGAAAACACTCAATTTTAGAGTATTTGACCCCTCCATAAATACATCTTCCTGAGGTCTGGTACGGACACAGCTTCTAACCCTTTGCAGATGCCGGACTGTTGCAAAAGCTCCGTTTGCAGCAGTCGTTTCTTTGCGGCAGCGCTTCCCTATCGTGGCAAGGGTCTCTGCAGCACGGCCGTGCAGCATGCTAGATCCTGAGGGCAGTGTGGAGCACAAGCCTTCCTCTTCCTTCCCCAAAGTTTTCCTTATCCCTCTAGCCATGCTCCTTGCAATTGCAGCACTCCTGCTCTTAGCACTTTCCGCTACGCAGCAGAAAGAGCCTGATTTTTACACGTTCAAAGTTGTAAACATCAGGGGCAAACTAGTCTCTCTGGAGAAATACAGGGGCTCGGTAAGTCTGCACGGAGATGGGCAGCTCTCGCCCTGACTCACTAACCAGCCAGTCCTTGCATGTCTGCAAAAGCCAAGTGGGGGTGGAGAGATTGTACATTAACTTGTTGCACGCATGCAGATAGATTGGGGTTTACGACTCTTCTTTAACTGATCTGGAGTGTTGCCTGCATGCTCCCTTTGATACCGCTCCATAGGTCTTTGCACTCTTTAAATAAAACGTTTGCAGTCTAACCTCTGTGTGTGTCTGCGTCTTTTCCTCGTGCAGGCTGCTGCCTGTAGACGTGGCAGGCAGGGAATGCCTGCCTGCCGTTCATTCAGCAGGATGAATTGCACTGGGTTGTGCCTGTTAAATTTGAAGCTCAGGAAGTTTGTACCTTTGTATAACTTACTTTTGGAGCTTATTTCTGCCTTTTAACTGCATGACTTTTAGTAAATTATTTTTACCTGAATCCCATTCCTTTTTAATGTTCTGCTTTAAAAAAAAAAAGATGGGATTTGATCAGTGGCTAATGGAGTTAACAGATGTCATCATAACTAGTAAAAAAGCAAGAGACATGATAAAGTAGTTATTTTAATATCAGTGTATAGTGAAATTGCAGCAACATAATGCTATTCCAGTTGTTGCATTTTGGTGTGACAGAGCAATACAAAGAAGGGCATGTAGACACACATATACTTTTATGATGTCTTTTAAATTTCATTTTCTTATTACATTAAGGAGTTCTAGGCAGAGCTTTCCTTCCCGTTATAAGAACAATTTCCTTGAATGTAACCTGATTTTTTTTTTTTTTTTTTTTTTCCCCCAGTGGTTTGACCATCTGGGAAAGATGGTCAGTACCTGTGGAAGAGTGAAAAGGGAAGTTAGCTCACAGGGTGCATAATACTATAAGCTCTCATAGCCACATTCACAAATTACAGAAGCTAAAATCAACATAAAGCCCACAACTGCCACCCTTAGCATTCCAGTGACACATCTTCTGTGATACAGCCAGGCAGTCCAACAGCTTAGCTGCTGCCCAGAAAGGCAGGCACCACTTCTCACTTTCACCCTTATTCTCCAGCTCTCTGTTTCCACCTTCCTTTTCCCCCTCCTCAGGTACTTCACTGAGGTGTCTGAGCTCACTAGTCCACAGCAGCAGGTCACTTAAAACACTGGCAGGAAGGCAGAGAAGGCCCACGGGAGGAGATGTGCATTTTCATGAGCTCAGTAGAAAGGGATCCTGGTAGATTTGGATCAAATGAGAGGTCTGACTCTTATCTGGTCAAAGTCCTCCTCACCGTCCGTTCACAATTCAGATAGCGCAGAACTGATCCAATGCACACTCAAATATCTATATTGGAAAAACCATGGAACCTATTTAATATTAAGCAATATTTGCTTTTTTTTGGAGTTCCTTCCAAAGGCTCTGTCAATAAATCCTGTTACTGGGGATGTTTTGTCTGCAGGTCATCTGCAAATCTGTCTAAATAAGCAAATACCACTTGTAGCTTCTCTACCTCAGGGCCATAATCCACATAGAAAGGGGTAAAGGGGGAACTCAGAGGAATTCCTTACAGCCACCCTGCAGAGAGCTGAGGGTGTTCATCCCCTCTGGAACAAGCTGCAGAGCCTGCCCTGGTATCTCATGAACACGCCAGGTTAGGGGTGTGTGCCTGTATCTCCAACAGTGCTATGATAGCAGGCCAGCCTTGAGGCACAACTAGTGTCATAAGGGAGAGCTCTAGAGCCGTACCTTGGAAAAGGTAATGCCATCAGTGAAGGGTACTCCTTGGTCTCTGCTAGGCCATACAGAATAGTTTATTCCAAAAAAGTGATGACCAGCTTCTGTATGGAACAAAAAGTTTTGCATTCAGCAAGCCTATTAATGTTCAGGCTAGCTCTTGTTTAAGAATGCATGTGCACAATTTTAAAGAAAATTATAGCAATAAAACACATCCCTTTCTGTCATTACGTTGTCAGAGCTCAATGTCAAGGTAGACAAAGGTTAATTAAAACTCCCATTTATTTCTTAAAATAAGCCCACTTAAATCTACAGTTAGAAAAGTAAAGTTAAGATGTAGGTTTATCATAATATTTTAAAGCTATTAAAAGAAAGCAAATAATATATAAGTACTACGTATGTGCTGCTGATGTTTTATAGAGAGTCACTAGTTAGCTCCTGGAACAATAGTCTGCTAATTGCTAAACCTGCTTTTAACAGCCTTAAGCTTTCTGGCAGATGTAGAGAAAACATTTTCTTCAATTCAGTCACTCAACTAATTTAGTTAAATAACTACTTAATTTGTAGTCAAGAAACTAAGTGGGAACTGAAAAAATCCAAAAGCTTCCAGAGTATAAAGAAAAAAAGTCTGCTAATTCTGAAAACACAAGAGCCATGCTAAGTAGAAACAATCAGTGCAATTCATGACTTGCAGAATCTTTCTTCAATAACTATTAGTATAAATTATTGTGTATTCAGATCACTGAGATAATTTTTCTTAGTAAAAAAAAATGTAAGACTGATTGATGTTATTTCATTTTCCATTCAAGTGCATCTTGATACAAATCACAAGTACCCTCCATTATATAGTAAATAAGAAATGTACTAACAATTCTGAAATAACAAAAATGAAAAAAAATAAGGAACAGATTTTTTTTTTTCTTAAATAAATGTGCACAGACATAACCTATCCTCCACTTTAACAAAAATATCAAAAATATGTGAGGGAGTACTCCCCTTTTATGGGGGCATAAGAAATTATATTGCCAGAACGCAAAAAATTTGGCATACTTGCTACAAAATCAGATGTGATATTACATCTACCTGAAAGCAGAGAAAGGGAGGACTATTATGACTGAAAAAAAGAATACCAGAAGCGAAATAGATCAAAAAGCTGTCTGTTTTACTGTGTTGCGCAAGAAGGCCACCCTCCTATGCTTTTTCCAGGCTACCATGCTGATGTTGACCCATCTATATTAAAAATGAAGGGCAGTGATGTGTGATTGGAAAAGAATCAACAGGATCCAAATAAGATTAGTTTTCTTTCTAATCTATCTACCTGTCTAATTCAATAAAGCTTATATTTTATTTTATGATCTCTATCAGATATGCTGTAGGAGGCAATATTCTTACCAAAAATAGTACCTATTTGGGAGTCAGAACTCCCAAGCATCAACTGTTCCCTACTGTGTTTATACCTATCTAGATATAATAGTACCTACGTACCTGCCTGCCTGCCTGCCTACCCACCACATAGCTAAGTACAGTGTGCTGCAGTGTAATTAAGCAGTGTTAGTGCAGTGCTTTGGAAATCTTGAACCAAAGGTACTATAGTAATGTAAAAGCATTATGCACTATAACAATGTAAAGTATTATTTTACTGTTGAAAGTAATGCTAGGGACTTTACGTCACAGCTCTCTGCAATCCAAGAATGTAGTATTACTGAATGTGCATAAATACAGAGTATAGCTACTTAATTACTGTACAAAGTATTGCTATTTTTTTCCAGGAGGGTAACAACTCTGTGAGTTGGTGTAATCTGACACTTGTCGCTGGTTCTTCCATCAGTCAGATGGAGCCAGTTAAGAATCTCCAGATCTAAACCCCTAAGTATGTACTGTCCCTGCTAACAGATCCACAAAGAGTTACTTGAAGCTGATAGCAGGTTCATAAATCTCTCTAGGGATCTTTTCCTCAAGGAGGTACACTAGTATAAACATTAAGTAAACTAAGAAATATTTTTGCAGTGTTAAATAAATGAGTTCACTACTAGAATGCATGGGTTTTCTAAGCAAAGGGAAGGAAAGGATAGTATTAAGACATCAGACAACAGCTAATACAGAATTCAGATTAAATTAAAGAATTTTTGTAAGGTCCAGGATGAATTGTTTGCACTGCACACTAGGTGGTGTACTTGACTTGCACTCTTAGAGCCTAAAGTCAGTCAAGAGGCATATTGAACTTAATTTAAATCATTAATAGTTGTAAGAAGTCAAAGTACAAAAAGAGTGACTGTTCTTTATTAAAAATAAAATATAGACCAAAAAAAATCACCACATTTAATCACGTCTGGTACCGGACACTTGAAAGATAACTTGGTAAAGATTTTTAAACAATCATTTTAAACATTCCTTATGAAATACCAATAAATCCTGAAATTTTTTTATTATATGTGCTAGTTATACTTTTAGGAGGTTTGCATTATTAAATTATGAAGTTCAGTAATGGAATGCATTTTTCTAAGGAAAAAAGAGAAGCAGAATGTGTCTGCCATTCTAAGAAATGCTGTATGTAGTTTCCTCCTATTTTGTGGGAGAATGTTTGGAACTTTGCACCATTTGCAGTGTAGGCTCTCATGCCTTTCACCACCATGCTGAGTAATCACTGGTCTTAAACAGCTGTAAATTAAAACTGTTGTTTCTTTTTGAGTGAATTCTTTCAAGCCCTCCTAACTTCAAAAGCAAGTAAAAGTTATAAAAGCTTGATTGTTTTCATTGGCAAATCATCTTTCATATCTGTTATAATACGAACATAATACCTACACAATCTTATTTCCCACAAACCTCCAATGATAAATTCTTACATCACCATTGTATTTGGGATAAAGTACCAATAGATATGAATACAGTAAGGTATATTAATACTTCTGCATCATGAAAGTGCTGAGTCTTAAACTATATTTAAAAAACCCTCTAGAATTTTATATGAAAGCACTACATGTGACTTCAACTCTTAGTGTTACAATTTATCTTTACTTCAATCATACTAAACTACAGTTGTCACTATGCTTGGTAAATACAGATCATTTAAAAAGAACAGAACTGCCAATAGGTTTTTTTTACATCCAATATATAAGTTCTATTTGAAATGCCGACAGTCTGCAACAGGAATGCATCATAAAATTATTACCTCTTCTCTGAAAAGAAATCTAATTATACACCATATCTTTGGACGTTTTAGGAGCCTGAATTTAAAATTTCAGGTAGAGCTTGTAAATGTAGTCTGAATGAATGTGATGCCTTGGTAGTTAGCTAGAGGGGTCCAGATCATATTTCGTATGCAAGTGTACCGGGATTGCTTAGCTTGTATTCTGTTGCCACACTATACCACAAAGATGATTACACCAACTTCTGCTTTATAAGATTACTTGTCTTCCAGGGGAAACATTGCCACTCCAAAACCACTTTAAATATAGCCATATACCTGTAGAAGGCACAAAATACACGAAGTAAGTGTTTAACCTAAGAAATTATAAACACCAGCATCCCCTTAGCTTTTTCTTCATGCATTCCTACCCCTTCTAGGGATTTCACCTTATTATCCCATACCTTACCCAGATTGTGGGCTTTTATGTGCCATTTTGTTTTCTGGCCTTAAAAACTCGAAACACGTCATTTATTTTTCATATAATTTATTGGACGCATTCTATTCATATTTCCTATATACTTGTATATTTTGTATAAAAACATACATATAGGAATATGGAACAATAGTAACATTAGAATCCAAAATTTAAATTTAGTAAAGCCAGTGGTCACAGACACAAAAGTATGAGACCTGGAGTCAAGATTTTTTACTTCCTTTTCCTGCCCTGCAGCTACTTGCTGTGTAATTTGATCAGGTCAGTTGATGTGTCCAAGCTTCAGACTTTCATCTTGCAGCATTGGGCCCTTCAACACTGCTGTCTCACAGTGACAATAATGAAACCAACATGCCATCTTCTACGAAACTTCCAAAGTCTTGTAGAAGGATCCAATGTGAATAGCTACTGTTGTTGTACTAGCACTGGGGAATGTGTTGGCTACTTTGATGGGATTAAAACTTTTTTTGCAATTTGAGAATGAAGGACCAGCTTCTGGGCTGATGTATGATCTGTAGAAACTCACTGGATTCAGTGTAAACCAGCCAGAATTTCGGTTCCCAAATCATAATGCTTTTTCTGCACTATGTCTCATTTTAATCTAGGTAGGTAGAAACATTTTTAGTGTTACAATATTTATATTGCCTTATGACTCTTACATATTGGTCTGAAAAAAGGAATAGAATGTAGCTATATGTAAAAGAAACATCACTATAAAGTGCATAATGCTATTTTTATTAATAAAATCATATTGTATCTAAAAAATCTATGACATTCAGCTTTAATCCACTCTCAAGAAAACATTAGAGTGGCCTCAATTTATGTAGAACAAGTGGCAACTCATACTTACAAAATTTGTAAGAATAATAAAAACTATAAATCTAAAAATAAATTCCAGAAGTTATTTAAGGATAAAATATCTCAAAAACCAATGGAAAGTTCTTCAAGGCCTTGAGAAACTGTGTAATATGTGTCAGCTCAGGGTTAGGTCACTTAATTTCCCCAACAAATTCTTGGCAGAATTTGTTCCACCATGTATTCTCCTTACATATGCCTCTGTTTTCCTGTAGTACTCATCTGTGTTTGGCATCTTCCTCTCTGCTGGATCTGCGCAGGCAGATACATGCCTGGTGGTAATGTCTGAATGACGCAATGTGCAAAACGTCAAAGATTATCAGCTACAGGAATGACTTTAAAGGATATTGGGCACAGTCTTCACTTCTTGGAATCTCTAATTAAGGCAGTAAACCTTTATGCAAAAACTGTTGTCATTTTGTCATAACTGAGTAGATTTACTCTAGAAATCATGGGAAATTTTACAGTCCATACTGCATAGACCAATCCAAAATCCTGTAATTGCTGCTATTAACTTCCAGGTGAAGACATCCACACTAGCAATGACAAATGGATCAGCCAGTTCTGTATGAGTACTAAATTCTGTACAAGGAAATATGCTGCAGAACAGATGCTTCACAACAGATAAATAAACTACCAAAAATACATTAATTTGCAAGTTTCTTTCATGCAACTTGGTATATCTTAGCTAGATGGTCATTTCTTAAATACACTTAGAAACTTTCCAGAAGGCAGAACGGGGAAACATAGATTCTCTGTAAACTGAGAATTAAGATTCCTTAGCAGTTTATTGATTATCTTCATGGTTGCCAAATGGGAATACATAAAAGAAATATTAAATCTTCCTCTTGTGAACAGAACTTGATGTAGTTTCAAACGTAAGTGTTCAGTCACAGTTCTCTAGACATTCTCATTTTTTGAAAATAATCTGTATCCCA
>WAAD01036302.1:97159-114569 GCA_013389945.1 Fregata magnificens | reverse complement strand
TTTTTTTGTTTGTTTGTTTGTTTGTTTTTTACAGTAGCATCTAATTTACTTCTGAGTTCACTAAAGAAACAGGTCAGTAACTGTCCAGTTGTGTAGGATTAACAGCAGGCAGGTGGAGAACATTAAAGGCACTAACTACTTTATGTTTTAGGGGTCATAATCTGAACTATCATCTTCTGTACACTGAACACCTGAGCCTTGTGAGGAATCCTACTGACTCCAGCCTCAGCAATCAGGCTTTCAGAAAAGCTGTAGCAATAGCATGAAATGGCATAGAAACTAACCTGAACTCCAGTCTGGTTGCCAACAGCTAAATTCACTCATAATTTTTTCCTGCAATGATTTTGAGAAAAAAGAAACTAATTTAAGTTCAAAACAAACCAAAATATTCATGGTGTAGAAGTACAAAAGCCTGATAAAGAAAAAAATGAAAATCAGAGTGGAAGGAAACTATCTTCAGACTACAAGGGAGTGTCACAGATAGGTGAATCACAAGGGAAAAAAATCGAAATAAAACTAAAGTATTGAAAGTGACCTTGAATAGTTTAAGCTAAGTCTCTTACAAAATACCTAAATTATTCAAAAAATACAGTATTTGGCATAAAGCAGTATATGTACAAATATACACATACATATAAATATTTGGTCAGGTGTATGAAAGGATCAGACTTTGGGAGTTTTTAACATATTGTAGATCAGTAAATCTCACTGTCCATTCGTAATGATCTCTTCTTGTTCCACTGAAACATGGCTTCTTACCCAATTTACAACATGTGATGTAAAAGGTGAAAAGTAGCTAATCAGTTGAGAGAACAATCAATTCTAGGAAAATTATGTCAAGCAACTGTAAAGATGATATATTGGGGAGCAAACCAGTCTTCTGATGTGTGTCTCTGTGTGTGTATATATATATATATACACACACTCTACTGATTTATACGTATACTTCATACTCTTCTCATTGATGGCATTTGCTTGCAACCACAAATCCATGTAGTTCTATTGCACAATATTTTTCAAAAGTGATGTGGGATTTAAAGTGCTCACCTTTGGGACCCCCTTACTCTTTTAGGTTCAGACTTTTCAGGACATCATCTATACACAGTGAAAAATCACGTTTCTTCCTCTTGAGATACCTTAAGGTAGGCTTTGATTGGTTATGTGTACCATGCCTTTGGTCTCCATCAATGCAGTATCCAGGTAATTAACTTTTCCATCAGCAAATTGATCATGTCTATGCTGCAAAACAGCATAGATACTCAATATAGCTTTCAACTCAGACTGGCTACTGGAGTTAGTATAGCCATGCCATTGGAGAGCATCACAAAGTGTTTATTCCGATTTCCCTGTACTGCTTCTGGCAAATGGCTTCTGGTGCATGAGCAAGCCCTGATATGCACTTACGATGCCGCAGCATATTCTATATAACTAGATGAAAGAAGTGCCACCCACAGTGGCTGCTCAGATTATTTTTAGCCTAAAGAAATGTCCCCTACTATCAAAAGAAAAAGTATCAAATCCTGATTTAAGAGTTGTTCTTCATTATTATTAACAAAAGGGCCTGCTTTAAACAATATGACAAAATTATGTAGAAGAGAGACTTGAAGATGACTGTAAACAATGTAAGAGCAAAAATTTGCATTTTAAATGTTAATTAAAAACAAATCCAATCAAACAAACAAACAAACAAAAGAGTTCTCAATTAACAGAGATTATGTGATTAGCAAGATGGAGCCTGCTGAACCTCAAGCACTANCAAGATGGAGCCTGCTGAACCTCAAGCACTAAACTGGGTATCAAAGCATACTAGTAATAAATTAAGACTGTAGGTGAACAAATAAAAATCCCACCACACAGCAAGTTTCAGCAATCCAAAAAACATTCATTATAAGCAATAAAAGAAAACACAACATTCCTAAACAAGTGGTGTTGAAAAAACGAAAGTCAAAAATAAGAAAGCATATTTCCCTAGTTTATTCAAATGATTGACTAAACAGTGAGAATCACTAGTTCTAGATTTAACATAGTGCTGTACCTAGAATAACACCAGGTTGGGGTTTGGGAGGTTTTTTTGGAGGTTGGTTTGGAAGTCTTGTCATGTTTTTAAAGTATCTATTGGACAGTTCTCCAACTGTTCCCTATGAGGTACCTCAGAACCGTTGTGTCACTATTTAAATAAGAATCATGCGAAATTTAATCTAAAGTTTCGAGTATTCAAATTATGTCACATTTAGCACTGCTGTCATCCTTATCTGCAACCTGTTAGAAACACCACTCTTAGGAGTTTTATTATAGCAAAGAGGAGTGTGTAGCAACATGCTTTCAAATCAGCAGGACTCTAAAGGAATGATCTCAGGAAAGTCAGTTGACTTTCCTTTTCCCCAAGAAAGCATTGGATGAAAAACAAGACAGCTAAATATACACACCACGCCAAATCAAATTTCCTGACATCAGAGCCAGACATGATGACTGATCTCATTCACAGTGACTTTCACCATGTCTGAAAGATCATGGAGCAGCTTCCTAGGCGGTTCTCAAAGGCTTCAGCATCAAAGGCAGACAGGCAGTGGTAAGAAGCTTCAGGGTGCAGGAGGAAGCTGTGATACAACATGACTGGTTTTGGTTTGATAAAAAAGGAGGATTGTTTTAGTATAGAATTTTACAATTCAATTAATATCTGCCCATTAGAAGATTTAACAAAGCAATTTTGATCCATTATAGAGATACAGAAGAGGCAGTCAAGGTAACTATTAAAAAAAAGTTGAACTGCTATAGATAAGTACAATATAAAAAAATATATTATAATACATAACTATAGCTGCCAGTGAAAACAACCACTCTCATCTACACTCTGTTGCTGTCTATTGCAAAAGCAAAACTTCTCCAGAAAGTGTTGCTGAGCTGTGTCATCAGTGGTTCAAAGGAGGGTCTTACTTCCAGCATCAAAAGAACCAAATTTGATTGAGTCTCATTTATGAAACGGATATGGATTTCATGAGCACAACAATTAATATTTCTTACTTTTCCATTTGCCCAGCTATCCACACCTTCTACTCCATCTAAAGAAACAAAAACCATAAAAGGAAAATGACTGATACAAGCATATCAGCTTCACGTTTTAGCATAAAAATAGTGAAACCACTACAGATCTAATACAAACAACCATGAAGAATGTAGCAAAACAAATGAATTCCACAAAATCTCCCAAAATAAATTTTCTTAAAGATTACAGATTAAGATGACAACAGCACTAAGTAAGACACATCCCACTTGGATAGTCAAAAATCCTCAGATTTAATAAGAGTTCACCACAAGAAGCCAGCAAAAAGATAAACCATAAAGCATATACACACAGGAAAGGCATTCTAAGTGATAGAAGTGGAGGGAGAAAGGGAAAGGGAGGATGCAGTAGTTCAGTAAACAAAAATATGTCTGAATTATTGGGATTTTTTGAATGCTTTTTTCCCTTCTTTACTCTTATTTAAGTGGCCCAGATGGGTCACTTACACAAGTGAGAGTAGATTGCATCACATGGGACTAGGGAATAGTAACTATATGCTGGACAGCAAGTAAAATTCTTTTTAAAAAGCAAAAAACACACCTAAACCCCCACCCCACCCAAACCCCCACTCTTACAAGACAAGAAATCAGAGAGAGAAATTAAACTGTTGAGAATTTAAGACTGCAAGTTAAGATTATCCTAATCAATTTAATACCTGGGACTAAAGAGTGTAAAAGAAAGCAGCCATTAAATTATCTTCAAAAGGCCCGTGACAACATAAACATATGATTTAAAAGTCAGATAAAGACATTGCTTCCTTTAATGATTTGCCATGTCAGTCTGCTCTGCAAAGTTACTGTAAAAACACTATTGTGAGGTTCCACATTNCACCCCAAGCTGAGTTTGCTGTCCCCACCCCCCCTCCCCCCAACTCCTCCTCATTACTAATGAAAGTCCCACAGAGCAAGCCAGGTCTCTCCAGAAAAGCTCCAGTACATTCCCATTGTCCCCTCTGGGTTTACACAGGTGAAAGATCCACAACAGGAACATACTAAGCTGTTCAACGGAGGCACATGAGGAACCCAGTCTAGCTACCGCCTTTCCCCCACCCCATTTCCTTGTATTCCAAAATACTTCAATATATGTCACTGAGAAACAATTGCTTTACTTGCTAGTTGGAGTAGAAAACCAGACTAACTTTCCGAAGTAGTTTTTGGTATAATTTGATGACAATGAAATTGAATATTTTAGTGAGTTTGCAGATGAGAGAACTTAGAGAGGAAGGTATTTTTTGCTGCTAGCAAATTGTATATTCCTATGTGAACCCAGATGAAGCAATATTTCTGCACCTATCTTCATTTATTTGTGGTACTTGAACTGTCCCGAGATAAAATTTTCTTGAGCAGTACAATTTATAACATCCAAACACAGAGAACTTCTCCCAGGAAATCTGGGGGAAAAAAATCCTCCCTTAATTCTAAATAAAAGGTCATCCAGTGATGATGCTTTTGAGGGCAGCGTGTTACGAATGTAACTTGACTTATAACTTGTGTTGCAAGATAAAAGTTATGAATCAGAAGATGAGCTGCAGAGTGTAAAAAAAAAAACCTGGAAGCAAGTGCCTAGTTTGACACAGTTCTACTGTATCTTAAAATATGTAGAATTCCCTGGGTTCTTGTAGAGGAAAGCTCTTAAAGGATTAAGAAGTAGTGTCAGACACAACACTATTTGTTCAAATTTATTTTGTTTTTAACTTATTTAGCCATACAGGTTTAACATCTCAAAAAATAACTCATTACTCCTGCAAAGCACTGTCAATATGATAAATGAGAACCGAAAGATGAGAGCACGGAAAGCTAGTATGAAACCACACAGCTTATATAACACGAGCTTTTATCAGTAGTGAGAAATAATTTTCATGAACCAAAAGTTAGTTAAAACTTTCCTGCTAGCCCTGCAACTTTATAATCCTCCTCAGTATGGCAAGTTTATTTATAGGAAGAGACAGAGGGTCTGGTGTCATAGCTCTGACCGCTTAGATCCATCTTCTAGCTTCTCAGTAGTGTGATATTACAGCTAACATTGATGAAGGAATGAAATACTTTCAAATATAAAAAAGACCTTCAGTCAAATAGGTCTTTACTTGCATGTTATAAACATGAACATATGAGAAGTGAAGCATACGGCATAATTTGTGCCAATGTGAATGATACACCATCAGAGAGAGTCAGAAACGTCAACAAGAAACTTTAAATAAGAAAGGAAAAGGTGGCTCTCCAGTTTATGAGTGTACATTTTTCTCAGCACCAAACGTTGCTGTTTCTCATCCAAAATATGTGGAAATGAGATACAGCAATCAAATGCTAAGCACAGATTCCTCGGACTAATTATTCCGGACAACCTGACATCCAACCAGACTGAATTTCACTGCAACAGGGGCTGATACAGAATTTAACAATAAAACTAGTTGTTCTTTCACAGACACTAATGTAGGTCCTACAAAAGTATCTAAAGGTAGTGTTTAAGATGTGCAGACAGTTGTGTGTCATTACGCTAGATAATTTAGTAAGATGTTCATTAATAATGGGTTGTCATTCATTTTAAGGCAAGAAGCCAATATTGCTCAATGTTCCTGGGAGGCTGATGTTTTTCTTTCATTAAACAATGCATGTTGGTGCAAAGCTGTAAAATAGATGGTGACTGACCTAATGCTACAGGACAAGGTAAAGCAAACAAACTTTGGTATTCTTGCCAAGCATAAATATTTTTATTCTTGGGGTTGACTTTGTACAGAATACTGGTCCTATAATAAATTCAACTTCAGGACATTACTATTTGAATGAAACCCAAATCTACTGTTTGCGTTGGAAGATTCTAATGAGACCAGTCATCTAAATGGATAGGATTCAGAACTGAGACCCAGAAAAAACATTACTTTTGGTTAAAAGCCATGTCGTCATTGGGAGTTCCAACCAAATCAACCAAAAACTAGTCAAAAGAAAGATGCCTTACACTATCCAGTGACCTGAAAAGTATCAAAATAACCAGCTACACCGTAATGACTGGAACATTGACAGTGGTTTCTGTGATCTAGAGTAACATCCATCAGCTCACATGTAGGCAAGCAAAAAGTTCTGGTAAGCGTCACTAGCGTAATTTTTGCAACAGCTATTAAAAAAGCCCCTCACACAGGGAACCAAATATTCACCTACTGAATGGTCTATTTGACTTCAGTGGAAACTGGGCCCGAGTAAAGACTGCAGGAAGAAACACACAATGTTACAGCAAAGGGAACGAACAGAGAAAACAAAGGAAAACTTCAAAGAACATTGGCAGAGGGTTTCCAAAGTATAAGAGGGAATTGGAAGTTGGATGTGCAAGTCCCATTTACTGACTTTGAAATGTTATCCCTTAAGCAAACAACAATGACCTAGATAGGACTCCAAACATGACATACATTAATACTGGAGAAACACAGGAGCTCATGATCCATGCTAGATGGAAAAGTAACTTTGATTTGACAACTTTTGTGATGGGTAGCTAAACCATGACAGAGAAGTCAAGATCTTTTTCATGTGACAAAGAATGGATGTTTTCCAAGGTGCCAAATTCCTGAGTAATTCTGTTCATCAGAAAATATTTTGAGAAACCACTACCAGAACCTGGTACTATTTTTATATTACCTCCCCCCTCACACACCTTTTACGTGTACTTGGAGTTTTAAACTTTAACATTGCTCTCCTGGGACCCTTAAAAACTGGCAAGAATTTCTCAAACATGAAAAGAGTGGGGAGTGGGGAATAGGCAATGCAAAAGATTCCTAGCCTGTTTTGCTCATCTGGTCTTCTAAGTTCTCAATGTCCTTTAACTGATTGTTTCTGAGCTCAGTAAAGTAAAGCTCACTTTCCAATAAATGGAAGCAATCTGCAATATTAATTGTTAGAGCCACACAAACTGTTCATTGTGCAAACCCCACAGTTGCATCAGTTCTTAACAGTAACAGTCCTTTATTAAAATTCTGGTCTGTTTATGGTTTACAAAGTCATCTGGACTTTGAAGCATCTGAAATTAAAGTTACTTATAATAGTTCAGAACTAACTCAGCTAATTCACTAAAGAAAGAAATTGATACATTATGGTTTTTAATCAAGAACAAAGGAATCTTAAGTTCCCACTAGTAGGGCCTTTTGTACAGGAGAATAAAGCAGCTCTTAAACTTGTGCACAGGGAAAAAAGTACAAAGGAGACTTCAACCCACAGACAAGCTTGCCTGAAGACACTAGGCTGGCAGACCTCAGTCTTGTGCTATAATTCTGTAACTTGTTGGTTTTTGTCTTTCAAGTGGGGAGAACCTCTGCTTCTTCCGCTGTCATGGTTTGAACGCTGCCTAAACAAATCTGTAAAATGTGAAACAATTCTATTCTCATTAGTTATAGCCTGAAGAGGATTATAATTATCTGTCCTAGTGAAAAATACAGTATGACCCAGAGAATATTTAAGTGAGAAATTTGATGCTGGGTACAAAGCAATTCTCTTCTAAATCAGCATTTCAAATCAAATTAAATACGTTACTGATTAAGATTCTTCATCATCATCATCATCTAGTGGCTTTTCAGTGCTTTGCTTGAAATACATTCATAGACCTGAACACAAAATTCAGCAATTCACAGTTAGACCCAGTTAAAAGATTTGAACTAGAGGGGAAAAAAGATTTTCAGATGGCAAATATAATTTTGTCAACAACACAACCTTCCAAAATATTGATTTTGATGATGGAATATTTAAATTGAATATTTAATTTAACGTCTTAGTTTTGGCTGTCAGACTGTATTTCTTTCTGACTTTTAATTTTGTATTGCATTTTATTACAATATTGGCATATATAATTTTATGTGATGTTGGAATGTTCCAAGATAAAAGCATTCTGACATCTCTAAAACGAAGTATTTCTGACTTTTCATGTCACATTTAATTTTACACCCAATTATGGAAGGAAAAAAAAATTCAAAACATCACAGCTACCTTCAGGGACAGCAAATTTATTTCTCAGCCAGATACATTCATGAAAAATAGTTTGACTGCATTAGCTTGCTAGTTCCTGATGCACAGGCATCCACAGAAGAAACATACCACTACCTTCGTGCCCTAGTGACAAAATTCAGAATCAGGGACCTGGAAATGAAATTACATTCTACTTCTTTCCAGTGATGGTTTGAAGTATTATGAAGTATTTGGGTCAGTCTGGATCTGTTCTGTGACTAGAGAGGATTTTGGTCCTGACCACCTTTCTCCAACAGCAAAATTTGTTTTAAGAGCATAAGGGAAGAAACAGCCTTGCAGGCAGAATTTGCTGGAAGCCAACAGTTTCAAAGCAGCGCATTACAATTTTGTCAGCTGAGGAAATTAAAGACTTTCTATCATGGGTTAACCCTGGCTGGACACCAGGTGCCCACCAAAGCCACTCTATCACTCCCCCTCCTCAACTAGACAGGAGGGAGGAAATATAACGAAAGGCTCATGGGTCGAGATAAGGACAGGGAGACATCACTCGGCAGTTACCCTCATGGGCAAAACAGGCTCGACTTGGGGAAAGTAGCTTAATTTATTAACAATCAAATCAGAATAGGGTAATGAGAAATGAAAGCAAGTCTTAAAACACCTTCCCCCCACTCCTCCCTTCTTCCCAGGCTTAACTTCACTCCCGATTTTTCTCTACCTCCTCCCCGCCAGCAGCACAGGGGGACAGGGAAAGGGGGTTGCGGTCAGTTCATCGCACATTGTCTCTGCCACTCCTTCCTCCCTAGGGGGAGGACTCCTCACACCCTTCCCCTGCTCCAGCGTGGGGTGCCTCCCACGGGAAACAGTCCTCCATGAACTTCTCCAATGTGGGTCCTTCCCACGGGCTACAGTTCTTCACGAACTGCTCCAGCGTGGGTCCTTTCCATGGGGTGCAGTCCTTCAGGAACAGACTGCCCCAGCATGGGTCCCCCGCGGGGTCACAAGTCCTGCCAGCAAACATGCTCCAACATGGGCTTCTCCCTCCATGGGTCCACAGGTCCTGCTGGGAGCCTGCTCCAGCGCGGGCTTCCTACAGGGTCACAGCCTCCTTCGGGCATCTACCTGCTCTGGTGTGGGGTCCTCCACAGGCTGCAGGTGGATATCTGCTCCACCATGGACCTCCATGGGCTGCAGGGGCACAGCCTGCCTCACCATGGTCTTCACCACAGGCTGCAGGGGAATCTCTACTCCAGTGCCTGGAGCACCTGCTCCCTCTCCTACTTCACTGACCTTGGTGTCTGCATGGTTGTTCCTCTCACATATTCTCACTCCTCTCTCTGGCTGCAATTGCGCAGGTTGTTTTTTTTTTTTTTTGTTCCCCCTTCTTAAATATATTATCACAGAGGTGCTACCACCATTGCTGATTGGCTTGGTCTTGGCCAGCAGTGGGTCCGTCTTGGAGCCGGCTGGCATTGACTCTATCGGACACGGGGGAGACTTCTAGGAGCTTCTCACAGAATCCACCCCTGTAGTCCTCCTGCTACCAAAACCTTGCCACGCAAACCTAATACATCTTCTCTAATGCCTTTGTTCAAACCAGTGCCCAGTGTAGGTCTTCCAGCCTTCAATGAAGGCAGCCTTTGACATGAACACACAACTGTTCCATTAGGGCTCACAAATGCATTTCAAAAATACATTTGAATGAGGTGCAATGGTACATGTGGTGACTACCATTTGTCAAGCAACTGAAATTAGGGAGCACCAGGAAAAAAAAAAGCCACAAGAAAAAAACAACCCCACACACCACAGCACCCAGAACTTCTCAACCTCACTATTATTTCATAGCCTTATGAAGCCAAGACTCCTCAGAAAGGAAATACTCAGGTAACACACTGTTGTGAGCAGGCTGATGAATGACCATTTCAGATGACTGAACTCCTCAATATTACTAGCACCTTCAATTTTGAAGTCAAGAGAAAATGAGCTTTTTCCAAAACTGTTATTGAGAGGTTCCTGCCTGGAAATGTATATTCAGACATTGTTGCAGACTACTCTCACAGAAAGGAAACAACATTGTCCGGTTGCCAGCTGAAGTGTGTTTTATGAAAATAGAAATTCAATTTCAATGCTGTCAGCTACAGTATATTGATGGCATTGATGATACCTCCCTTGATCCACAAGTCTGTGAATCACCTTCCTGGGGACGCAGTGGCATAGGCTGTGCGAGACAGTAGGAGTGTCACTGTCTACTGAAGGAACCTCCTTAGATTCATGATCAGTCAGATAACCAACCAAGCTGTCTTAAGGATAAACAAATCATTTCTCCGAAGTCCCACACTGTACATTTTTGTGTGGATGCTGTCCTTGATTAATATGCACCTTCATTTAGCAGCCACAGCTTTGCAGGAAGATTTGAACAGCTGTTGACCTAATAACATGGCCACCTTTTTGGCACAGGACTCTTTACAAGGCAAGAGGAGGATGCAAATGGTAAAAGTCACTTACAGTAACAAGTCAAAGAGAAGCAACTGAAACAACTATCTTAACCCAAAGTACATTATTTTTGTATTTGCAAGTTCCTTGTGTTAAACTCAGTGAATTGCTGCTGCTTCTCCTTAAGCTCATGTGTCATTACTGATGAACCACATTATTTTCCTTTTGCTCCAAATTCTGTCATGCACCAAGGAAATATTTTCCCCAACCCACTTTGCACCGTGCTGCTACTTAGACTCTTTTAGGCAAGAAGCACATTAGGCATCAATGACATAACCTTAAGCCAACAACACTAAAGTGAAGTCAACAGCTTTTTTTTTTTTTAATTATTATTTGGATAATTAAAAAATCCAACCTGTTGCCATTCCATGAACTAGCAGGTGGTTGAAGGCAAGTGCAAGTTTCTTTAAGACCCCGGGAAGAGTTAGAGGAAACTATTCCACTTGGTGGCAGCAGTGGTCTAAAATACAATGAAGTTCCATGTCCCAAAACATCAAGACACACCTTCTTCAAATTCATCATATAGAAAGAGAAGTCTTTCTTTTCTTGATAGCCTCCCATATTTTAGTTTCTCTTTTAAACATTAATAAAGTTGATATCTCTCTGCTTTTTTCCTCTGTGATTTTGAACTTCATTACAGGATTGGAAACGACTTCCAAGAAGAAAAAAAAAAGAAAAAAAAAGCAAAGCAGCTTCCTTTTTCAGTGAGGTTGGTATAAACATAAAAAAAAATGCTAAATAGCAGTCTCTCTGAGAGGGAAATGACTTATCCAGCATATCCACTGCATTGCTCCATCAAACTTTTACAGGGAGAAGAACATGGAAAAAAATGTCACTTTCTCACAGTGTTCAGCGGATTAGCGTTCTGCCAAGAGAAGAGACACTGACATTGGGCTGTATCATCATATAGCTTTCGATGTCAGCTCCTGGATGGGCAATGTTACAGACGAAATTCTTGTCCCTAGAGCAAATCCTGGGTATAAAAACTATGCCCAGGGATTCCTCCCTGTCAACAAGAAAAGTATACTGCCAAACTCTCTCATACTAACAAAACTTCTCCATGATAGCTATAGCAGTTCTCCATAGCACGCTATGTTCCCTCCAAGTTACACATCACTTTTAACAGTAATTTACATAGCTGCAGACTAGTGCAGCACCTTGATTTTCTCCTCACTCAAAAAAAAAAAAAAAAGACAAATTATTCCATGCACACAGCCTATGCACAAGTAATCTGCCTTTCTCCTTGTGGTTCCCTCTTCACTTTACCAGAGATTTTTTGAAATTAAGTTTCTATCCTGAAAACTGTGTACAGAAACTAAACGTTCTCCCTGCTTATTTTAACTGTATCTCTTGTAGGTGAGCTAGCTCTAGGAATTTGCTGCCGTAAGTAAACTAGGAAATGAGTAGCAGTCCCAACTCAGCTGCTTGCACACTACAGACTCACTGAACATTTCTCTGCCCTGGATAACCACCTGCTCCAAATGCATGCCAGTGCCATCTGTCCCTTGGATGAGAAAATACATGGCCTTTGCAAGAACTTCTGGTGACTTACACCAGAGAGCCGTTACCTGTGGTCTCCCGGTCACAAGACAGGATGTGGAAGGGTCAACAACTTATTAGAGCAGGGAATTATTGATATTTAGCTATTAAACAAGAAACCCCCTAAAAACTGCTCTCCAGTCTTAAGTGACTTGAAGTAATCAAATTGCATAAGTAAGGCTTTCCTACACAGACTTGAAGCGTGAGACAGAGGAGGGGGACAGCTCGAGGAAAGGCGCTTAAGCCCAGTCAGAGTTAGCCTGGGTGATTGCATACTCTTACAATTGTGGCCCTTGCACTTTATCTTCCCATGGGCACCTTCCACCTGCTTTTCGTCAAACTTGCTCCTTGCACTTTAACTTCAGTTAAATCATCTTAATCCTCTGAAACACTTTGTTAACAAATAACACAAGTCAGCTACCTTGAACTGAAACAGAGCTCTTTGCTCCTGAAAATATCATCACCTACAGCTCGAGCTGAAGAGCAAGGCTTTCTGACCTGGTGGCTGCTGGCACCTTTGTGGATAAACACAGAGAAGCCGCCATAACATCTAAACACCAGAGGGTGCGTGCAAGTGAACAGTGAGATGCTACATGCACATGCAAGTGGTAAAACCATTGGTGAAGGAGCAGTGGTTTTCTATGCACCTGTGAAGACCTTTGGACCAACAGGATCTTCATCATGTCCTCCTGGAATTGCTTCAACAGCTGCTGCATAATTACTAAAAGGCTTCACAAGTGGAACTTTTCCCTAGTTTGTAACACAAGAACATCCCTATTCTCAATTACATCCCTGCATTTAATTTGCCTACAGAAGGCTTTTTTTGTTTGTTTGTTTAGAATGAGCAAGTCTGGTAAAAGCTTCATTGTTACTTTTCAGGTCGGGGTGGGGAAGAAGAGATCTTTTAAAATTTTAGTAAGTATTTTAAAGCACATTTTCCCTTTTCCCTTCCTACTGGTTTGTTTGAAAAAGCAAAATCCATTTGTTACCCCCCAATTTATCATCAAAACGAGCCTGACATTAATTGCATTCTGTTATTACAAGCGGAGGTCATATGTGCTTTTCTTAATAGAGTTTGCAGCTCTTATTTTTATAGATATTCCATGTGGGCTAAATAACATTAAGAAAGCTAAGGTCAAAGCCCAGTCATTTCAAAGGAATAAAGGGAAAGATTTACAAGACATCTGGTGAGAACAGTTTATAAGGGGAAGCTAGGCTTTTCTTCTGAGATTACACCAATTGAAGCCTAAATTGGGGAAGAAATCCCAAAGGAAGGCACACTCCACTTGGTAAATCAATACTGCTCAGAGGTGCAACAGATTTGATCCTGAATTTTAAATGGGTGACAGGATCTCACACTCCAGGAAGCTTCCCTACAAACACTAAGTTTTGATTTCCATAAAGCACCTTTGGGATTTCCCCCCCCTCAAGTTTTGCAACAAACCAGTCAGATGTCCTGTTCCAGGGCTGCCACTTTTAGGTCACCCCAGCTGTTTGTCACCAACCCATACCTGCCCTCACAGATATGTTCTTTCAGGTCTGTTGGCATAATTGCTTATGAAATCACTTCCTAAACCACTTCAAACAAAATTATTTGCCTGGGTTAAACATTTTTTTCTAAGCTAACTGATTTTAACCACATTAAATTACATGAGCAGTTATGCCAGTTTACCAGAGGGAGGGATCCCCTTGGCTAAAGGCATAAGAGGACTGACCAAAGCCTGATCTTGCTGTACCGACATCTATTTCTACTACCATAAAGCAAACAAACATTTTTTTTAAAATAATTCTTAGCAACATTAAAAATGTTTTCTTGCTTTTAGTGCTTGTTGTATGCTACCCAGAGTTTTGCTCACACAAGCTATTGATTGCTTGCCTGCCTATACTGTGCAGGTATTGGCTTGAACTAAGGCAAGCTCTTAGCACATCACCTAACCTCAGATCCAGAGTGAAGTCTGTGGGTCAGGAGTGTCTCCACCTCATTTTTTTTGTAGCAGCAGCCCTGGCTTAAGCAACTTGCCCTCACATCTGTTCCACACTTGCACCACATTAGCAGGACTGCTCAGTCCATTCAGCAGCGTGGAAGGGGAGCTGATCCAGCTCAACCACCATCCCTGCCCTGGGGTCAGGATGGGCGTTTCTCAGCTGAGTCTATTAACCCAACTCACAGGGCCCCACTGCTGAACATGAAACTGCTGCTGAGGCAGCACTGAGCCATGGGTGCAGCAGAATAAGTGACATAGGGCTGAAAATGCAATAAACCAGCATTGCCACTAAACTTTGTATTGTGTAAACACAACCTGGACATACACAGAAGCCTTTTATAAGATACTTTTATGAGTCATTGTGTCTGCCCATATATATTTTCTTGGGTAACATACACAGTTGGACGAGAGTTACTTTACAAGTGCAAAAACACCATTGTAAAAAGCATTTTTCCTGAGCATTCCCCAGGCTATCTGCACCTCAGAAATAAGTTTATGCAATCCTACACACAACTTGGGCTGCAAGATCACAGTGAAAGAGAGATCATGTTATTACATCTCCTCCTCCCACCCTTCCAAATGCCAAAAGGTAGCAGTAGATTTAATGTTGTAGATATCTGTGCCAGAGATACCAGGCTCTCAGAGTGAAACTGTCATCAGGTGGTGATAAGTTACAGTGACTGCTAAATCTGAGCTTAATTTAAATTTGCGCACTAACCTGGAGATTATTAGGTCTATCCAGTTACTATTTGCTTTTTTCACTACCCAGTGTTTCATACTGACCACCAAATCCCCCTCCCTGTGAGAGGTAGTATGGCTGGCTGGGGCCTTGCTAACCTATATCCAGAGACAGCTGCCAGCACTCAGCCTTTCATCTCCATGTGCTCGACCCCACAAGCTCTAGTACTGCCTGCAAATGCATTAGCAACACCCTCTTCTACAGGTTACATGGCAGGACAGATGCTAGGCATTAGAATGACAAATGGCTTGATTTTGGCAATCCTAGGATACAGGGAGAGTGAGCGAAGGATGATGGCAGCATATAGCAAACTATACAGCCCAGGAAAAAAACCTAGTCTATAAACAGGAAGTTCCAAACTTTGCACTAATTCTTATTAAAATGTTAAGAAAAAACAACCATCTGAACGAGAGAAGTCTACGTACAATTGCTCAAAAACCCGCACAAAAAAGGTACAATTCTCTTGATTTGTTCTAACACTGTCTGCAGCTATATACATTGGTTGGGTGGAACTTAGCGTTTTTTGAAAAGGCATTCCATTACTTCGCCTTATCTCCCTGTAGTTTCTTCACAGCTCTCTATTAAAAGATGTCATAGCATCTTTGTCTTCTTCTCATAAGTGTCACTATAGAGATGGGGAAAGGAAAACAAGAACAAACCAAAACCAAAGCCAATCCTGGTCTGCACGTCACAGAAGGAGAGAGAAAAACAAAGGTGTTCTAATCTGCTAGCTTTTTCCTTTTGTGTTCCTCCTCCTATTTGCTTTTAAAGTGTAATCAGTTGGTCCCTTTTCTCCCACTCGTATCCAGCAGCTCCTCTTTAGTTCCAGGGGAGAATTCTGCTGGGAATCCTGCTGAGAGTTCACTTTGGGCAAGGCTAAAAACTTCTGATATTAGTCCTTCTCAATGACTGCAAGATCTGGCTTCAACAGGATCCATACATCAAACCTGCATCATCTGCTTTAGTTACCATACATTTTGATCAGTCTCCTTCTATTGCTCTACCCCCTGTAATAGTATTTCCTTTGCTATGGAATCTGAGACTGTTTCTTTTGCATCTTCAGTAACTTTGCAGTTAAGCAGTCTGGCACAACCTCTTGCCCTGTATAAACTATGTTGTTCCACTGGCTTCATATACACACAGATACCAAAGATATTGTGGACAACTGCTTTTTTCCTCCTCTCAGTGACCTATTCAACTATTATGAATATAATGCATTGCCTGGATCCTTTCCTTTTAGCACTCATTTCAGCCCTGTCCCCAAGTGTCTATTTAAAGACTATGATGTATTATTTTGCATGGTTTCAAGTTGGCGCTAAAACTGTACATGGCCAGCTGAAATATCTGTAGCCTGTAGGTTTGCCTCAGGCTAAACCATCTCCTGTACTAGTAGTCAAAGCAAGTACTTTCTCATTTATTAAAGATGTGTTGCATTCACATATCACCAGCAGCTGCTGTGGCTAACTGCATAAAGAGATAAACTACAGTCAACCAGTTTGGATGAGGTTCAAATCAGACTTTTAGCTCCCATCTCAAAAAACAGGTTAGAAAGAAACCTGAGTTTAGATTTTTTTCATCTGACCATCTGGAATTATTTAGAAATATCAGCTAGAAATTATTTAGAAATATCAGCTAGAAATCGGGACCTTGAAAAAGCAGGAATTCCAGCCCAAATTTCACAGATCTTTGGGACAGACATCTCAATCCAATCCTGTATCTAAAACCAGAGATCAATCAGAACAAATACAGCAAGGTCATGATAAAAGCTTCACCTTTAGGCCAATATCTTTAGTTTAGCCATTTGGATTTAAAGATTACTGTGGATATGGCAAGGTCCTTTCCACGACTATAGGGATTACTGTATTCAGCATGTGATAAGACATTGTGTTGTATTTCAGTTACCCAAGTTTTACTGTTCAGCACATCAATATTCAACAGAACTGTTACAATATAGAAACAACACATCAGATTTGTAAGCAAATGGCTGGAACATTTGTAAATCACATTCAAGAGAGGACACCACTAACCATACAGCTTTACCACAGTGTCATCCTGTGGATTTCAAGAAAGCTACTCACAGGCTGAAAGTCAGACACAGGACTGAACCTGAGGAGGTCTCACCCCCCTCTTTCTGGAGGTGGTGTGCTGGAAGCCAGCATTGGCTGAAGACTTAGCTAGTTTTTCCCCACTTGGTCCCTTTCACATTCAGTGGTTTCTAGCTTACACAGAGCCAGTATTCTAATATCCCCCCTGCTACAACTGGGAGGTAGAAATATATTTGTTTTCCTCCTCAGAATTTATTCCTAATGCCCACATTTCTGCTACGGTGCCTCTCATGCTAAGTCTTTAGGAACAGGTAGAGATTTTCCTTCCTTGCCATGAGACTACTCTCTCTAGGACTATATGTTCTGACAATAAAGCCCTAAATAGTTTTTAGAACCTTCTCCAAAACCCCATCAACTTTATAAAGTGTGCAAGGGCAGAAGCCAACCAGCCCTAAATTGCATAGGTTTGAACAGACAATCACTACATTAACAGTCTGCACCTTCTCAGGCAAAAGCATTGGGAATGACCTTAGGATGCTCCCAGAGCACAGCATTTATACCTACAGGCCTTGTCATCACAGGGTCTTGTTTTTGTGTAAGAAATCATTCAA
>WAAD01036302.1:71026-83656 GCA_013389945.1 Fregata magnificens | reverse complement strand
AAGTAACCATTACATGTGATAGAGCCCTGCTTTCCTGGAGATGGCTGAACACCTGCCTGCCGATGGGAAGTAGTGAATGAATTCCTTGCTTTGCTTTGCTTGCGCGCAGCTTTTGCTTTACCTATTAAACCATCTTTATCTCAACCCATGAGTTTTCTTGCTTTTGCCCTTCCGATTCTCTCTCCCATCCCACAGCGGGGGGGGGCAGGAAATGAGCAACCAGCTGCATGGTATTTAGTTGCCAGCTGGGTTTAAACCACAACATACAGCTAAATAACAATGCAGGGAGGTTAGTCTCTGTATTGAGCTATACACATTTAGGCTAAAATCAGGAGTTAGTCAAACAAGAAAAAAATTCAACTTCTTATTCAACTAATTTGGAGAAAAGCATGGGAGCCTCCTGTGAGCCACAGGAGACAGCATTTACATACAACTGTCTTAACTGCAACATTTTTGAAGTTTTGCTAACAGAGGCAACCATGAAGCCAGGCACAGTCAAGGATTCAAAGCTATGACTTACTTTTACCTGATTAGCTTCCCAATAAAGAGCTTGAGAGACAACAGAATATAACTACTTTAATTAGATATTATACAAGCAGCTGAATGACACTGCAGTGCACAATTAACAATAGATTCCCCACCTACCTCCTTATTTCATATTCAGACAGGGGGTTCCCACTTTACAAAGACAGTCTTGATAATGGCAAAAGATGGAACCAAACCGAGCATAAGAAACATACTCCCAGATGACAGTGGGGAAACCAACAGTGAAGAAATCAAAAGGCCTCAATTTCTTTCAGCTGCTAAGGGATATATGTCACTCCAGTCTGGAAGCATGCAGCTTTCAACAAGAGAGATGTCATAAAGCCAGAGTTAGAAGTTAAAGGTGTTAGGATCAGATCATCTTGTGACCACACTGACTTTAGTGTGGTCATATCAGAGGTAGGTATGGCCCAGCTTAACACCTGGCTATTTCAGAATTAGGCTTCATGAAAACCAAGCAATGAGATAGAGCTCTACTTGTGCAAGCTCTGGTTGTATTCCTCCAGTACTACTCTTGACTACTCTATGACTACTGACAGGAGCCTCCTCCTCCACAAATACTTCCTTCGTCTAGGCTACCATTCAGTTATTCCAGAAACACAGATCCTATCTAGAGTCTGATCAAAAAAATCATAATGAAGATACAGGCAGCTGGAAGTGTTGTATACAACTGCATATCCACGGTATCCATTGATCTAACACCAGCCACCCTGTTACCTAACCACAGCACAGGCAAAGTCAAACCTGTGCTGCTAGAGGGGCGAGGGATTTCACAAGGCGTCCAGGCTTTAGAAAGCTCTTCTGAGGTACCTGTATATACATACATTATACAAACACTCTCACTCAGCCTGGCGTCCAAGCAGCTCTAAAATTACCCAGACCCCAGACGTGTTCATTAACCAATTACAGGATGCTCTGTGACCTGGGAAGTGGAGAGGACAAGTTTCTCCAGTCCTCCTGCTGTGCTATACATAGAGGACCTCAGGAAAAGCCAAGAAAACCTTCCGTGCTGCAAAGTCCTTAAATGTATCAAGGCAAGACAAACAAAAAATTAGGGGGAAACCAGTAATACCATTCATATTCCTGAGCACAGAAAACTGAGGCACAAAAGAAAAGTTTACAGTCACACCAGAATCCTTTGGCAGCCTGAACAGGTGATGTCAGGTGTCCCAAGTACTAGAGCAGTGCTTCTCTTCCAAGAGATAGTCAGACAAGCAACTGAACCCTGCTAAGCTCCAAACTACACAGCTAATATCATAATCAGAACAACAAAATCTGAACTCGGACACAAGCAGTTTCCTCCCTCTGTATTACTATTGAATGAAGCAGGAAGGACCTGTGTGCACACAAGTATCTGTACATATTGCACACCAAAGTGGGATGTGGATTCCTTTCTAGTGATTGCTTGTAGTTTTCTTCTGGAGGGAAGGGAATATTAAAAAAAAAAAAAAAAGTCAAACTTCCAGGAAGAAGACTCTCATGGTGTCAGATGGATGCTAATCTGGAGAAGCAGAAGAGCCTCTGACAGGCCAGCTTCTTAATCTAAACGATTCCACATTGGCAACTGACAGTCCTTCCAATGAAGAAGCACCCGAGTACTTAATAACAGAGAATTAATGATCTGACAATAGACAAAGTAGTTGCTCAGGCATTAGTAAGGAAACAGAGTGACACCTTACATGAAAAGCTACTTGAATGCCATTTAAACTTGTCAAATTACAGAAAATAGAGCTGAAAATTGATAAAATCAAGGTTATTCATTATGTGAACTAATGTCTAATTTTCTTAAATTGCATCCATTTTACACAAGTTAAAACAAGAGAGATTCTCTGCCTGAAATATTAATGCGTGGAAACGATCCTGGACAGGGCAAACTACTCAGTACCGCCAAGAACTGCTGTAACGCATTCAGAGATCCTACAGCGAGAAGACACCAAACCAATCATTGTCTCTGACCTCCTATAAAACACAGATCATACCATTCCCTAAATGAATTCCCCATTCACCTAGAGCACACTGTCAAGAGAGAGTGAAATTGCCAGCGAAGAAGAATCCATGACAACCCTTGATAAAACACTCCAGCGGTTAATTACCCTCATTCTTTTCAAACACAGCTCTTTCTTCTACCTTAAGTTTGTCCAGCTGCAACTTCCAGCCAGCAGAAATCACAATACCCTTGTCAGCTAGATGGAAGAACATTTCTGATCCTTATATAGGTACTTACAGACCGGTCAAGCCACCTTTAAACCTCTGCTCAATAAGCTAAAACAGATTGTGCTCTCAGAGCATGTCACTAAAGGACATGTTTTTCAGACCTTTTAATCATTCTGACAGATTGCCTCTGATCCTCCTCCAATTTATCAGCATACTTGTAGCACTGTTGAAACAAGACCCAGGCATACTATCACAAAAGCAATTGCACCAGTGACAAAGGCATTACCTCCTGACTCCCATTTAACAATCCCTCATTTTCACATCCAAAGACCTCGCTAATCCTTGTGGTAACTTGGGAACTGGTTACTCAGCAGTTGCCCCAAGTCCCTCTCAGGGTCCTCCCCTTCCCTAAAGGGTCTTCCACTCTGCAAGCATGACCTCTTCAGTTCCTAGATGCCAAATTTAACTTTTGGCCCTATTAGGAGGCTCCACATTTGCATGCTTACTTTCTCCTATAAAGTACTACTGGCTTGGAAACGTGATATCACAGAATACTGTCTTCCTTGTTGACACAAGACTGGGGGTAGCATATCTGCAGAGTTTAATCACTAGTGATCAGGGATTTTCTTCCAAATTCACCTATTAAAAAAAAAAAAAATTACACAACATAGACCTAGGAACCAAGTGCTGCAGTACCTTACTAGAAACACATCTGCTCAGCAACAATTCCTTGTTAACCATCACATTTAGAGACCTGTCACAGCTGGCCAGTTGGTAATGTCATTAGTGCATGCCATGCTAATTCTGTATCACTTTTTTTCCCCCAAAATGTCCTGTGGTAACAAGTCAACTGCTTTAGAGATATCTAGAGTATTTCCTTTGATCAACTAAATTTATCAAAAAAGAGATAACAAGTTAGTTTGACAGGATCTATTTTCCATAAACCCATTTTGACTGACATTAATTATATTACTCTTTTTAACTCTTTGCTACTCAAATCCCTTTATCAGCCATTTCATTATTTTGCCCAGGATCAACATCAAGTTGAAAGGGCTATAATTACAGGGTTTGCCTTATTTACCCTTTTTAGACATTGGCACAACATTAGGTTTCTTCTAGGCTTCTGGAACCTCCCCACAGATCCAGGAATGAGCATCAGTGTCCCAGAGAGATGGACATGCCATCATGTTAAAAACTGCTTATGGATGCATAGGACAAATTGGCTCCAGCACCTACTTACCTGGCACAGGATATATATTAAGCATCTCACTAAAGCACAACTAAGCCAGGAACAAACACCGAGAAGGAAAAGTAAAAGTGCTAGATGGTAGGTGCCTCAATCTAGCACACTTTCAGGGACTTAAGTTACCACAATAGCATTTCGAGACTCCTTTGAGAGGGAAACCCTCTGCAGCTGCCCCCTGATCTGACCGTCCAACGGAAGCAGGGAGAGGACCCCTGAATGCTGCCCTGCTCCGCATGGTTTGATCAGACTGCAAGTCAGAACAACTGTGAGAACTGAGCACAAGTGAGCACATTTGGGAGGGTGGTAACAACAACTCATTACCATGAGAGGAGACACCTCTTTGCTCAAGCTTTCCAGGCATGGACCCTAATTGAAATCAATGCTGAACTCCCAAAGTCAGGAGATAGGGAAGCTTAGAGGTGTCAGCAAAATCTAACTGTTAATGAAAAAAAAGATTAGACAAGTGGAAACCAGGCTAAGAGGAGGCTAGAGGGCCTAGATGGAAGTGATAGTTGATGTAAGAGATGGGGACATGTCAAAGGGTAACAGAGGCATTGCAGAAGGGCAATGAGGCAGCAGAGGAGAAAGCAGCAGTTAGCATGGAGAAGGTGGCAGAGGAGGAAGAAATTAAATTGACAGTACTACTGCAAAGCCAGATATAATTGCATGGAATCATGTTTCAACAATCCCCTCTCAGCCTGCTTCACTCAGCTTTCACAGCCTTTGCCCAGTGCTGTCAAGCTCCATACCACTGCACAGAGAGGAACAAATAATACAGGCAGTGAGAAAATGAAACAGAGAACTTCCAGGACTGAAACCTGGATCTCTTTACTACTACTGTAGTCATGCAACCATAGCTGCTCTGCTCTCCAGGGCCATAATACAACCTGTGTTGACATTGGGCAGAGCCAGGACATTTGGCTCTGACAAAAATGGTAGACAACAAAAGTCTTGTTGGCAGAGGTCCTGCAGGTAAAGTTTGTTATTTGCCTCCTGACACAAGCAGCATGGTGGTGTGTTGTTCTGAAGAGGGGAAGTCACAAAAGACAAAAAACACAAGAAACTTCAGAATTTCAAAGAACCACTCTCACCCTTAAAAGCAACCTTGGGCTTTAAGACTATATAGAAGATACATTGGAGACGGGGGCTGTGTGTTTCCAATCTTACCCCACTACATTGCCCAAACCAATTTTGGTAGGAAGAAGAGAAAAGGAGAAATGAGATTTCCATCTCAGAAAAAGAGCAGGATCCTGAGCAGTGAAGCAGTATGGTGAAGAACAGAACAAAGGTGTATTTTGAAAGTACAAGGATAACTGTACTTAGTGCCAGTAACCTGGACTAGCACAAGGACTTCACGTGCAAGGACAACAATACTGGCAAGGGAATGCCAGTTGTGCCTCACTTTCACAGTAACAGACCCAGGCAAAAAAAAAAAAGGTATCATCAATTTACGAGGTTTAGTAAAATTTTATTGCACTATGTTCAAAGCATATTTGCCTGTATGCAAAACAATATCGAACCCATTGCAGAGCTGGCCAAATTGGCTGGCAACTCAGAAGAGATGGCATAGTTGACACCAACCAAGCTAAAATATTGGGACTAAATCAAACTGACAATGTCCCTTTAAGGGAACAAGCATAACCAAACAAGTCTATTTTTAAACCACTTTTGCAGAGGGCTGCTGCCATTTCTGACACTGTTACCAGCAGCCAAGACAGCATCTGTGGCAGCAATTTCATGGAGGCAGTATAGTGGGAAGGTGCTCCTCTACCTCCCTCCCCAGCCTTGTCTCAGGAAAAGAGCAGTGAAAACATTTTAATGAATTTTGTTCCCAAAAAACCTCAAAGCAAAGCAATCAGCATATGGTGCATTCATTAAATGGAACAACAATAGCCATGGCTGTACATGCTCAGCGCTCTAATCTTTCAGGCAGTGTTGCTATTGTTAGTCAGACCACTTGTGGCTCTAGAATATCAAAGAGGGAGAGATGCAGCAACTCATCGGTACCCATAAGAAATGGGTATGATGAAATCTACAGACAGAGCCACAAGGTAGCAAACTTCAACTTCCAGGACAGATTGGTATCCAGAGGACCTTTCCACCTTTCCTCCACCCAAACAAAATTCATTCCTTTTTCAGAAAGTCTTTTAGGTGCTAGGGGGAAAAAACAAAACAACAACAAAAAAAACCCAACACACCACAAAAACAAAAACCACAACACTTTTGATTATCATGTGAAGAAACAACACTGTCCCTTGCAGAATGATCTAAAAGGCATCACGATTTTTATATTTTCTTCAACACAATTTGCTTAGGACTTCTGTGGTCATTCCTATACAATATTAGGAAACAAATCTGAAGAGGAAGTGTAGAACACCTAGGCAAAAGACCCTTTTTAAAATACTTAAGCCCATATTAGAAAACGTTTTTAGAAAACAAACCCAAAAACCTACAAATCATATAGTAGGAAGTATTTTTCATCTCCCACTTCTACCAATTCACTAAAGCAACATTGTGGTGAAGCGTCAATTGACATAGCTGATTCATTCAGAAGCAAAATCCAAGAGATGCTCCATGCATGAGGAAGGCTGTAGTTTTAGATTAGTAAATTCATGTTGACACAGCTCTTAAAAACTGGACTTGCTCATTTGCAGCCTATATTCTCACAAAACAGGGTAACAGCTGCTAATTAACAGTAGTGCTTTTGAGAGCTAAGTAGTTGCACCCAATATTGGCAACATTTTATGTTTTCACACTAGGGAATACAGCATTAACTCAGATCAAGCTATCTCTGCAATTCTTAAGGCTTCCTTCACATTGCAGAACACAATTTAATAGAAACATAACCTCCCAACATCTTCCACTTCTATTAACAAACCTCTAACATCCCTGTGGCACCTTGAGCAATTGCTTGCACTAGCAGGGAGGCATTTAAACTGTTTCAGCTGTCTTTCATGCAGTTTTTCAACACTGTGTGATCAGCAAACACTCTATAGACCACAGCAATCCACAAACTGTAACTTCATTATCTATAGCAAAACTAGACACTTACATGGATTGCAAGAGTGTAGCACAGACCTCATAAAGCATCCTCTTCTAACCTTAAAAAGCATAATTTCCAGAGCAGAAAGTGCTCCCTTCTTCATTAGCATCAAAACGTCACTAATGGTGACATTAGTGACATTAGACATCAAGCAGCATCCTTTTGATAATCTGGCATATACTTCACTCTTCCAGCTTTCAGATGAGTACAGCATTCAGCTGAATAGCTTTTTCAACAAATGACATGTCACAGCCTTGACACAAAAATACTTGCACCTTGTCAATCATTCACTCACCATCAAGTCCAAATGCTCATCTTCACAGAGATGAATTTGATCTGCACTGCAGTTAAGAACATTAAATATGGACTCTCAGAGGAGAAGATGAGTGCAAGTAAAAATACAAAGCAGATGCAGCAAATCAGAGAAAATACCATGCTATTTGTACAGTAAATAGGCAACACAACTTCTGTAGCATGTGGAAATTCAGGCACACAGAACAGCAAAAGCTGAGTGTTAGATGACAAGGATGGAAGCATACACTGATATGGATGGTCTCCAATTTTAAACTGGTGACCTAAATGTCCCAGCCCAAAGGTTAGCTATTGTTTTATCTGTCAAGGTTGTTATACTGCAACCATCACTATAATATACACAGCCAGTCAGGTCCTTTATTGCCGGAGAGAAATCCACGTGTCATTTCCAACACCCCAGTTATTTCTTTGATAGGTGTGTAAAACAAAGCACTATTTTGCACAGCAAGTTGCCTGTACCAGCCAAGGCATCATTCATCACTCCATTCAAACCAATTCAATCTGAAACTACAGTAAAAATTAAACATAGTCACTTTGGAATTATTCAGGCAAAATAATAGTAATTACTAACTTTTGTACTTAACCTCTCTGGGTCCATGTCACAAAAATAACACAAAGATCTTAAAGATGCCTGCGAGGAAAGAACGGAAGCCAACTAAAGGCCTAGTCTGGGATTTCTAAAAGGTCCAGAGGAATTAAATTCAAAAGAGCTGGATGCTTAATACCTGCAGTTCACTTCAGAAATAACAATCTAAGATGCCTGGAATGACAAAGAAAGTGGTCTCTACAGAATCCAGATGCTAGCAGAATTGATAATAATGCAAGATACAAGCTATAAGAAAGGCCTTGTTTAGTATTACACCCTTACTGCTTTTCAGAGTCATTTTAGAGAGTTGTCTTGGCCTTATTCTCCCCTTCTCCCCCCTCCGAGGGCTTTCCACTGAATTATATGGTATTTCACAATTACATTTTTAACAGAGAGCTACATTTAATAGAGAAGACTATTTTCTGGCATAGCAGTGCTTTGACATGATATTTTTAACCAGCCTGTTCCCAGACTTTTCCCAGTCCTCCCACAACACCCAGAGAAGCCACTTTAACCATCTGTGCATGCTATCTTCTGTGGAGACCCTGCTGGGTCACCTCACATTGCTGGGACACAATTGAGTTTTTGCCAGGTATATCTCACTTTACAGTTAAGGATTTGGATGTATTATTCCTCTCATTTCACATTCTGTTTACTTTCTCTTATCTTGGTGCCAATCATCTTAGACAATGAAAGATTACACAAACCAGTCGGTCAGTGTACATCATCTAAGCTGATACACAACAGTTCTGAGGTTATTGATTCTTGTAGATTTTAATATCCCATTGAACAGCCCAATCTGATTAAGTCAACTTAATCCAATGCCACTCATTCATTACTTTGAGCTCTTAACTTCCACATGCTCTGTTAGCTGGATTTCTGCCTCTTCAGTTTTCTTTTCAACCATCTTTCATGGATCAGATAACTCCGTACTGTATTTGCAGTCAAAGACCTCAGGGAATCAATTCAAGAGGAGCTATCTTCAATAAAGCAGAGTTTTTCCATTAAAGCAGGCTCCACTTAATCACTCTTTGCATCAAGGTGCTGCAGCTTCAATGAGAACAGCTCCAGTGCAGGGCGTTCCCAAGACTCCAGGCAATAGATAACTGGCACACCAGGACACAAAAGCTTGCTTAAACGACACATTGGGAGATTGTGTCTATGTTCAGTGACAGCAGATACAGATGAAGAAACCTGCTCTTGTACCTCTCTCTTTTGGCATTTTGATGCTTTCTCCAGCTACTTTCAGAAGCCTGGAGGTGCTATGCATCCTCTTTTCACAGTGGTCTGTACATACAGGGCTTCCTCCCGTTTTACTGTGCCAGTACAACACAACCATATTTCCCATTCTAAGCCATTTTGCCTAAGGAGGTCTCTTGGAAATGAACACTGGCACGGGGGAGAGAAGGAATGTAACAGCAAGTCCTGAAGCTCTTAAAGCAATGTATTTTTCTCCTGGTTCTAAATGATTTTATTAGATCTCAGATTTGCATCACATTACCTCAAATGGCAGGAACTGGCCCACCACTCGCTTTCATGGCATTGCCATTACTGCAACACAGCATCTCTTTTAACGGTGCCAGTGTTAGTGGCTCCAGACAGAAAAAGGGATTATGGTAGGGTCCCCATTTACCCACTGCTACCTCATTTCATCAGCCATTTATCAACACATTCTTCATTTGGAGAAATAAAATCAATGGTAGGCGGAGCATTTTCAGTGCATTTAACTTCCCTGGCATGATACAGGTGGTAACACAGCTGAGATCAAACACTTTCATCTTTCCTCCAGAGCCAGCTTGGCTGCAGATTAGCTGCTTCTCAATTAGAGATTGTAACATTTCTGGCAAGGGTTAAGCATGCTTTCTACAGCTGGGATATGCCTGGCTGTTGCTTTCTTACTTAAAGAACATTCACTTTCTTCTTACTAGCTCATTCACCTTTAACCCAAGGCCCATAAGAAGAGAAAGGCCTGGCTCAAGTTATGTATGAGACATTAATCTCTGGAAAGGTTTAAGCAGATAAGGAGACCGAGATATTAGAACACTGATGCTGCGTTACAGTTTATAAACTCTGTCACATATTGCAATAAGCATTTCTCTGCTAGTTTCCTACAAGAGAAAGGTTATAACTGCATTGTGAACAAAGCCCAAGGAAGCTTCAGGAGACCTCCTGGCTTGTTGCCAAGTCATTTCTTCTCCCTGAACATCTCTAGTCCAAGTTGGGATTACAACAGTTGCCTAACAACAATTGCCTTGCACAGGGAATTTTACCAAGTTTAATTTCTTGGGATATATATGAGGGCAATAGAAAAGGCGTACCATCGTTCCAGTGCTTCACAGGGAGAAAGAGGTACTGTAGTAGCTTGTTCCACTTTCAGAAACCTTTATCCCTCTCTGGGTTTTATATTTAATATGTAAGGTACCCACAAATTAGCCATGCTATTTCTAGAAGGATTAGAGATCCTGGAATCAAAATTTTAGTAATGACTTATGTTTACATGGCACCAAAAAAATGACATCTCTTATGGCTTGCAAAACTCACCAAGAATGGCCAATACAGAATCAAAACCTGAAGAGAAGTCACACCAACACAAATCTTTTGGTTTTGACAGGATGGAGTATTTTAGAATGTAAACCAAGGAACAAGGAAGCACAACTAGATGTTCCTACCTTTGCCATAAATTCCCCACAGTATCTTTAAGGACACTTATTACTTCATGTGATTTAATATTGTAGTAGAATACTTCAGATCTTTACCTGTCTCCACACCTGGCACCTCTCTACATCCCCTGCAGGGTCCGCAAGATGACAGTATGCCACTCTTAGTTCATCTAAGCTTTTACACATTTCAGTCAAAGTGTTATTATTTGCTTCAGTTGGTCAGTCTTTGCAATTTGTCAAGTGTTCACAAATAATGATGCAAAATAACTAGAATGCCTGGTTTTCAAGTTTAGAGCCAAATGACTTGTAGTCTCACTCCTCATACAAAGATCAATAACATCTGGTTGACAGGTAACATATTGATTTACATATACTTATATATGTATATAAGTGTTTAAAACACTACTTACTGGAGACTTCTTCCCCCCACCCCCACCCGCCATATTCAGGCTAGCTTCTCATCCAGTAATGTACACGTTGTGTTTTGCACTTTACAAATTTCTAAGTGTGCATGTAACTCAATAAATCAGCAGTTATAAATCAGCCACAGCCTCTGTGTAGCATCCATCTTCCCACTCCCTGCTCTGAAATGCTTTGTCAGCAAAGGCTTGAGCTATTGGTTCTGCAGGTGCATGCAGATCAATATTAAACACATGGTAGTTTAGTCTGCAGTGACTAATATTAGCTCTGCTTCAGCAGTCATTCAGAGAATGCAGTTACCTAGGTGAGATTTCCAAAGCACTCACCACTGACCGAGGTCAGTGGTATAACTCTTGTTGAAACCCAGCATACACGTCCTCCCTCAAGCACTGATTACATTGGCTATGGACCACGATGTTCCTTAAAGTTTAGTAAGCAGGACCACATTAAAAAAAGATGCCAGATGGTCCAGAACAAGCTGTTGGGTTATGGTGAACAGCTCTTTCACCTGCTGAAAGCCACAAACCTTGGCTCCCCTGAGAACAGGCACATCCTGCCACATCCATACTATGTAAAATGTATCTGTAAGCTTCATTACTAATCTTTCCCACAGAAAAAAATGGGTACCCAGGACTCTCACTTCACTACCCTTCATTGATATTCAATGCAAAATGGAGTCAAATTTTTCTACATATTTTAGGCTGCACCTTGCCTGAGACTCAAGGATGTAGAATCACAGAATTGTATAAAAGAAAGGTTAAAAAAAACCCCAAACCACACCACACCTAAAAAAACCCACCACACCACACACCAGAAACCAGGCTGAAGCAGCCACAGCTTCACATAAGCTGTTTCCATCTCCAAAAGCAATCCTGACTGTTAATTGCATCAACATTTCCTCTTACCAAAGGGCCAGGAAATGGCTTTGCTGCTCAAGTACCACGTGATTTTAGGCAGGGTATCTTCATAAGCTGATGAAAAGCAAAGAACTGGGATATGATGGAAAAAATGGATTATTAGTCAGCTTGGAAGGGATGTGGAAAAACAACACTGAGTAGGCAGCCACAGGTGTCACAGCTTAGTATATAGTCCCAGAATAGACATGGGAGGGCAGAAAATTAATCCGGGTTGCTAACACAAATCAGAGACCATAACTGATGCTTCAGATCAGGGAAGCTGACAGCATACAAAAAAAAAAAAAAAAAGGCACTGATGAAAACAGTGTCATTGTATGTTACCTGCCCAGCCTGGCTGTGTGGGCAGGCAGTAAAAATAATTCACCCTGCAAAGTTAGCACCTCTGTCGAGGGAGACAGTATGCCTATCATGGAGTGTCATGACATACCACAGACAAACAAAGCCCTTCATAGCTTTGAACTGACAGACAAATCAAGCACAAGAATTATTTCTTTCACCACTGAAACGCAGCCTCCTCTGGAGAAAAACACTGAAGAGATTTAACAGCAAAAATTTAACTCTGCACTGCAGCTAGTCCAAAGGAAACTGCAAAGATAGGTGAACTTAAGGAAACAGTCTATAGCTGGAAAATAGCCAGGTACTGGAGGTAACCCCAGCTGTGCACAGTGATGAGAAGTAATACCACTTGTTAACAGCGACATCTGACTTGAGTCCTTGCCTTAGACACTTACTGTGAGTCACAATGCAGC